>JAOVVA010000037.1:3122027-3140466 GCA_028565275.1 Leiocassis micropogon | reverse complement strand
GTTTTTCACACCACTGTATATATATATATATATATATATATATATATATATATATTTCTAGACAATATAAACTAACAATTAGCAATTAAACAGTTTTCCTATTTTGTCCAAAATTTAAAATGTTATGTCTATTAACTACTTTTTATTCTTTAGCCTTATTCATTTATTTTCCGAAAAAAAAAAAAAAATGTACTTGTTTTGCCACATTGTTTATTCCTAAACTCTAGGAATACATCTCACTCATCAAGTGTTTATTGTACACCAGTAATTTTTACTGCCTATCTAAATGTCCTCCAATCCTTAACCACGCCCACTCACTGAACCATGGCATGTCTACAGATATTGGTATACTCTTGTATATTATATATAGCTCTTCCTGAACATTATATTTCATCTAGGTGTTCATAAATTAATCACATTTTATTTAAAAAATTAGCATTATAGTTGAAGCATGGTGGCTTAGTGGTTAGGACTGTCACCTTGCACCTCCAAGTGTCCGGGTTCGATTCCCGTCTGGGAATGGTCCGGGTTCGATTCCCGTCCGGGTTCATGGAGTTTCATGTGGTGTGCATGAAGTTTCATATTCTGTCCGTGCTTGGTGGGTTTCCTCCAGGTACTCCGGTTTCCTCCCACAGTCCAAAGACCTGCAGATTTGACTAACTGGTGTTCCCAAAATGCCTGTAGTGTGTGAATGTGTGTGAGAGGGTGTACCCTGCCTGGGATCTCCTGGGATAGGCTAAAGGCCCCCATGTCCCTGTATACAGAATTAAGCGGTATAGATGTTGAGAATGTGAGTGTTGTGAGTAATCTCAGTACTAGAATACTACAGTACTCATAGCTCAATTTTGTATTCACTAAAATTATTCCCACTTTTTATTACCGGCCCAAGACACATTTTATTAATAATTAAAATATCTGGATTTCTACAGCAATGCGTTTGAGGGAAAAAATGTGAAAGCTAGCAACCACATCTTCACTAATATAACGATTTCCTGGAGGAAAAGCAAAAATGTGCATGCAACATGGAACACGTGGTTTTGGCAGACGGCACATTCATGAGTCTCACACACACACACACACACACTAAAACCACAATACATATTGCTGCAGGCATAGGATATGAAGCAGACAAAACAGGAAGTTCATTATAAATAAACTTTTAATCAGTTCAAAATGTCAGCAGTGACTAAGTGTATGTGTGAGTGTTGTGGGGATTTTTTTTTTTTTTGTGTGTGTGTGTGTGTGCGTGTGTGTACAGTATGTGTGTGTCTGTGTCTACATGTGTGTTTGAATAGATCGCACCATACGCCCCCAAATTTCCCACATTATTGAAGCGCTGATGGATAATAATGACTCATGCTCATTACTTATTTTTGGCTTATGGTTTGAATAACTATTGTAACACAATAAAAATAGCTTGTGCTTCAAAAGATAACAGGGATTTAACCTTTCCCCTCCCAAAGCTCTGAGAAGTCAAATTAAATATTTTGTTAGCGTGAAATTTGGCTTCTTATTATTTAGATTTATTCTAAAGAGCCGCTGAGTTTTTAATCTAATTGGTCAGATGTTGTTTCATCTTTAACATCAGTAACTTCGACACTAGTTCAAGCTGAAATCACAGAAGAGATTCATATTAATACTCTTGTTCTTGTTTCTATAGTAACAACAATTTATAAGGATGTGTATCTCATCACACATCTCCTGTTATACTGAACTTACAGCCTCCTAACACACAGTATGATGGAGATCAATCCCTGCTCTCTGTTATCACCCAGATGAGGATGGGTTCTATGTTGAGTCTGGTTCCTCTCAAGGTTTCTTCCTATTACCATTTCAGTTTCAGTTTTTTCACTTGCCACTGTCGCCATCGTCCTCAGCTTGCTCATCAGGGACAGTCTTATCAATTTGATTCATACACATTCACATTTCAAACAAACTTCTATAATTTTTATGATTGTGTAAAGCTGCTTTGTGACAATGTCAATTGTTAAAAGCGCTATACAAATAAAATTGAATTGAATTAAATTGTATAGCGCACGCTCAAAATAATCAAAAGTGTTATTGATAAATTAACAAAAAAAAACATTGTTGTTGTTGGTCTTTCGGCTGCTCCTGGCAAGGGGTCGCCACAGCGGAACATCCAATCCGCACAACAACTTGGCACAGGTTTTACGCCGAGTGCCTTTACTGACGCAACCCTCCCGTTTTTTATCCAGGCTTGGGACCGGCACTGCATCCAGTGGCTGGGCGGTTTGGGCACTGGTTGGAAATCGAACCGGCAGGCGAAACACCTCCCACTGAGCCACCAGTGCCCCATTTAACTAAAAACAAAAAACAAAACGTATAATAGGTTTAAGTAAGATTTATGGATGGAGTCTCCAGTTCGAGCACTGTGTGTAGTCAAGTTGCATTCTTATAAAGTTAAGATAAGAAAGAGAAAAAGAGAAGTTGATGAGGGAATGACTGTCTCTAGGTGCTATAACATAAGTGATACCAGGAACTTGTTTCCTAGATGTTCCTCAAAACCTAAATGTAAATGTAAAGCTAAATGACTAAAAAGTCACCAGAATTGCAGTGGCATGAATAAAACATTTCTGTATGTGATATATATCTATACAGTATATATATCCATCTGTAGTCCATCTAGGGACCATGAAGACCAATGGTGTATTTATTTCCATTTTATGACTATGGTAGGACCTCCAGTCAACATTCACACACATGAGAACACCAGTTAGCTGCATGTCTTTGGACTGTGGGAGGAAACCCACAAAGGATGGGGGAACATGCAAACTCCATGCACACATCCCTTAAGACGGAAATCGAACCCAGGCCCTGGTGATGCACGGCGACAGGGCTAACCACTATGCCACCATGCCATAATTTGTTCAAAAAATTTCAGTCTGCCTCAGTTGTTGATTTTTTTTCCCCCTCCTACAGGATGCCCTCGGTGCTGCAATTCTTTTATAATTAGTAATAAATTTGCCATAAATCTTATGCAGCTATTATGCAGTCTCTTCCACCTCCCCGATGGTACTGATCTTCCAACACTTCCTCCTATACATCATTAACATACAGTATATATATCGCTCTAACGCTGTCCATCTCTTCATCACTTTTTTTTTCCATTTTCATTAAGGTTCTCCCTTTCTTGTCTTTTCTTCCTTCCTTCCAAGGTCATTTGTAGACTGGAATCTATAAACCTTTGCCTGGCCAAAGTTATATGAATTCCTACTTTTTAACGACCAAGTTAAAACATTCCCATTTCAGATGCGGCAGTTTAAAGCGATCCCACAATCAGGACCCGAAGAGGATGAAATTACAGTGTAATTACTTTCTCCTTTCTCGCTCGGGGAAGTCACATTCAGCGCTCGTGAAGTTGAGGTGTTTGGATCTGTTGATTTTGCCAGTATGAAGTGTCCTTTTGTGTTGAAGTATTTAATTGAAACATGAGCCTGAGCAATTAGCCAGAGCCTTAGACCTCCATCGTGTAATTCTTCATGTGGAGAGGTGTATAACTACGCCCTAAGGCTCACAGCAGATATATATGAGACACACACACTCACACACACACATATACACACACACAGCGATGGTAATGCGAGGCTAGTCGAGCTGCCCCCTGAGGTTGGTCACCTTATCGTCTGCCTTAATAAAAATCACCACCCGTCATCCACACCTCATATCACACACACACACACACACCCACACACACTGCCTTCAAGCATGCCATTGTGCTCTGTCCCTGCAGTCTAGTAAAATGTTACCCTGCCGGTTTGGCCGTACAGCACAAACTCCCCCCGCACCCCCACCACACCACGCCGACAGCTTGATCCTAAGCAGATCGGACTGCATGTGATTTGTCTGATTCACTGCACACCTGTCTGGCTGCTATAATTAGTATCCATGACACCTGCTGCCTGGTGTTAAAAGTGCAAGGCAAAGTTTAGGCCAGAATTGCAGAGTGAGATACAACCTGAGGCAAAACATAGCTGACAAATTCATTACCGGGACCAGCGGTGATATCTCAAGCCCTTTAACACTTTATAAACTGCATGATTTCGCATGCCTAAGAATATGGAGTAAATGTGATGAAATTAATACACGACATAAAAAAGAAGACAAGATGCTGAGGAACACTAGGGTTAACTCAAAAATTATATACGGGTTAACACAGAATGAGTGAACTCAATAGAGGGTGGACCAAAACATAAGCACATGATGCTTGTTACCATGGAAACCATGATGCTAGAAGAGAATCTGTCATGATCAGGCTTAATTTTATATATATATATATAGTACTGTGCAAAAGTCTCAAGTCATTCTTTACCTTAGTACTAAATTGAATTTAAATGACGTAGACTGGCTTAGTGGTTAGCACTGTCGCCTTGCACCTACAGGGTCCGGGTTCGATTCCTGTATCGGGTCTGTGTGCATGTAGTTTGCATGTTCTGCAACGTTGCTCCTCCCTCTTAGCCAGCTAGAACATTATACTTTCAAATTTACATTATGTAATGTGCCACTTGTTTAATATGGTTAATTAGGTTTTTTCAGACAGACAAGCCGCACATTGCTGCTTGCTGATGAACTCATGCTGTGCATGTTTGCTTAGGTATTGTTTGAACCAGTCAAATCTGTTTTGCATGAATCTAAATATTGCTGTCTCACTGGATTATATAATACCTGTTTGGCCCAGGCACAGAAAACGAGTGCACTTTTCACCAAACTTGAGCAAAAAATGATAAAATATCATCAAGTCCACACAATATCAGATGCGATCCAATATTTCTATACACGTCTAAAATGATTCTTCACTTATTTAAACATCTGTTTCATGTCTGATTAAGGAAGTGTTACAAGTAGAGCAATAAAATATATAAAAAAAAATTAAAAAAAGTTCCCGAGCTCAGGGGAAATGCTTGCATTTGGTCTATTCAGAGCAATTTGTTAATGTGTTGTTTGTTGCATTAAAGTTGCGTTTAAGCAAATAAAGGACAGGCCATTGATTTCCTGCTCGGTTCTGCTCCTCGAGAAAGTGCACATGTAGGCACCGAATTAGAATTCGTTTGATGGCTTTATGGATTGAAATATGCCACAAATTTGATTGAGGGCGATTTGCTCGTCTGGACCGGATCCATCTGGCCCCTTCCTCCTTATTGTGCTTCCTGATTGATTTTTAAGTTAGGAGCGGGCGAGTGCCGCCCAATCAAGAGCCACCAACATCGTGCAGATTAGACAATTTGCGGTAATCAATGAAAATATTCCCTGATTTGCGAGAGCTCAATCCGAGCCATAAATCACAGGCGCAATGCATGAGTTAGTTAGCAGTAAAACAAGCGGCGCAGACAGAATGGGCCAGCAGGGGTGAATTAGGGGGCGGGAGAGGAAGTAGCGCGAGAGACGATACTGAAGTGTGTGTGTGTGTGTGTGTGTATGAGAGAGAGAGAGAGAGAGAGAGAGAAAGAGAGAGAGAGAGAGAGAGAGAGAGGAGGTAATGAGACTGAAATACTGGTCTCTCTTCCTTATACCCCCTCCAACAGCATGCCTGTCAACTACTAATGGGTCGGCGCAAGGGCTCGCATTTGTCATCCAGCTTCCGGACGCATATTTATTCATTTATTTATTGCCTTGATGCGGGATCATCTTTTATAACGTTAAGCACCTCGTCCTCCCCTCCAGTCACATATTGACAACAGAGGATTGAATTTATCCCCAGGAAATAATGCAGTCGGTTAATGGAATGTCATATTTATTCATTAATAAAGTGCACACTGTAGATATTAATACAGCTAGATAGAATACATCACTGAGGACGGACGTCTCTGCAACGTCAGGATGAAGGTTGCTTTCAGTTTTCCTTTGTTTTTTTTTTTCGTTTTTTTGGAGGGTAAAATGGACTGCTATACATCTCACTTGTTTGGTTCTTGAAAAAAAAAAGAAGATGACCATCTTTTTTAAACCCCTCTCACTTTCTCATCCCACACACACACACACACACACACACACACTGATACACACCTGGCCGATGCTCTTGGCAGGTGGTTGCTCTTTGTGTCATTGTAATGGCCCTGGCTAGACTGATGATCCTGCCAGCAACCTCTACAAGTGCATTTGATGCTATCACAACTCCCCTCCCCCCCTCACACACACACACACACACACACACACACACACACATGAACACACTCTCACAAACTGGGGTTGGTTTGTTTTATCAAAGGAATTACCTAAAGTGCCTGTTATTTCATCATCCCGCCTGTCAGCAGGGCCTATTCCTTTAATTTATACACCCCCAAAACAAGTGCACTGTTCATAGATCACCCATGTCCGACAAAAAGAAAAGGGCTAAAATATCATCCGGCCTGTGCAGTCGAGGCCAGGTGTGGAGTCATTAACCTCTGCCACAGTGTGAGACCGAGCTTATTATGAGATGGAAGGCACCTCCTTGCTATAAGAAAGAGCGCCTTTTTGTTACCAAATCCCCTCTTTATTTAAGCACACACACTTTGTTACACATCAATACACTCATTTCCTTCTCATGTAAGCAGGTGTTGAGCATAGGAATGAAATGCCTGGCGTTAAACATGACGCTGGTTGAGCGACTCCTAGCACCGGGTGTTAATGAAGTCTGGGTTGCGTTTAATATGCCGTGACACTTTTGTACCAACTACAGACGGCAGGATATTAACTATCAAATGATTAACATGTTTGTGCAGCACTCAAAGTGGCTCCATTAAGGTTGATGAGACCTATAGGAGTTTGTATGATGCTCTCGAAGGAAGCGTTTCCTGAATCGTTCTCTTTTTAATAATGTCCATAATTCTTATTCTTACCAAAACACACCTTTTTTTATCTTAAAAAAACAAAACAAAGCAGGCCCGCATCGATTGAGACACGCCTTGAATCTGTCATCAGCTAGTGCTGTCTGGATTAATTCTATTCAGCTGATTTGTACAGGGCTGTTCAACTGAAACTGAGACTTTTAATTGTGCAAAATAACAGAACAGATTTAAAAACTCAATTTATTTCCCAATATAATCTCCTGCTATACTAATGCACTTATCCCAGTGTTTCACTGCTTCATGTCTGAAACGCTGGCCTCCCAGGAACTCCTTTAACATGTGGAAATGGCTTGGAGCTTATGAGGTCTGGACTGTACGGAGGATGTGGCAGCTGAGTTTCTGTAATGTACAGTACAAGTGGGGTTTGTGAATGATTGTGTGTACAGTTCCCACAGACAGATGCAAGTTCTTCCGCAAGTTGGTGACAAGGAATCCATGGATATTCAAGGATCAGGCATTCAACTTGCTGAATGTTTACTGGAACGATTGCAGCGGATGGGATCGTGATTTATTGGATCTATGACCTCCTTTACAACATTTGCATCATTCAAAGGTTTCACAAGTCCTGGTTTAGCTTGAACACCTCTTGTATGGTGCGTGTAGCACAGTTGCATTTAAAACACATCAAGACTTTTTTACATCTCCTACAAGTTATTAAAGCTTGTCGAGGCATTTACGAGTTTGCTATAATGCTGCACGTATTGCATGATGCTCCTCGGAGAAATCATTTCCTCACTCTGTCTCTATCCATATCATACACATTGCTTTGAACATTATCTTACCTAACCCTTTAAAAAAAATCTCTTTTTTTTTAAACACATCATTCACTCCTGCTAGGCATTAGAATAAAATGGCAAGCTTTAAAAGTGCACAGTCTGGCTGGTACTTTACACATTTAACACCAGTGAGTTGTTTGGCTGATGTCTGTAGATGCACAACCTTTCTGCTACAATTACAAATCCTTCAACAAGGCTGATAGGAGTTTGCAATAATCCGATGCGTAATATGCAACCATCCTGTGAGAACGCATGTCTTCGTTTCTTTCCATATCACGTCTTCGGCTCTGTTAGTGTATGTCTTACAGTATGAGATCGTCTCCATCTTTGCTTACCCTTGGAAATCTCTGCTCTCCCCTGATACGACATCAGAAGCGATGATTCAATACAAAAAAGAAAAACGCTCACTCGCCTCAAAGCGGCTGCCCGGCTTAACGTTGTCAAAAAGAGTTTTTTTTTTTTTTTTTTTAACTCCCTTGTTTTGACCTCCTGTGTATATTTTATTGAACGGTTCTCATCCCTGTGCAGAGCATAAAGCTGTGTTCAAAATGTATTTCTCTTCTCATTAACAGCTTGTGGGCTACATATGCACCCTGGCTTCAGTGAGAATCCCGGGCTGAGCTTTTCTCACAAGAGAATCCTTTTTTTCTCCCTTAAAAAAAATTAGTCAAATACTGTGCTAGCGCTTCCTTTTTACAGTATATACTGTACATGCTATTCCAGAAGTTATTTCATGTACGTTCCTTGTATGCTTATAATTTACTTATATGAAAACTCATATGAAACTCATAGATTTAGACAAAAAGTCTTTTTATTGTAAAATGTAATAATTATCCAGGATAGTTATCCTTTACTTACCTGATCGGCTCAGACAGGTATCCCTATAGGTAATTATTACAAGTAACCCTTATTTATTTGCATTACTTATTATTTTCCTAGGTATTCAACTTCTTAAAATATTTAGCAAAGTAAATGGTCTCATAAGTACAGTCATGTATAATTCTATGTTTATTTGTTTTGTTTTTTTATTGTGTAAAATCATAATTAAAAATCATCTGATTGTGGCGGATCTTAGTAGCAGGCAAATACAACACATACGTAACTTCACTGTGCCATTATTTATTTAACAAAAACAAAACAAACAAACAAAAAAAAACCCTTACTGCTTTCACAGGATTGTTGCGGCCAGGTGCTGCTAATCATCAGCTCTTGATTAATTGATCATCAGCAGGTGCAGTCTGCAGAAATCGATAAAAGCATAAGTTTTTGCATTTTGCTGACCTGCAGCATTCAGGTGTGTATTAACACAATGCCAAGAGGGAAAAGCATAACAATGGACTTTGTTGCTGTACATCCATCTGGAAAGGGATAATAAAACCATTTCCAAACAATTTGGAGTTCAACATTGTGCAGTGAGAAAGATTATTCACAACTGGAAAACAAGACAGTTTAAGACAGTTGCAATGATGTCCCAGCACATTCACCCCGAGGTCAGACCGTGCAATACTCAAACAAGAGTTACATCTGGGACTCTACAGGCCTCACTGAGCATGTTAATTGTTAAAACCCATGACAGGACAATTAGGCGGTGGAGGGGTGATGATTTGTGCTTGTTTGCCAGCCACAGGACCTGGGCACATCGTAGACATTGAGTTGACCATGATCTCCTATAAGTTGTAGTTCATCCGAGGTTGTATTTGTCTAATATTGAGATCAACTACAATTAGGTGATTTGTATAATGCATTTACACACAAAAAAACATAGAATTAAAAGAGTGGGCACTAACTTTTACACACAATAATTGTGGTTCAATTTTTGCATTGTAGTGCATACAAGAAATGATTTGTATACTGTACCTACCACATGGCTTAGTGGTTAGCACTACGAGTTCACACCTCCAGGGTTGGGGCTTTGAATCTAATCTCCAGTGTACAGTACATGGAGTTTGCATGTTCTCCCCATGCTTGGTGGATTTCTGCCAGGTACTCCAGTTTCATTCCAGAGACATGTGTTGCAGTGGTGTGAGTGTGTGCACAGTGAGTGTTGCCAGAGGTTGGGGTCTTTAGCAACTTAATATCCCCTACAAGAATGGCCACTTGTGTGAAGTCATAGGTCATTGTGGCCAAGCATCACCCAGCCTTGTCTAGACGAAATAAGCCGGACTATACACACCATATTGCATACATACATGTGGTTAATGCCCAAATAATTTGCTACAAAGTTGAAAGCAAACAATTGTCTACAATATCTTTGTATGTTTTCTTTCAAATAAAATATGGGCCTAGCTTGAATCAGCATATTAATTAATGCCCCCCAGTACACAAATTAACTCCATGAAGTTAATTATGGTTAGAATGGAAGAACTTAAATAGTCCAGTATTCCTGACCTGAACACCATCAGGATGAATTGAAACAGCGACTGCAGCTCAAGCCTCTTCTTTCCAAATCAGTCCTCTACCTCATTAATGCTGTTGTGAATGAATGTGAAGTTTCTACATCAACATTCACCAAATCTAATAGAAAGCCTTCCCAAAAGATTGGAGTCCGTTATAGGGGCACATATGGAATGGGATTTTCAATAACCAGATTCGGGTGTGATGATCTGATTTCCACATACTTTGGGCCATATACTGTAGAGCATTTACCCATTAAACACTACAGTACGTACAGTACAAGACAATAAAATGTTACGCTATGCAGTATGTATATCCATCCACCCATCATTTTCCACAATGCTCATACTACAGTATGTGGGGTCAAGGGGGACTGGATTCTATCCCAGTGAACTCAGGGCACAAGGTGGGAGATACCCTGCGTGGAGTGCCAAACTATTCCAGGGCACAAGCACACACACTCACACAAGCACTCATACACTACAGGCAATTTGGAAATGCTAATCAGAATGCACTGCATGTCTGGACTGTGGAAGGAGACCGTAAATCCTTGGAGGAAACCCACCTACCATGCACAAACCCCACGCGCAGATCCCAAAAGTCCCTAAAAGTCATGGTTTATTATTGCATTGGACCACATTATTCAGTAGCATCTGTTAATTATTGCAAACTCCTAATTTTGCTCCCAACAACAGGTCATATGAGGATTGTGTATGGTAGGTGGGTGGTGCATGGTAGAAGTGCTGAGTATTTAAAATTTTTAATTTAAATTAAATGTTTGGGAGTTTTGCTTTTGCACGACTTAACTAACACTTAAATGAAATCCAATAACCTTGTTTCTTTTATAATGAGGCTTATATTTCTAATGGCAATAAAAGTTGATTAAGAGTATGAAACACTCTTTATGTATTAGTCTTTAATACATCTATGGGGTCTGGCATAAGATATGAGTAACATATTAGTTCCAGCCAAGGGTACCTGTACTTTATGCAGTAGCACAAACCATTATAAAGACCAACATGACCTCAGCTTTATTCCATAAAACTATCCTTCCTGAGAGTCTCTCAAAGGGCTGCTGGAACATGCCAATAGATTCAGCCTGCTGTTTCATCCTAATGTCCCATCATACAAAGCAAATATCAAAAATGTGATTTGAATCCCTGAAAAAAGTTATTGGCAGAGGACAAAGGAAGGATGTACAATGTGAAGTAACAGCGATTCAGCCTTTTTTTTTTCTTTTTTTTTTACTAGTGTCTATGAAGCTTCTTTTCTGCTCGCCGTTTTCTTGTGTCAGCACTCCAAAGCAGAGGAAGAGCTTCTCACGTCTCTAGGCAGTAGGCTAACAGCTCAGAAGGTTAATTGAAGTCTGTGTGAATGACTTTAGTGGGCTGTCTTTAACAGGATGACCTATAAATGTTTAAATGTTTGATTTCTGCTCAGCTACGGAGCAAAATGGATCGTGCCACCCTTTTTGTTGCTAATGCCCTTGTAAGAGACTCTGAGAATGCTCGAGAATGTGGAGTATACGGTTCTAGTGACATTAGCAAACCTTAAACTGTAACAGAAATAAAATGAGAGAAGAAAAGGTTTGCGTGAAAAATAAATACCTATGCATTTAAGCCATTACATATACTTTGAGAACATGATTTTTACTTCCTAAAAAATTAAAGGGACTTAAGAAACTACTAGAAATCTGAGAATGTACTTAGTCACTGCTTCAGACATATTGGTCTGCATCAAACACAAAAAAACTAAGAGGATTTGTAATTACTGCAGTAAGGTTAAAAACTTTCTAACACATTATTAAAACCTGGAAAAATAGTGCAGAACTGTGGAAGAATTGGCGTCAGGAAAAAGAAAGTCTCGAATGAAGATCACTTAAACGCTTGAAGTTGCATCGTGAAAATTTTTAACAGTGAAAATAAGAGCATTTCTCCAGACACACAATCTTGTTAGTGAGAAAAAAAAGTCTTCAGTTTGCTAGGGAGCTTAAAGGTTGGACTTCAAAGCAATTAAAAAAGGTCATGTGGCCTGATGAGTCCAGACTGATCCTATTCCAGAGCGATGGACGCGTCAGGGTAAAAAAGGAAGCGCATGAAGCGATGCTCCCATCATGCATAGTGTCCACTGTACAAGCCTCTGGAGACAGTGTTATGATCTGGGGTTGATCAGTTACTCAGGTCGAGACTCAGCAACGTTATGTGGAACGTTACAATGAAGTCAGCTGACGACCTGAATGTACTGTACTGAATCACCAGGTTATCACATGCTTCCCAGATGGCACGGCAAATACTCAAAATGTAATAGAGTGGTTCTGGGATCACAAGGAATCATTTTCGAACATGATTTGGACACCAAATTGGGCTAGAGGCAGCTTAGTGGTTAAATTGGACTAGTGATCGAAAGGTCCAAGTTGCCTCTGTTGGGCCCTTGAGCAAGGCCCTTAACACTCAACTGCTCAGATTTATAATAAGATAAAAATATAAGTCGCATCTGCTAGATGCCATAAATGGAAATTGCATACCGTAATCAAAACGCTCAAACAAAATCGTATAGTTAAAACAGCTTGGCTATCATCTTTGCATCATTGCAAAGACAATCTGCCTTTTAATATCTAAAACAAATAATTTAAAAGAAAAAAAGTTTTTAATGAAAAGTACAGTACAGAGCTAATGTACAGTAAAATTGGTTTACACAAAAAGAAAGTCAAAGGAAGATAACTTCTAGTTATTTCTTAAACTTCCAAATGTATTTTGACTTTTACATATTTTTTTTACATTTAAGTTTATTAAACCTATATTACTTTTTTATTTGTCGTCTGCTACAGTTTCATATTCCACTATTTAGCGTTATGATTCTAAAGGGGTCGTGCTGACTCACAGCTGAAACACCTCACTTTCTTCCCCTATCAGTCTTAATCTTTGCCTATTTCAGTGCCACAAGACTGTAAATCCTTGACCACCTTAAATCTTTACAAAGTAATCTAGTTAATGTCGTACTTTTGGCTATTACAAGTTTGGCCTTCAATTATCCTGGTCCAGCGATCACAGAGTTTTATGATTTACTGTACACTGCTTATGTGTGCATGGAGAGTGTGGTGTGTGTGTGTGTGTGTGTGTGTGAGGGGCAGGAAAAAAAAAAGAAAGAAACAGAAAGACAGAGAGAAAGGCCAGATTTTCCCGCCCTTGTCATTCGCGAGATAATCTCACTATTGATCTGAATAGAAATGCCCAAAGATGAAGCGTGCATTCTTGACTTATCTTAATCAAGAAGGATATTGATTATATGAGTAATGATGGACCATTAAGATATGGACGAAATGAATGGTCTGTCGTATAATACTAAGATACTCTCTAATTCTATCTGCTCTTCCAGATAACTTAATGTCCTTGTTATTTCTGAACAAACGGTATTGATTTGTCACTGCTCGCGTATTACACGCCTAATTCATATCTTATTTGTTTCTGTATTGGCTTTAACCTCTGAGAGAACACAGAGCACGTATTGAAGGACAGTTGGTCAATGATGTATTACTCGTATTGAATATTAACCACTAAACACCTGTGCCTGTATAAATGTTATTATCGCCGGCATCTTGGCTCGTCGCAGAGACAGGGATTAAACAAGATAGTGCGAGAAAATGTAATTTAATTATGTCTTTAGCACATAAATGAAGTGATGTAATCAGGATGTGTTTGGATTTACAGTATGCAGGACTAAAGTAGAACATGTGACGTGTATGCATTTAGTGCAAACACAAATTTCCATTTTAGACTAATGTGCAAAAGTCTTGACCCCCCTCATTTCTTCATTATTAAGCTCCCAAAGAGCCAGACTTTCTGGTATTTTTTATCGTCTTAAGGAATCGTTTTCCAGGCTTCCTGAAGGACTTTTTGTCTCTCATTTTCAGTCCAGTCCCTGCACCTGAGCAGTTTCATAAGAATGTTTTTGTTTGTTAAGCCACACAGTGACCTACACTGCAGGAATTATTCATTACTTCTCAATACCACTTAACCTGTACTATCCCAGGAGACTTCTGACACGAGGCAGGGTGCCAATCCATTGCACAAGCATGCACACACACACACACACACATTCACAAACTACAGGCAATTTGGAAACATCAGTTAGCCTAATCTGCATGTCTTTGGGCTGTGGGAGGAAACTGGAGTACCCACCAATCACAGGGAGAACATGAAAACTCCATGCACTCAGATGCCGGATGTGGGAATCGATCCTGGAGGTGTAAGGCCACAGTTCTAACGACTACACCACTGTGCCACCCCTATGAATCATTCAAACATAAAAAACATCTAACTTAAGGCATGAACCAGTGGGAAACAGGTGCAGATGATGACAGATGATCAACCCGGTGATTAGTATACTGGTGATGCTGAATGCTGAGTGGCTGGAATGGACGAGAGGGGAAATGAGGTTGCCGCTGTGGTTCTTACACAGACAATGCATGCTTTTCACCCACTGAAGACAGAAGACCCACCAAACAAATAGCAGCCAATGACTGCTGCAGTAAAAGCATCTCAAGGAAGGAAACTTAGGATGTGCTCAGGTTCTAGGGTTTCAGGCCTCAGGCAAATGATTTTCATCCAGGTATCAAAGGGAATTCTTATGTTTTAATTATGTTTGTTTTGTTCCATTATTTATGAGCCCCCACCCAAAATGGTTGTGTATTTGTGTACGATGTGGCTTTAATTCCTCACATTGTGTTTCATTTTAAGGCCAATGTGATAGTTTACAGAGACCAAATGTCAAAACGTCCCAAAATGTATGAACCTGACTGGATATACTGTATCCATTCACCCATTTTTGATTACCCATGAATCACCCATTCATTCCTATCCAATTTAGGGTTGAGGGGGGCCTGCAGCCTATCCTGTGAAACTTAGGCCACAAGTTGGGGGAGACCCTGGATCGGCTGCTGTCCCGATTTGACTTGCATGCACCTCAAATACAAGTAATATAATACGCAGACTAACAGAAGTTGTCAGACAGCTATAAGGCAAAACCTACTTCAAGTTAATGTGCCCATTGTCATAATTTGGAAGGAGTCTTCTGTATCAGTGTTTAAACAGTCTATGGTAAAAATTTACATTTTCGTCTACAGAAGTCATTCAGGATGGGCTTTGTGGTTTCTTGATAACAACCTGCATGTGGTCTTATTACATAAATTCAGAAAGAGGGGGGGCGGGTAGATAAGAGCCTGATGATGGAACATGCATTTATAGTTGCCATACTGTAAGTCATGTTAGGGGCTGATATAATATACACATTATACACTTATACACATTTTTTACATCTCATATAAATTTCCATAATATTCTTTTGATTCTGTAAAGCTGCTTTGCGACAATAACCATTGTTAAAAATGCTATACAAATAAATTTTTATTTAATTGAATTAAATGGGTTCAGCGTTTCATGGTATTAAACATGTTCATAAATGGGAAATAAATGCATCACAATGTAATTTTACTTGGAACTAATCAACCTTGAAGTGGTAACAGTAACCGTACATTTCTTGAAACCTGTTGTGGCAGTTTTACTCCTTACTTTCTCCATGAACAATACAGTTTTCCCTGTTATTATGTCCATATATAATAATAGCGTGTTGTGCCGGACACCTGAGACTCGTGGCAGCCGTGCAGGCTTGTGCGTTTATGAACTGGAACCTAGTCAACACGGACGCTTCTCAGGCATTTTATTAGCGTGTATACGGCACTGTGTAGTTTCTTTGTGCATGTCCACACTTGTATATGCATCACTGATGCCTCATGTAGTGTTGAGTTTCCAGACACAATAAACACCATGACATGGCCTTTTTAATAGATTGCTTCCTTTGACTTTAAAATGAAGGGAGGCGTTCCCCAAACCGAGGAGGAACCCCCTCCAATGGCTGAATTCCCACAGGGTATGTGTGTGTGTTCTCTTCACACTCCCCACATGGTGAGAGAGGTGTGTATGGCCTGCTGGTGAATGGTCACTGTGTGCTGAACACGATATCAGATATGGACCAGGTGTCAAACAGCCCTACCCATCATGCACTGGGCCCGAACCGGGTGTCACTGAACTCTGCTAATCTGGGGGCAGTTTTGTCCTGATATTTTCTTTCAAATCCTCCTAATGCACCTGTGTGTGATACTGAGACACAAGGCCAAGCTGGAAGGAGGCCATCCGGAGGCCATGTTTTTCAAAAACAGATGATGATCCAGACATCTTTGGAAGGTTTGACATACTAATTTTAATAGTAATTTTGCATAACTATGGCATTTATAACTATAAATTTTGAGTCTTAATATGCTAAAAAAAAAAAAAAATTTTTTATAGAAAGTCTAGCAAAGTAAAAAAATAAAGGATGATAATGTGTAATACTGTTTAGGAGACGCACACACTTTATAGGTATCAAAAACTTTTGTAACATGGCAACAGATGGCAGCATAAGGCTGCTTGCACAGTCACAGGGAGCACCAACATTCATCAGTCAGCGTTCCAAAAGACATCGTCCTGTGTACATCGGGAGCTGTGCAGCTGGTGCTATTCTGACCATGTGCGTTACCACTTCTACGATTTCATCATGGACAGCAAGACGACGAGAGATCAGGAAGACCTTCAATGATTTCAATCCTTGAAAATGTCTAAACCATTTGGCAACTTGTGCATCATGATCATCTGAGAACAATCCACAACATTGCCGCCTTTGTTGGTGTGTCATACAGAATAGTCCAGGCAATCATCATGTGTGATTGTGCATCGAGATTTCATCCCCAGGGGACAGACTGTCAATAGCAACTTCTACTGCCATGTTTTAAGCCATCTGAAGGAGGACATACGGTGAAAAAAACAGAGCTTGTGAACAGAGCTAATCTTGAAACTTCAGGCACGAAGCAGGGTACACGTGGATGTGTCCAGGACAAGGCACCAATTTATCACAGGGTACACACGTATTCACACACTATGAGCAATTTGGGACTGGCGATTAGCCTAATCTGCATGTCTTTGGACTGTCGCAGGAAACTGGAGTACGTGGAGGAAACCCACTAAGCACAGGGAGGACATGCAAACTTCACACACACAGTCCCGAGGCAGGACTCAAACTCTCAAACCTGGAGGTGCGAGACAAGTTTTAATGGCTAAAAATGCTCTGGGTTAACGTGAAATTTTCACAAGTGCATGTTTGTTTTTGTTTTTTTATGTGATATTTTCACTTTTTTCATGTTTGTTTGTTTAAATAAAGGGCATTTGGTTTAATTTATCAGAAGTGGTTTTCTTTTTTCATCACATACTGTAATCAGATATCGTTCACATCATGTCACGTACTTACATGAAATGAGATGGTGTATCACGTGAAAAGTGTATTATCACCAGAAATGTGTGTTATTTTTATGTATAGGAAGTGGTTACAAAAGTCTGAAACCTGACATGAAATCACAATATTTTCTCTAATCTTCAGATTTTTCATCAAATACATTTGGATTATTTATAGACTACAAAGGTAAAGTTGTTTATTATTATTATCATATACTTATTATTATTATTTAGACCTAACCATACATGAGCATTACAATATGAGAAGTGTCGACAAGCATGCATCTTGACTTTTACTTTGTGTTACACTTAATAAAGAGTGTATACACTACACAAGAGTGTATGTTCCTTACTCTTCAGAGCATTGCATTCCCCTGGCATCGCCTCGTGTCGTCCTTGTCCTCCACCTCCTCTGATTTTCTGTTTACCCCTCTAATGGCAGCCACATAAACAGGGTGGGCTGCCTGTCACACCTAATGGTACTGCGTTAAAACGTGAAAGCGTTGAGCCTCCAGCCAGACGGCCGCCGCCCCTGAGGGGGTTTCGTGATCAAAAGCCTCTGAGTTGACGGTGAGGGGGAGGAGGGATGAGGAAGAGTCCTCATTATGGGCTCCGAGACATCCATTCGGGTATTTTTTTTTTTTTTTTTTAATATGTGTATCCTATTAAGCCCCTTTAAGTGCTTTTTGATAATTGTGCTTTGTACTTTTACGGCACTCCGGTCTATTCCCAGTTCAATTTTCCCCTCTTTTATCGGACGTTTGAAATATTGATCTCTGACAGATAAAAGCAAACACCATAATCTCGCTCCTCCCAAAAAACGCTCCGGAGAGAAAGAGAAAAAGAGCGAGAGAAGGAAAGTGAGAAGATGGTGCATGCCGCAAGGAGGAATGCACCAGGGACGTTTCATCTCACCTCTCAGATCTCCTCTTTGTTTTATTGCACTTCACCGTCAACAGAATTTGCTTACAGCTCACTGAGACGAGTTTATGTAAAGCACAGGGCGCCTGATGGCTGCTTGATATAGCCTGTTTCATTTACCTCTCTTTCTCTCTCTCTCTCTCTCTCTCTCTCTCTCTCTCTCTACTTCTCTCTTTTACTCAACCCC
>JAOVVA010000037.1:3042729-3066135 GCA_028565275.1 Leiocassis micropogon | reverse complement strand
CAACATGTTTGAGTTCGTGCCTTAGACTTTACATTGCCCTGAAGTGAGCATGTCTATGCGGAAAGAGTAATGAAGTGTGTGCGTGTGTGTGTGTGTGTGTGTGTGTGTGTGTGTGTGTGTGTGTGTGTGTGTGCGCCTGTGTTTGTGTACCAGAAGAGTGTTGAATCCAAGTAACAGGAGTTGTAGTGGCCTTGAATGCCTTTCTTCTTCCCGACCATCACATCCAGGCCATCGGTCTCTGAACGAGGAGGAGTGTTCTCACTCACCACCTCACTCAGGTAACCACCAAACGCTGCAACACACACACACAAACACACACATTATTATTATAAGTGAGTGTAAAATAAGAGTAGCTGTTCTCTGTGGTGGTATAGCAGGAGTTCGAACGAGTTCGAAGTGTGTGTGTGTGTGTGTACGTTACCTATAGAATTGCAGCGTTCGATGGGATTGGGCGAGTGATGTTGTGAAGGGAAACGAGAATCTGGTCGGCAACATTTCAGTTTCACGAACAAAGCTTTCTTTGGAGGACAGGTAAAGTAGCGTGTGCCTTTAAAAGTACCGTCAGTGCATCCTACACACTCCTCTTCCTGTGTACACACACACACATGCACGCACATACACACAAACAGGACAGCATAAGACATTTGATACGCTGTATACACACAGCTGTAATGTAACCAGCCTGTGATGTCGTCTATAAACATTATGTACATAATTATTTAGTATTTACTTATATAGACATCCAAAATGATTTTAATTAATAAAACACACACACTGACCAGTTCCAATCCTGCGAGAGGTTCTGTTAGTCCAGGTGGCAGGCCCACCCAGCGTATCACCCCACACAGGGGTGGGTTCTCCTTCACCTCTACCAGTGACCCCACCTCTAACCCAGGCTGCGCTTTAGGGGGCGATGGTGGCCTCGGAGAAGGAGCTGTCGGTGGGGGCGGAGCCTCCTGCTGTTCTCCCATCACCGACTGGACGGACAGCGAGAGCGGCCCATGGCTCATGCTCCCATTGGGGCCGCTCTTGCGACTCAGGCTGAAGGGCAGCGAGTGGAACTTGTTGTCGCTGGATAACGAGGGAGCGGTGGGCGGGGCTCGGGGAGGCGGAGAGGCCTGGTTGAAGTCGGGGGGCGTTTCTGTCAGGGACTTGGCTGGGTCTTCACCGACTGGCACATTAGGACAGGAGAAAGGAGACAATTAATATTCAATCAACAATTCTAGACTTACATGATAATAATCTAATAATGTACAATGCATCAGTGTGGAAAAGCAGACTCAAAAAAAAAAAAAAAAAAAACCCTGGGGCTTTAGATTGCTAAACTGTGGAAGTTCATTTCTGTCAAGAAAAAGGGAACAAAAATTGTGTGGGGGGGTTTTCTGATAGCACTATGTCGAAATTTTAGCTTCTTATCTCAACTTGTTGAACATTTTAACTCTCATCTCAAACTTCTGACTTACTCTCTTAGGATTATGAGTTCTTAAAGCTTTGACTTACGTTGACTTACTGATGTCTCAGTTGAGTTCTTTCCTTAAAAAATAAAAAATAATTTTAAAAAACTCTATCATCATCTTATCTTAAGTTTTTATTTCTAATCTCTCAGTTCTCAGTTTTGACTACTAATACTTAAGACTTATTATCTCAAGTTCATAAGTTCTCGAAGTTTTGACTTCTCCCAGAACTTTGTTTTCACTCATTTCAAAATAGTAATTTATCTTAAAGTCTTGACTTATGCCAGAATCTTGGTTAGGATGGTTAATAATAAATATAATAAAAGGTGTTTTAATTTCACTGATAAAAATTTGTTTTTGTTTTGCACAATATTGCTTTGTTGTTCATATTTCTATGAACAGAAGTGAGCGCAGTTGCAGTTCAGGCAGTTTTTAGCTGGCTTGTTTTTGAACGTGCGCAGAGAGAAGAGAGCAGTATTTTCAACATATTTACATTTAAAATTTCCCTTTTCTGTGTGTTTTTGGGCTTTGATAATTTGTCTGACATAACTAATTTGTTGGCATCTTGCTGCTAGAACTGCTTAAATAAAACTTTACCTGAAAAAAATAGCATTTTGTTATATTTAATTATTAAAATCAATGATTGATTGTTAACATGTTAAACTACAGTTTAGAAAAGATGTGCAAAACCTACAACTCTAAATGTGACTCATCTGTTTTCGTCTTTTTATCTAACCTCTCAAAATCTTGACTTTTTCTAAACATGAGACTTATTCCCCCTTCCTTTTAAAATTAAAATCAGAACTAAAAATAAATAAAGAAACCCTGTTATGCATTTTTTATTTTTTATTTTTTAACCTGACAGAAATCCTTAAATCAACCTGATTCAAATACTTAACTGACACTTCTTTTCTTTTTGGGAAAACTCTCCCTCTCAATAAAAACTAAAGCAAACTGTAATAAAGAAATAATTGAGTGCTGAGAGTGCTTTTCCACATGGGTGAACGAACAGTTTCCAGTGACATACTGCTGAAATGTGATGAGAAAAAGCAGAAGTGTGCAGAACGTAAGGAAGCAGAAGTGAAGCAACGAAGTGATTCATAACATGCAACACAACCGCATTCCCTTCGATGGCCACACGGCCCCGCCACCGAGCCCAGGACAACCCCTCCCTGATTTAATTTCCCCACAGGTGATGGAGAGAATGAGGACACTGAGGAGAGACACTGGTTGATCAGACAGTGATGTGAGGAGAGGTGAAGAAATCTTAGCAGCAAGCTGGAGCGGTGAAAAGTCTCGCACGCTAATCGAATTGTGGCTTCAGGAGGAGTTTAGCTGAGCCAGCTCTTCTCTTGCTGATAAGATTTGCAGATGATTCGGTTCTGCATTCCCGCTGATCGTTCACGTCGCTCCCGGCTGCTGTTTACCTTCGTCTATGTACCACGTGCTTTTGGATTTGGACTGGCTCGGGTGATCGACAGAGCTGCCGTTTAGCGTATAATAAAACTCTGACTTGCTTCTGCTGGCAGCCTGCAGACCTAACCCTGAACAACACATTCAACACACAGCACACAGTCAGATAGAGAGAGAGAGAAAAAGACAGTGTGTGTGTGTGTGTGTGTGCACACATGTGCATGCGCAACTAAGGTGAGGAAGGGAAAAAGTAGAAAAAAAGAAAAACAAAGAAAGTAAAAAGAAAAACAAAAAAAGAAGGGAAATGAAAAAAAGAAAAAAGAACCGAAAAATAAAAAGTCAAAATAGAAGGAAAGAAAAAAGAAAAAAGGGGAAAAAAATTGTTTGGGGGGGACGTAATTCAACAAATTAGCAAAAGAAAACTAAACTAAAAAGCTGAGGCTAAAACTTAACAGAAAATAAAAAACCTAAAAGAAAGAAAAAAGGGGTAAATACACAAAAAAGAAAAATATGGGAAAGGGGAAAAAAGGGGGGAAAAAGAAAGAAAGGGGATTTGTATGCTTTTTTGCATTGTATGCGTGCGTTTGTGTGCGCGTGTGTGTAATTATTGGAAAGATCTGAAAAAGAGTGTTTAATCCCTACACGTTTCCAAAGCAGTCACTACCAACTAAATAGCAAAACTTGAGACGAACACAAACACCTGCAGTTTGCATGTCGAAGGCTTCAAGTGAACATTAAACTTCTCTCTCTTCTCGTCACATCTACATCTAATGCATCAAGGCATTTTAGTTAGAAAGCAGATAAAATGCAGTGCAGATGTGAAACAGTGCGGTTTCTCACCTCAGAGCAGCAGGACGAACATGGAGAGAACATTACAACTTTATGTTTATATACGGTATATGACTGGCTTGTCAAAATTAGACGAATCTGAACATCAACTTTCAACTATTTAATCAAATCTCAGTCCAACAACAATATTTTGATTTTGGATTTATCATATGCACACATACGGATTTGAGAATTATTAGACTGATCTCGACATTACGCAGATGAGAAGGAGGATTTCTACCTCACGTTTGACGAACTGTTAACAGCGACGTGCGTTAGCAACACCAGCTTACATTTTCTTATTTATCAATTACAATGGTCTCAAAAAAAAAAAAAAAATTCCGGAAATGTGAATTTAGGACACCAGATTGACGAGACTAGGTAACTAAAGCAAATGAACACTTACAGTAGCAGCAGGCTAACACCCAAGGCTAACAAACTTGCTAGCAAACTGCCAATAAGAAAAAAAAGCAGTACACAATGTGTTGTTAACAAAAAACGACTCCTTATTACTAAAATTTTCCTGTGAAACAAGTACTTGAACAGTGACAGAATTTTATTTTTGTCTCTGTAAACTAATCACAATGGATTTCACACGAAAAGATCAAGATGTGATTGAAGTGTAGACTTTTAGCTTTAATTTAAAAAGTAAAAAAAAGCCATTTACAAAGTCCATTTTTTGTTGCAGACTCAACAGTAATTAAACAAACTAACAATAATTAGGCTTGTGTTTTGACACTGTGACGCAAAAAAACTTGTTGAGTGTCCTCCCTTGAGCTGCTTTGCCAGGTCTTTAATGCAGCTGCCTTTAGTTGCTGCTTATGTGTGTCGAAACATGGGGACGGGGACAGGGGACAGGGGACTGACCCGGCCCTTTAAGAACATTCCGCTAGGTTTTATTGCTTTCATTGTATAGTTTGGATTATTTTCCACCCTTACTATGAAGCACTGTCTTATTAAGTTTTACAGGATTTGACTGAATCTAAGCAGAATGTACAGAAAGCTCTGTATGCTTTAAAATTCATCCTGCTACTTCTAGCAGCATTCAGTAAACACGCATCAATAAACGTAAGTGGTGAGTGGAGTTTATTATTTAAAAAAAATAAAATAAAAAAAAAAACACATCACTCGGCTGTAGTTTCACTGGCAGCCATAAACACCAAATTTAATGATGATGAAATATGTTCGGGATCATCAGCCCTTCCTTTCCTCCTCCACACTCTTTTCTTCCAGTTGATCTGGTACAAGTTATTCTTTTATCAGAAATGTTCTAGATGCTTTTTGTTTTGTGTTGATTTTTTTAAGCAAGGTTTAATCTGGCCTTTTTGTTCTTGAGTGTTCTCAGGGTTTTGCATTTCTGTGTTTACATTCAGAGTGGTGCTGCACAAAAATCATTGGACAATGGCAATACGGACCTGTGCAATTGTTTAATGGCAAAATTCTGCAATTTATTACAGGTAATACAGGCAGACTCTGGAATTTATGTAGAGTTTGTCAATCATTTTAGTATTTGTGTGTTTTTTGGGTTTTATTTTAGAATTTTGAGGTGATAAATCCTCTTGATGAGATCATTTGTGCCTTTATTTGGTGTTAGCCTCTGTAAATACATTTGAATACACAATGGTACATTTAATAGGTACATATTGCAGTTTAAATCGCAATATGTTTCAAAATAATCGCAATGTTATTTATTTATTTATTTATCAAATCATGCAGCCCTATACATGAAGGCACTTCAGCAGTCTTCTGTGGTCTTACAGGTCTTGTGGTGTTGCTTAGCTCACCAGTGAACCCTTTTTTCATCTTTTTCTTTTTTTTTTTTTAAATATCCCAGATAGTTGATTTGCACACTGCTAAAGTTTCTGTTATCTCCCTCTGATAGGTCTGTTTTGTTTTTCAGTCTAATGCGGTCTCCTTAAGTGGCATCAACACACCTTTTGACTGCATATTGAGAGCTCCTGTTAACAACTGCAAAGTCACACTCCGTACCGTTTAAGAAACAGCCAGGTGTCCCATTACTTTTGAGCCTGTGAAAATGGCTGTGATTTAATAAGGGTTGATGCAATAATTTCTGTTTCATTCCTTGAATTAAAGCTGAAAGCTATAAAGTTTCTGGATCTGGAGTTGTTGGAAAATGTTCAGACAACAAGAGGGCAGTTCATGAAAAACGCTGCATAAACTAGTGTGCGCATTAGGGAGTAGGTAGTAGGGTTAGTGTGTACTTTAGTTTAGAGCCAGGCCGTGAGGACTCGGGCTGTAGTACCTTTGCTCTTTGGTTTGCTCTGACTGCCAGACTTCTCACTGCTCCCTCTGGGAGTAAAGCTGGCCTTGGGCAGCCTTGGGTCCTGCATGGAGTACTCTACACACAAGCACACACGCACACACAAAATAATCATATTCTTTTTCTAGTATTAGTCATACAGTCAGCTCCAAAACTAATGGCACACTTCTCACCATTTAAACTACTGTAAGCCTGTCACAAAATTGTCATGTTAGAAAACGTACAGTGTCATTAAAAGTATCATTAAAACTTTTATTCAGTATAAAAAGTCAACCAAGAAGTACAGAAATACTGAGATTGACTCTCTTCTACACAAAATAAGATTATGCTTTTCGTTCTGAATTTCTAAAAATGTACACCTCTGATATGTTCAAACCTACTGAGTAACAGTGGAAACCGTGAAGATTTTCGCCATGTGGACAAAAGAAGGGTTTTCCACAAGAACAAATCTCATCACAAACTAGTGTGATCTTGAGATCATGAAAACAAATGCGTAAATAAAATCTTAGGTGGGTTGTCAGATTGTTCAGGATGGATTATCTGCGCTAGAGCTGTGCAATTAATCGAATTACATTCTGGCTTCGGGCGATTATGGAAAATTATCTGACCTTCGTGCTGCATTCCTTTTTCGCAGTGATGTTCTTGTTTTGTCCCATCACATCCTTTTCCTTTACATCAGTACGCTTTCGCCCCTTACTAAACTCACTCACACCCAGGCTGTGGCGTTTATCTCCACTTTGAAAAACACCAGGTTGTTTTTATTTCAAGTTAAATAAATGTATAATGTTTCCAAAGTCAGTGGATTATCCTCTTAAATAATCGTGATCTCGTTGTAGTCACAAGGAGCATATAGCGCTATCCTCCGAGTGTTTTTCAGAGAAAACACATGATGGCCTTCGTCCTCCCTGGTTGGTAGATGTGGCCATAATGTGCGAGTGCCCTAATGATGGGTAGGAATGGGCGACAACTAAATTAGGGACAAAATAGGGAAGAAATTCAGAGGGAGAAGAAAAACGCAAATAAGCATTGCATCCGGGTCTCTGTAGGTCGTGAGAATTTATAGCAGGTCTTCACAAGACTTTATAATTCATAGCCAATTATGGCATGCACTAACAAAGAAGTTTGGGAATGTTTGAAAGCCACAAGGATTACAATAAAAGACTGAAGGATTGGAACAGAAAAGCTGTTTATTCACTTATCTTCTAAATCAACACAAGGCTGCATTCTGTGGGCCTAAACATCTCAAAACTAATGATTACAAGACACAGCGGACCCTCGGTATATGACGTCCCTTACAAATTTTCACCTAAACGATTTGAAATTTTGCAAGAAATCTCCATCGGCATATGGAGCATTTTCGATACACGAATGAATGAACTGAACGCCGGCTGTTTTGCGTACCTCTGGAAGCCGTTCACAACTTGTTTGCGCCAAGCGAAGCAAGCTTACAAGTTTGATAACTTTGTGGGGTTGAAAAAGAAACGTATCAGGGATGGTAGCAAGAAGAAAACAGAAAAAAAGACATCATAAAAAAAAAAGCAGCCGATGCCAAGAGGAATCATAAATTAAGGTTAAATGAGGTTTAACGTCTATTTATTTTAGATTTTACTTCACTTTTCCAAATGTTTTGATTGTTTTTATATGCACAAATATGATTATAATGTTGGAAATTGGAAGTTGGAAATATTTTTTGGTGGCTGGAAAAGATTTTCTGCATTTACATTATTTCTTGTGCGAATCTCCATACGAATCTTCGCCTTAAGAATTCGTTTGCCTGAGGTTCCGCTGTATTCGCTGAGCTCTTGGCATTGAGGTGGAATCTTGTCATACAATCCATTTTAAATCAAGACCAGACAGGTTTCATAGCTGGGCATCAACTCTGAAGTAATATGCAAATACTGTTTAATAGACTTTATTCACAAGACAGCTCACGCCTGCCAGCGAGTATGGAATAAGATCACTGTCAAAAATATACGTGCGTAAAAAAAAAAGATTTGTGTGTACTTCTGTCTTTTGTCTTAGGTTGGATTCCAAAATCTACGGCCACGACAGCTTACAGATAGGAGATTTTGTGTGTTTGTTACAATACAACTCTGAAATACGACTCTGACCTGTATACGACTCTGACCGTTTACAGACACAAAACTCGTTTTTTCACAACTCCTCTGTTACACGGACGAATTGCGTAATTACGCCCACGAATGCGGTGTGTTAAACCACTGTCAAAAATACGTCATTAAGGCCACATGCACAGGGATTACTATCTGAGGGAAGAGGAATCGATTCGGCGTATGCGCCCCGCCACTGTTTTAAACCACTGGCGCCAAAATGCCAGATCAGCAGCCGAGGACTCTCTCATCGTCTCAGGAACGGTTTTTTTTTTTTCACAGATTCGGACATGTTTAAGAGAAGTAAAATTACAGAGATGTTTTAACAATAGTAGGTAAGATTTTAAAACGTTTAAAACGGTGGCGGGGCGCATGTGCCGAATCGATTCCTCTTCCCTCGGATAGTAATGCCTGTGCATGTGGCTTTAATTTTTGATTTTGGAGATCCAACTAGGACAAAAGACAGAATTACACACAAATCTTTTTTTTTACGCACAAATATTTTTGACAGTGATCTTATTCCATAGCGAGGTGCTGTTGGCATTGGATGCGTATAAAGCCTTTGATGGCATTGAATATTATACACATGTTGGTTTAAGATCTGTTTTTTGCACTTGGATTAGCATTCTCTATGCACATTTAACTGCTTTTATAAAAACAAATAGGATAACATCAGATTATTTCTGCTTATATGGGTACCGATCCTTGTCCCCACTTTAATTTAATATAGCGATGAAATCCTAGCTTAAAGGTACAGCTTAAAGGAAAGATGCAGTTCTGCTAGGTATAAATAAGGGCGGAAGATTTCGCTGTACGCAGACGACCTCATAATATATATATATCCAACCCAGATACGCCCATGCCTAAAGTGAGGGAACTCAAATAGTTTTGGGGTATATCAAGATATAAGATACATTTTTTAATAAGAGTATATTATACCCAATTAATAATGAGGAAAGGAAGTTTCCATCTAAAATAACTTATGACTTATTACCAATTTCACTAGCAGGCAGAATAAGCACAGTTCAGATGTCTATTTTGCCAAGGATTTTATTTTTATTTTAAACTGTGCCATTGATTATACCCAAATATTTATTTACGGATTCAGACAAATATCTTCCTTCATATGGAATAAAAGTATTCCAGAAATAAAGAAAGCATTTTTATAAAAACAGGAAGATGCAGGGGAAGATGCATAGCATTGCCAAACATTATGCATTATTATTGGTCATTATAGTAATATTGATAAGCTTATCTATTGGGCAGAGCATCAGAATCAGAGATGAAATGGGAGCCTTATATGCCAGTCTCTGTATTTTCAACGCTCTGTGACCCACTACCACTCAACAGGAAGTACCTGATATGTAATCCATTGGTAAATAGTGGCTTTAAAAAATGGCCTCCGTTTAGGTCACACTTTAAGCAAAAATAAGCACTTTCTGTACCAGATATATTATTTTCACCACATGGTTTCCACCATCTGCGATTGAGCATGGTTTAGAAACAGGCTCGCGTATGTATGGGGTTTGTTTTAGGGTAGTAGTTTTATTTCCTTTGAATATATGTGACATTTCTAAATCTCATTTGTACAGATATCTACAGGTACAAAGCCTCATAGTTGGATTGAGGAGCTCTTTGACTTGAACGTGTCTAAGCAAGGTCTCTCCATCTTTAGATAAAAAAAAATCTGGGAAGAGGAATTTGGAAGTGTAGTCCCAGGTCCCAGGGACAGACTGGCAGTCAGCAGTTCATTTAAACTCATTCAATGTCGATTTGTGTCAGACATGGACGTCAACAATTTAAGATAGTCCAGAGGCTACACCTTTCTAGAAGTAAACTGGCGAGGACATGTTTTAGAGGTCACAGAGGTGAGACCACTCTAGGTCATATATTTTGGACATGTCCATTTGTTTTCTGCATTTTCAGACATTTTTTTAAATATATTCATATACACACACAGTATATAGCTCTGAAAAAATAAAAGACCACAGCAAAATAATCAGTTTCTTAAGGTTTTTTTTTTTTTTTTTTTTTACAGGTGCACGTATTGGTGAGATGAACAGTTTTGTTTAATTTTTTTGTGAACTGCTGACGATATTTTTCAAAATATAACTATTGTTATTTAGAGAGTATATTTAAGGAAATGACATCACAACACATCAAAATAACCTAAGATCAAGCAGTTTTTGCAAAGCCTTAAAAACGCAAATAAAACAAAATGCAAATAATTTGTAAACAAATTGTGTTAATGCTTTGGCATAAATAACATTTTTTTTAAATAAATATTTGGTGGAATAACATTTGCACATTGCTGTTGGGTAACTTTATACCCCTCTTTCTGCAAAAAAACAAACAGTTTTCTAAAATAAATTGCTTATTTTTTTCCAGAATTGTATATATCTGTGTGTATATGTGTGTGTGTACACACACACACACACTTCATACATACAATATATACATTCATACAGATCCAATAATGACAAAAGTTGTGTGGCATCTGAGAAGCTCTTATTACCACTTATTATTCATGGAATACCAAAGTACTTTGGTAACATCTTTTTTAGTCTAGAGACCTTATTATTGTGCAAGTTTTGGAAAATCTAATAAAAAAAAATAGATTTGTCTCTAAACAATACTTTAATCCCATCTGCACAATCCGTTGAAAACTCACTTGTGTACAAACGTACAGGAAGACGGAATAACTGAACATACAAAGCCGAATCCTTGAACAGCTCTCTTTAAAACGCAAGCTTGTAGACAAATGGGGTTTTGTTTAGAGAGTCACAGAATCTCTCTCTAACACACAAACACACGGTCACATACACACACTTTCCCTCCCACACAAAACACATATACATCACCCTCACATGACCTACTAATGAAACCTACACTCAGTACTTATAATATTACAGTATTAAATGTTTTGGGTGATAAGACACGCCCATCTCTGAGTCATATCGAGATCTCTTGTCCCATGATTCTCACTCACAGTGATCAGACACACAGATGATCTCTGATAAATACGACGGTTCGCTGTTAAGAGTTGCATTTAAAATGTCATCAGATGGGAAATATTTGTCACATTGAAATTATTCAGATCATTAAATTAATTTTAATATTGCACAAAAATAAAGTTTTTAAATGATGATTTCATTTATTGAGGGAAAAACCTCAATAAATGAAATCAAACGTATGTGAAAAGATCTATCTAGTATCTACAATAGTATCTCTTCTATTATTAGTTATATACAGTTGTTATTTGTATAGTTCATTAAACAACTGACATTTGTAAAATCTAAAATACTATTAATTATTATTAGTTGACAAGACAAAAAAACAAAAAAAAAAACAACGAACAACAAAAATGCTCTGTATGTGAAGACTCCTTCCATACCAGCAAAATAAACATCTCCTTACAGAAAATATCAATGATGCACCAGTGAAAGTCTGGTGAAAAAAGTTGTGCAAAAGTTGGATTTTCCATCTCTGTACCAACAAATACACACCAACAAAAAACTGAAATGTTTTTTTCTTACAAACGGCGTGAACACTTTTACGCTACATTTATAAATCGATAAATACGACGATTCCCGCACTCACCTGGCATGACATCACAGATGGGCACGAGACGGGTGTGCTCGAGGCTGGCGAAATTACACAGCTGTTTCCCGTCGAACACGCCGTCCCAGTCTCCGATGGGATTGTCCTGAGGGCGAGACGTACAGCACCCTATTACTGACGCTGGACTAGCACATCACACACACACACTTCACTTTACTTCACTTGCTTCTCAAAGCCCTGATATCGAGGCGGTGGTTATATCCCACGCAAACGAACACCGTCCAGAGAGATCTGTCTCTATAGTCGCCTCTTTTTCTAGATTTTTTTGTTTTGGCTACATCTGGTGCAAAAATAAATAAATAAATTATTTACAACAAAACGATCAAATAAACCTTTTCTTGCTGAGACTGAATTCTGTTCTGCAAACAATCTCTGCTCTGTGCTGAAAAGCTGGCCTGAACCCACTATGGACTCTCTCTCTCTCCGCGTGTGTGAGTGTGTGTGTGTGTGTGTGTGTGTGTGTGAGATAGCAGTGTCTTGTCCGAGCGTTTGGCTTCCCTCCACGACGCTTCTCATGCTCTCCCTCCATCTCTCCCTCCTCTCTCATCCCTCCACCCTTTCATCCCTCCATCCGCCCCTCTCTGAAGTCTGACTGCTCTTTTGTTTCGGGCCGGCGGGTGAGTGGGCCGCTGGCCGACCGCACGCGCCAGGCGAGAGAACGCCTCGTACGTACGCGCCGACACGTCTCTGTGACCTGCTTCGTTTATTCCCTGTGTCTCGCTGCGCTCTTAAACGTCTAATGTTGTAGGAAATAATTATAAATCGATTAGACGTGTGATTTTGGCTGACTGTATTACGCTAATTAAATTAATAAGACGTCGACTCCTCCTTCGAGGAGGACCTGTAGGCTAACGGCTCACTTGTGCGTATTATTGTTTGTTTGTTTGTCATGTGGTTTGTTACATGACATGGTGCCGTGGCAGAGGTTTGTGTTACACAGTACTCACTCACAAAATAAATAAAGGAGACGTTTTAATCGTCACCCATCTGAAATCCCACCACTAGGTGGAGTCATGGAGAGGCGTTAAACAGTCTAATGGTCTACAAAAGCAAACCTCTGTAGTAACACTTAACTGAGTCTATGGTATTATTGTTGATGTTTATTTGTTTATTTATTACCATATCCACCCCGACGTAATAGCCGAGGGTCTCGTTGCCAGGTAAAAGGTCACAGAAGATGACTGTGCCGCGCTCTGGGCCTTCGCGTGTTTGCACCACGACACGAGAGTTGAGCTCCAGGGCCAGGAAATCCTCCTCCACGTCTGGCTCGTTGTCCACCAGGCTCAGGTGATCCACCTCCAGCTCCTCGTCCTCCCAAAGCTCCAGTTTATCGAGAGCCACGAAGACGCCGCACTCGTCCTCACAGCGGAACAGCTGCTGGCCCTGATACGAGCCCTCTGTAAAACCCTGACCACGCCCCTCCTCCTGAGAGAGAGAGAGAGAGAGAGAGAGAGAGAGAGAGACACACAAGTAGGGACAGAAAAAGGTGAGAGTTAAAGAAAGACAAACGGGGAAAGAGACAAAGTAACAGAAAGAGAGAGAGAGAGAGAGAGAGAGAGAGAGAGAGAGAGAAAAAGAAAGATGACCGACAGGCAGACACAGACAAAGATAGTGAAAAAGTCAGGGAGACATGTGAGAGACAGAAAGATAGGCAGAGAAAGAGAAAAAGAGAGTTAGAGAGATAAAGATGACAGACAAATAAAGTGATAAAGGCAGAAAGAAAAAAAGAAAAGAAACAAAAGAAAAAGTGTGAGAGAGAAAGGTGTCAAAGAAAGTTTTTTAAAGGCAGAGAGAGAGAGAGACAGAGAGAGAGTAAGAGAAAGATGACAGGCAGATAAAAAAAGATAGAGAGTGATAAACACAGAATGAGAGAGAGAGAGAGAGAGAGAGAGAGAGAGAGAGAGAGAATATGAATAAACACATCACTGTCTCATCGAAATAAACTGAAGATTTTTTAGGCTTTAAAACGAGGTTAGATTTTTTTTGGGAAATTCCTGGAGGGAGTTTACACACCTGATGTGTAACAAACACTGCTGCAGTGATTCTATTAACAACGACATGTAGAGCACGAAACCAAACACACACACACACACACACACACACACACACACACACACACACACAGATAGCACACTTATGCAGTAATGCTGTTGAGTTTGGTTCTGATGGAACCCAGACATGGAAGCAGCAGTCTGGCCTGAGTCAGGTTACTCTGTGTGTGTATACACTCGCACACACACACACACACACACACACAGTGAGGCAGTGGACACAGTGTCCTGAACGCAGCATGTCCCCGGCACGGCACACACAGACACAGTATTGTCCTGGTTACTCACCCTGTTACTGCTCCCGGCCTGAATCTCTACTCTCTCTCTCTCTCTCACACACAGACACACACTCATCACTGCACGCACGTATACACACACACACACACACACCCACATGCACACGAACACACACACACTCATCACTGCATGCACACGCGCGTATACACACATTCAGCAGACACAGACTTATCTCCGTGTATACACACAGATACACACAAATGCTGACCACAGACACACTTAACACTACTCACACACTTTCAACACACACATACAGACTACTGTGCAAAAGTCTTGACCCCCCTATAAAACCATCTAACTTAAGTCCTGACCCAGTGAGAAACAGGGTCAGATGATGACAGATGATCAGGCCGGTGATTAGTATACTGATGATGCTGAACGCTGAGTGGTCGAGACGAGAGGGGAAATGAGGTCGCTGCTGAGGTTATTATATAAACAACCAATTAGTAAATTATATCTTTAGGCACTTTGCAACATGTCGCAAAAAAAAGATTAACCACAAATTCTTCAATTTAATATGATTTTTTTTTTTTTGTGAGGGGGTGTCAAGACTTTTGCACAATTTTTTTGCATACACTTACATATTTACTTATCACTGCAAGCGAAGGCAGCATCAAAAACACTGAATGAAAATTTCATTGAATAGACAAACTAGAATTAAAATCAAGTAATTATTATTGTTATCATCTAATATAGATAAACTATAAATATGTATTATTACTATTATATTATCTTATATAGAAATTTTATATAAATTATAAAAATTTATTTATTATTATTATTATTTTCATCTAATATAAAAATGTAAATATAAATTTTAAATATATACTTATATTATTATTATTATTCATTTATTTTATTATTTATTTGCTGAAAAAAAGTTTAAAAAGTGTCGTTATAAGTGATATAAAAAGTTCCAGGCCATTTAAGATGTTAATGTATTTAATCACTAAAAATGTGTATATATTTTTCTTTATTGTTTTTATTATTATTTACTTTTTTGTTTAATTTATGAATAAGTCTTTGGGGCCATTCTGCTTGGATGTGTTCCTGAATAATATAAATGTTAATGATGCTGACTTCTTACCAAAAGAAACAAACAAAATTCTTAATAAAGCCATAAATAATGTTAATTAATCTACATAAAATAGATACAACAAAGTAAAACTATTCATAAAAAAAAAAAAAAAATGAATGTATTAATTTGAAAAAAACAGCATAACGAATCAGAGCACTGCAGACCCCCGGACCCGGGCCGGTTCCTCACCAGCAGCTCGACACCGAACCAGATCCCGGACAGAGCGCGGTCGGGCAGCAGAGCTCCTTTGAACCTGACGACGCCAGGTAGGGGCGGGTCTCCCGAGCGCAGCTGCACTCGCACCCTGGAGCCGCAGCGAATGGAGCGAGCCCGCTGGAGACGCGGCGTGTCCCTCAGCAGCCCGTAGCGTTCCTCGCAGTTAGTGATGGGGAACAGCAGCTCGGCGAGAGCTTCGTCCAGCTCCAGCGCGTCGCGCTCATCCACGCTCGCCACCACGTTGCTCTGATCCAGAATCCGCAGGCTGCGCTTGCCCTTGGTGGGGGGCAGCGGGCGGCCCAGGGTCGTGCGCTCGGGGCAGACTTGACCCAGACTGCCGCGCGGCACGCGCACCACCTTCTGCGCCGCCTTCTCCACCACGCACTCCTTCAGCAGCATGAAGAAGCGCCAGTCGTCCCGCGGGCTGCCCGCCCCCTTCTCCTGACTCCACAGCACCGAGCTCATGGCTGCATCGCAGAGCCACTCAGAGGGTCGAAACGGGAGCGCCAGGGTGGGGACGAGACACTGGCATGATCATCATCACCCACGCATCCAGAGCTGGGGAGGCAAAAAACAGAGACGGGAATCATTATTTTTGTCAAGGCTTAAACAAAGAATTTTCACACAGCAATTTTAACACACTAAAACTAGGGCTTAAAAGCTCTCGTTAAACTTCCTACTGAACGTGAAAGTGATACTTAATCCAGTATGAATTAATGATGAGCTTCGGTGCTCGCTGAAAACGGGTTTTACCTCACGCAGTGAGAGACACTGACGAATAACAACAGCAGTCGTCACCGCGCGCGCGAGACGTGTGGTGGACCTACAGAACCGGAAACCACACCTTCTGAGATGAGCTAGAAATGGCACCTTTAAACTGTACGATATGTTGGAGGCGCGTCAGCATATTTCAGCCTTCTGCACCCGAGTACTGCCAAGATCCAGGTTTATGTAACGAGGAACAAATCGAGTGTGTGTTCCTTACACGCAGACTTCCACACTCGCAGTGACTCACTCGCAGTGTGTAGACGCTTGGGTTTCCCCTCGCGCTGCGGGCTGCGTCGCGAAAAACTGTAGGGGATTTTACAAACACACAGACGCGCACACTCGCGCTCACACATTTTCCACTCACTGCCTAACAATATCGCTCTGCTGTCAGCTCATCATCTGAGTAAATACACATCTCGAACAAATGAGCCAGACATGATTGTACGATCTTACGATAACACACTGTATAGTGGGTGTAGAGCTGCTTAATACATAGAGGAAAAAAAAACTGAATGTAAATATAAATCCATATACTGTACAGTTCTGTATTGCTGTGTCTCCTGCAGTGGTAGAATGTAAAATACAGATGTTACCCCTTAAACTGTACGTATAGTCATTCATGCAGGTATTTGGTATGCGCTGTGGTTTTCTTTGGTATAAATACTGCAGGGTAAATACAGTAATAACTCCCCATCATAAGTCATGCTGTTTTCCTCTACGGTTGCTTTGTGTTCTCTCTACAGTATTAAACAACTTATATAGTGTTATATTCTATATGGAAACTCAGCTAAATTTACGCTAATATTCATAGTACAAAATTTTTTTGTAAATGATATTGTTCTTAATAGTTCAGCGTTAAAACGCATGAAAAATTCTATGCTGCCACGAAAAAAGCCATTAAAAAAATCATGGAGGATATTTGCGGTTTTCGCAAAATTGCAGGGGATTTCCATGAACAATTATTAGACAGGTTCTCAGGAAAAAATCTGCGATTATTATACCATCGAAGTTGTGATATAATATTTTCACTTTAACGACCTGAAAGGACTTTATAAAACAGCCGTTTTAGTTTCCTGATTCTTAGACAACTTGTTAGACAAAGTTCTCCAGGTTTTTCTTAGCAGTTTGTCTACGGTGATGCGTACACATATAATTCCATTCAGTCTATTATAGTCTTCTCTTGACTGATTTAAACTCCGCGTTTAAACAAACTTGCCAGTTCTGAAAATGGAAAAGAATGGAAAGTTAAACAAAAGAAAATGGAGAAGGATTTATTTCCCAGCGACTGTCTGGTTTAACGAAGATGACGCATCCTTGCCGGTTTGTCTTCACATGTTCGCAACGACGGTGCGCAGTGAAGTCTGACATGCCAAAGAATCAGGCTTAGAATTCATTTTAGATATTACTCTACAAAATAAGATAGCCGAATAGCGTGCATTAAGACGTCACTGCTAACAAGCTGCTACTGTAGAGCAAGACACACATTCTTTCTAATGTGCGTTTAACTGAACAAAAACAGTAGCACTGAAAGCACCATCAAAAAGCTTCAAAACTGCCAAGACTAGCTACCAACTTAAAACTAGAAAACTGTCTAGCAATTATATTTGTGTGGGATTTTTTTTTTGTTCCAGAGGATGTCCCATAGGTCTACTTAAATAGTGGAAATTACAACTTAAATGTTAACATGTAACATTGGGTACCTTTAGGAAAATGCACTGATGTTTCTTTGTAAACTTACATAAAGTTATCTTGTAATGAACTCACAGTTACCTCATCTTACATGTTTCCCTAATATACACTGCCTGAACTAAAAAAATAACCATAATTTTCATTCCAATCATCTGTGACTTTGATTACAGTACACATTGTGGTGTCGAGTTCACGTGTGAAAATGATTCCTCGTGCTCCCAGAACCACTCTTGCACAATCTGAGTCCTGAAATATGGTTGTAGGGGGGAAAAAATATATAGCTGTGATAACCTGGTCATTCAGTACATTCAGGTAGTCAGCTGACTTGACAACAGCTGATCATAACAGTCGGCACTATGCATATGCTCGTCGCTTCTGACTCTGATGTGCTCATCGCTCTGGAATAGGCTCTGGACTCATCAGACCACATGACTTTTTTTCCATGGCTCCAAAGTCCAGATCTTTATGCTCCCTAACAAATTTGAGTGTTTTTTCCTAATGAATATCACTTCTTTTTTTCTTTTTTTTTTAAAGGACACAGCTGTTTAGTCCGAATCCTGCGAGTTCTCATCACATTGTGTGGAAATACTCTTACTTTTAGACAAATCATTAAACAAAGCTCTGAGTCTGTATTGACCAAGTGTAAGACTCAAAGTCGGAAACCAGTCCTAAGTGGCCGAGTGACGCAATTTTGCTCCTAATTTTACTTTTGAAGGCATTCTTCAACATTCTTAAATTATGGAAATTATACGCATTTCTATGGAGAGAGAGAGAGAGAGAGAGAGAGAGAGAGATGACATGACACCACATCCGTCCTGTATCTACAGTGACATGCGGTTTAAACCATCAGTGCTGTTAACTAGACAGTGTTGCAAACATCTGTTTGGTAGTTATTTCTCTAACAATACAACTTCATAAAACAGGATTTATTCTGCATGGATAAATAAATGAATAAATGAATGGCTGAAAGGATGAATATCAGTAGTCATCGTACCACTGAGTTTTACATGTTCGACGCTGGCGTGCTTGTACAGACATTTTGGTGACATCCCAGTGAAAAGAGCATTTACAAAGATACAGATTTGCTGTTTTGTTGTTCAGTTTTATGAAAATCATGACATCCTGGATGGGTAAAGGACAAAGGAATGGTTTAGACCTTGTAGATCATATTTACTGTGTGATTCTGAATGTCTTTTAGAGAATAACTGGTGATCTTGGTGACAAAATAACAAAGACCATATTTGTGTGAGTAAATGTAAATATATAGAGTATATATACACACATGTACAGTATGAATCTATAGATACAGAGTGAAGACATGACACCACATCTGTCCTGTATCTACAGTGACATGCGATTTAAAGCATCAGTGCTCTTAACTAGAGTTAAACATCTGTCTGATAGTTAGTTCTCTAACGTTACAACCTCACAAAACAGATTTATGTTGCATGATTTGATTAAAACAAAACAATAACAACATGCTGCATCGCCCCTGCTCTACTGTAACTTCCAGGTGAAAACATTAGGCGGCCAGATAGGAGGAACTGTTTCTCATATTTATCGAAATGACATGAATTAATACCTTCCTGAAGCTCCTTGTTGAATCAGAACCTCTTGGTCTTCGATGTGGAAATCTCCCCGCTGTCTTATTCCTGATGTTTTACATGCAAAACATGAATAGCTCAGTGCTAGCTAGCGTGCTAGTCACCAGTCTCACCGCTAGCACTGTACTGCTCTCTGGTTGCTAAGCGAGCTAGCTAGCTAGTGAGCTACCCAGGTAGATTAGCAGCGAACCTATTCTATTAGCCTAAATATTTTGTATTAAATTATATTATACTGTTTTAGGTTATTGTTTCTGAAATAAAACTGCGTCAAAGTAAAACAATGACGTAAGGGCAATGAATTATTAGAAAATATAAATAATTTATATTGTATATCATGTTAATCTAACCTGCTCGCTCGCAGAGGTGTATATGTCACCTCTGATTTGGTAAAAAGCGTTATTCTCAGCGTTGATTGGTTGTCAACGCGTAAGTCCCACCTCCTGGGGTTTTCCATTAAGTTTGTTTGAAGCGCTCAGGGAGCCTAATGGCTGAGTCCAACATGAATGCCGCCTCAGTGTGCACTATTGAGTGTACAAATAAATAACGTATACCTTCAATATAGTGCACTATTCATATACAAAATGCAGGCAATTAAGATTCAGCCATTATGGCAGGAAAATCTGGGAGAAACAAACATTCCAGGTAGAAATACATAATGTATTATTGAATGTAATGTTAAGTTCATTTTCCTTCATTTATTCATCCTCTATACCAGGGCACTGGTGGCACAGCCTTGGTTTTGCTCCTGTCACGCACAAGGCCTGGGTTCAATTCCCACCTAATACCCAAATCCCAGCCATTGGATTCAGTGCCAGTCCCAAGCCCTGATAAAATGGGGGGGTTTCGTCATTCGGCGTAAAATCTGATGGACATGGTGTGGCCGCTTGGCGACCCCACGACAGGAGCAGTCGAAAGACCAACAACATTCATCTTTTATACCATTTATCCTATATACAGGGTAGGGCATGAGGCGGGGTACACCCTGGACAGGGTGCCAATCCACACACACACACACACTATGGGCAATTTGTTGTTTTTGGACTGTGGGTAGAAACGGAAGTATCCGGAGGAAAGCCACCAAGCACAGGGGAGAACATGCAAACTCCATGCACACAGACACAGTGCTAATCCCTATATTTTAAATCTGTCCATCAGTTTTTTTCGAAATATGAGTCTTGCAAAAGTGTCCTTGGTTTCTGAATGATCTAGATTACAAAATAAGCTTAAGCTTAACCCAAGGCCAAGCTCAATTTGGAATCGGTTTCAGCGTCATTTCCACCTTACTGATCTATCTTCGATATCACCACTGAATGGGCACTGTATGTTTGCTCCGTCCTATACAGGCAATGCTTTCAGGGTATGGTTAAAAGATGGTGTTGTGTCATTATACGACCTTTACATTGACAATATCTTTGGCACATTTGAACAACATTCCCAGGACACATTTTTTATAGATACCTACAGCTTTTTTTCCTGTAACTCTGACACTTTTCCTTCGCTCTTAGATTCTGTTTAAAGGTGTAAACCAGATGCTAAACACACGATTAGCGCTGTATATAAGTTATTTAACACAAGTAACTCTGGCAAAAGATAATACATAGTAGGCTATTTACTGAGCATCAGTTTGCCTTAAACACACAGTGTTGTAGTGTAGTTCAATATTAAAATTGTCCCCCGGCTTCACTGGTCTAAGGAACAACCTTTAAAGATCAGAGAGGACTTTGATCCGACATGTGTCCGATGTAAGCAGGAACCAGCTAATCTGCTCAATATGTTCTGGAGATGGAGTTTTATTTTTGATAACTTGTCAGAATTATACCATTAGAACCATGTGCACTCATTGCACTTTTTGGTGTTGACTCAAGTGATGCTCCCATAGGGACAATATGATAGCCTTTAGCTCCCTGCTCGCTGGGAGAAAGATCCTGTTAAAGTGTAAGAACTCGTTGCTTCAGTGCAAAAACCAGGAAGCCGGCAGAAACAAAATCTCTGCAGACCCCTGACACCCTGGACACAACCCTTTTCACCTCCTCCCTTCTGGCAGGCGCTGCAGAACCCTGTACACCAACACTGCCAGGCACGGAAAAGGTTCTTTGGACAGTTTCAAATGTTTAGTGTTGTTATGTATAGTGCTGTGAAAAAGTATTTGCCCCCTTGGTGAGTTATTTTACAGAAAAAAAACATTTTGCAAACCTGCCTGGCCCCATGTGAAAAAGTAATTGCCCCCTAAACCTAATAAATGGTTGTGCCACCCTTGGCAGCAACAACTGCAACCAAGCCCTTGTGATAACCGGTGATGGGTGTCCCAATAAATTGGGAAGTTGCAAATACTTTTTCACAGAACTGTAGGTCTCTACTTTGAGAGTCGCCAAAATCAAATTCTGTATGTGTGTGCGTGTGTAAACATACTTGGCCAATAAACCTGAGATTCATTTATTTGAATGAGTTTGCATTTTACATAAAACATCTAATGTTTTATTTTTGCCAAAATACCTGTAAAAAAAATCTACCTGAAGAAATGATTTAGGGAGAAAACTATTACCCACAGTGAAAACCCCTATTTACAGTAGTTATGGTGAACTGACACCAAGACTCAACTAAAAGGGGAAGAAAAATAACAACAGAAAGTACCACAGAATCTACAAAAATCCCAAACTAACAGCGAGAGATGTGGCCAAGCCGACTTGATCACTCAGCATCAGCATTCTCATGCCGTTTATGCCATTTGCTTTTATTTATTATAGAAAAAGATCAGGAACAGGATGCGAAAAATATAATATATAATAATAAAAATGACATACAGTACCATATAAATTCATACACAGTAATACAAAAAGAATTACTGTACCGTACAGGCAGTATGTGAAGTTCATTTTTCAGAATAATCTTTTCATTATTCTGACATTGGTTTTTGTAACAGCTTGTATATACTGTATATATAGTACACTGATAACACTCTCACGGAAAACAGTGGTGTAAACCCTAGACTACAGAGGACCATGTGTCAGGAAATAGCTGGATGTTACAAATATTACATGTAAGATTATAAAAAAATAAAGTGCTCTTGACAAACATCTATTTACATGTTTCGCTTTAATACCCTGTGATAAATAAAATGTACCAAATATACTTAACCGGAAAAAAACACAGCTCCTGCCTCTTCAAACTACTGTACACTTTAACGCTTTAAACATTATTTCAGCACTAAAGTGTAAATACATGTAACCTTCATTCATCTCCATTACTCAGTAATTGTATGTTATGTACATTTTAGTCTGCCAAAACTTTTTCTCAACCCTGTTACCTGAACACAAACACTGCTGGGAAAATTTGGTACATTCCACAAGCTTTCTCTTCAGCAGGAAGCTGCATCATCTGAATTTCCTGAAGGCAACGGGAAGAGGGAAATTAGATTCCCATATTTAAAAATGAAGTCGCTTTGAAAATACAGCTCTGGTAATCAAATCATGGATTCAAAGCAAATGATTAATACATAAAAATAAATAAACAATTAAAATGACCTCATGCCATAAAAATTTTTTTTTTTTAGTTAACCAAAAAAGTGAATGCAGTCAGTAAAACCTTGTACTGTACAGTGGTACCTCAGCATACAAATCCTGCGCCTTAAGAATGTTCACCTCAGCAACTGGAATTCTGAAAGAAATTAGCCTCACCATGCAAAGCATTTTCATCATACCAACATTGCGCGGACGTCCGGAAGCCGTTCAAAACTTGTTTGCGTCAGTGAAAGGCCAACCGAAGCAATGCTTACATATTTTTTGTGGGGTTTTTGCATTTTGTGTAAGATTTTTTTGGGTGGCTGGAACAGATTATCTGTTTACATTATTTCCTCGGGGACAATGAGTTTCGCAATACAAAATCTCGCCGTAAGAACTCGCCTCCGGAACGGATTAGATTTCTAGGCCGAGGTACCATTGTACTTATAAGAATAATAATGAATTTTAATGGCTAAACACATTACACTCAATGTGTGTGTA
>JAOVVA010000037.1:3024676-3042629 GCA_028565275.1 Leiocassis micropogon | reverse complement strand
TATATATATGTTACATTGTTCTTTCACCTTTAGAAGACGAGTCTGCTTTCTCGCTCGCTAAGTTCCTTCACCTCCTCGGCGCTCAGGTTATTTCCTCTCAACCTGCAAAAACACACTTTTTCTTTACAGTAGCCCTACTATCTTCCATAGTCAGAAATCTTCTTTTAAATACTCTAAAGCATAAACAATGTCTCTATAGTTTGTGAGATGAATAGTATCTTACCACACTTCCTTTACAGTAGGGTTCACTTTCAGAGCCTTGATTAGAAACTCCACTCCGTCCCTGCTAATGCGGTTTTCGCTCAGCCTGAGAGGTCGACAGCAAGTCGAATTAGTAAATAAGCAAAAAAGGATACAGAATATTTTCTAAGCTTTTTTAAAACATGAAAAGAAACTCACCAGAGCTCCAGAAGTGTTGTGCTTCTCTTAATAAGCTCAGCTAAGGCACGTGCTCCTGCATCGCCTATCCTGTTATACGCCAGGCTACGGATACAGGACAGGACACAGACACAAAATCAATTTATGACATTATTTTCAAGTAGGCCTCTATGATAGCCATTTAAGATTGCCCAACATATAAAGTACATCCCATAACTCTAATAAGAATGTTTGATTTATTAAATTATAATAAATAATAATGCCATTTTTGTCTTGTCAATTCTATATTTTTCTAACCCAATCAAGGAATTTGGGCAAAGCAGGTTTATATAAGGAAAATTGTTCTTAAAAAAAAAAAGGTATTTTCTACAATTAAAGCTTTGTTAGAGTAGTGTAAGACAAAACTGTATTGTAAAATATATTTTAGTGCAATAAATATGACAATTAGGAGCAATGAGGGGAAAAATTAATTTATTATATACAGTATTGTGATTCTTTTGTATGGCAATTAAATGACTTCAGAATTATTTATTTATTTTTATTGAAAATTAACATCTCTATGTTTGCGATTTAGGAAGGTAAGACATCACAGTTCCACAATGAATCTACAGGCGGCGCAGCATTCCGCGAGGTAGGAAAGAATTATTATTTATGCACAAAGTTTGTTTAAAATTGTAGCATAAACAAACAAACAAACAAAAAAACATTAAAATCTAATCAGGAAATTTAGAAAATCATGATATTTATGAAATCGCCATACAAATTGATTCTGCGTTGTGCTATCTTAATATTGATAATATCGTATCCTGGTCCCTGGAGATTCACTGCATAGATTTCCTCTGGGTTCTCCAGTTTCCTCCCAGCTCACAAAACCATGCAAGTAAACAATTAGCATCTCTAATTTGCGCTTTGTGCGTGGTTTTTAATCTGGTTTCCAGTTTCTCATCACATGACTAAAGATTACTCATTTCCTTTAACGTGAAATACAGAACAGTCATACCTTAACCATACCAGCGAGGTGCTGTCCTTCAGTGCATCAGCTAAAGCCTCGGCGCCTTTGTCTCCGATTTTGTTTCCCCACAGCCTGAATGACAAAGTATACAAATCAAACAATTTTCGACAAGCTGCATTGAAGATTTTGAAATATACAACACAGTATATCATATTATATAATATATTGCATAGTATATTATATAGAGATTATATTGAAAATATATGACTTGATCTATGATTTATTCATAATGTTTAATATTAGGTGACATGTCATAAAAGAAAAAATGAACATCTCTTAGACTGTTTAATGTTGGACACAAGACAGTTCCTGTTCTCACTAATAGCAGATGACGTTACTAGGATACAGCAAGGCATAAATTGCAGAGGACAGAAAAATACTGTTATAAAAAGTTTACACTGGAGACTCCTTACAAAAAAATGTTAAGGTATCATCATAAACATCGGCATGTTGTCAGTTATACAGCAGGGAATTTGCCTTCACTACTCTGATCGGTTTATTTTAAGACTGCATATTTATTTATCATAACCTCACTGGGACATTTCACTAAGTACACATCCACGTCCCAGTTCACTTTGTCAGTTAAAGATTAAAAGGAAAACGGGAAGCCAATTTTGCCAGATGCATCTCAAACAGGAACAAATCAACGTGGGATAGTTATGAGAACATCTGTGTTGCGTCTTAAAACAAATCTCACCCGAGATACTTCAGGGACGTGTTGCACCTCAGCCCTTCCGCCAGCTGCTCGGCCCCCTGTGATGTGATGTCATTGTTTCCAAGTCTGTCAAGCATGAGATATTACAGACAGAACTACAGGAGAATTTCCCCCTAAATTAAATTAACTAGATTCATTGATGATAATGATTAATTATGATAATGATAATGATTAATTAATGATAATTCTTTCATACATAAATGTTTATTCATTTTTATAGCTATTTATGTCTATACAAGTTTCTTTATTTTAAGTAACTTCTTTAACCAGCGAGGGTCATTTATGGATTGATATTGACATTTTTATTATATTTAATTAAAATTTTATTTATCTTAATATAAGAGACCTGATATCTTTGTTGCTTTGATGTCTTTTATCTTACTATATAATATAAAAGATGTACAATCTTGCAAACACCGTTCAAGTCAAACCAGGACTTTTGTCTGTACAAAACAGAGAACAGTTATGAGAGTAAAAACTGCCTTTATATAATTCCCTGCTACACTGATGCACTTATCCCAGTGTTTCACTAGTTCTTGGATACAATCAGAGTAGAACGCTTTCTCAGTGAGCCGGAGCCATGATCGGACTGCCTGCTTCATGTCTGAACCGCCGGCAGATGCGTCTCTTCCACAAGTTGGCGACAAGGTATCTGTCAGTTTTCTAGGATCAGGATCACTTGCTGAGTTTTCACAGGAACGACTGCAGGGAGCTACGAGACACCCCGGGATTGTCATTCACGAACGTACGCCCTTCTTAAAAACGTTTACACATTCTAATGTTTTACTGTGTAAGAGTCTCATCACCGTACTGTGCTTTAAGTCTTCTGTAAATGTCAATCAATTTTATGCTTTCATTCACAAGAAGTCCCAGTTTGACTTGAACACCCCTTATATTTAATAAACCACTATGTATTTTAATGATCTTAATGTAAATTTTTAAAAGTAACAACAGGGCATTTTTAGAGGATACCTTAATGCAAGGAAGCTCTTCTTTGTCTTAAGCAGCCTAGCAAAATGCTTTGTGCAGTCATCTGTTAATTTGTTGTTGAAGAGCCTGTGCAAATAAATGTTTATTTTTATTTTTAAAAAGTGACAAATGAAAAGTATGAACTGAAAATTGAGCAACTGAACAAACTTACGCTACTTTCTCGAAGCAGTCGCAGTGCACTCCTTTCTCAACAAGCTTGCGTATTCCTTCATCTGATATGTTATTGTTCCTCAAACTGTCAACGTTATAAGACATAGAATGGAAAAAAAATGCATGTGATTTATTGAATAAATATTTTATCATTATGCACATTTAAAAAAAAATTAAAGGTTTTAGTTTTTCTTAAGAGTACCTATTTTGAAATGTTTCTAAAAGGGAAAACTTTAGGACTCCCCCAATGAGACAAACTGAAGAACCCATTAAAAGTAATGCATGCAGACTTATTGTTACATTGCAATATTCATTTGCATATGTTAATGATTGTTACTGTATAAGCTTTTATGTCCTGGGTAAAACCGAATAAGAGACTGTTAAAATATTTTAAATATGTTTAGGCTACATTTTTTTTAGAAAAAACGTAAAAATCTAGAATAACCATCCATAACCATTCAAAGAAACAGCTATGAAACCCCTTTCGCCCCTTCCACAAAAGTGCATTTTTTTAAGGCCTATTAAGGACTATTCAGTTTGTTACATAAGGGGAACAACAAGAAGTTCTCTCTAGAACCCATTTTAGAAGTTAAGCAATCTAAAATCCAATCTAATTAAGAAGCTAATTTCCCCCAAAGGTGTATTATAGGAAGGCAGTACAATAATAATAATAATAATAATAATAATAATAATAATAATAATAATTATAATAATAATACACTGCCTGGGCAAAAAAGGAGCACACTCTGAAGATCACCTTTACTTTTAGCACACTATGTTTTGGCCAGTTTATGTGTAAAAATGATTCCTCATGTATGCGGTTATCTTATGGCCATACAGCTGTTTAGTCCCAATCCTGTGAGTTCTCAAAAATTCTCTTCATAGCTCTGGATTTTACTATTGATTTTTTACAACTTCACCAAGTGTTTATGTGATCTCCATTCATTATTTTGTTTTTCCCTGACCACCTTTCTTCCACAAAGCTGACTTCTCAGCACTATCATTGCAGGTTTTAATAATGTGTGAAGGATTCTTAACCCAGTTTCAATCATTTAAATTCTCCTTAGTTGTTTTCTTTGCTGCAATAGAGCCCAATAATTTTATCCCTCTGGAATGGCAACTTTTTTTGGCCAGGCAGTGTATGATAAAAAAAAGTTGCATATTTAAAATAATTTAATAAAATTTTATTCAATTTAAGCTTTGACAATGACATCATGTTCTTACTAGAGGGAGTAACAGATGTGAAGACATGGCAAGAGTTGTTCCAATCCTACATCCCCCACTGAGTTAAAGTCCAGCTGTATACCGATAGGATTCTGCAGGTACCTGAGTACATAAGCCAGAGCAGTGCATTCCACTGGTCCAATATTACAATATATTAACTTAAGGTGTTCTATTTCTAGCCTGGCCATTGCATTCTTGGCAATCTCGCTTTCCTGCATCTCATAGATGCACTTAATAAGCCACACAAAACCCGGCATTGCATGCATGCTCTTCTTTTCACCCTTCACTGGTGGAGGGATTGATTTGAAATGTCTCTGCATACCCTTGGACAAACACTTCATGACTTGCTTGGACTTTTTCTCGAGCAAGACAGCAGAACAAGACTGTACAAGGAGACTGCGATAGCGCTGGGACAAAAGTCCTGCAACAAACTCCAAGGTGATCTGCAGGTTTGGGGTCTCTGCTACATTCCGGTCATCAACTCCAGGATTCATGCAGTTTACAAGACAGTTGTGACTACCAGCTGTGGGGGGTTTGCACTGAGACTGAAAGAGATTTTGAATGACGGAGCAGTTGCCATTGTTGTTCAGAACAATATATATAGCAGCAAAGAAACACTGCATGGTGATATGCAGGAACTCAAAGTGTTTGCAGTCAGTAGCGTCCGAGAGGTCCTTACACTCTATAAGGAAGCCCAGATCAAGGTCCTGTTTTGTGATGCTACATTTCAGCAAGTTTGACTCGGTGAAAATGTAACAGGAAGTCTCCAACCCTTCCAGTGCCAACTGTCCTAGTCTTCTCACCATCTCTAGATGTTCCTGTAGCCACCCCTTTCCCAAAGTCCTGTGTTTCTGGGTCATGCGCTTCTGGATGAAATGTTTCAGAACCATGAGGTACACATCAGTGACCGTCTGAGGGCTGCCTTCCCCACACCCGAGTAGCTCTTTATAACACTTTGATATAATCCAGCAGAACACAGGAATATGGCAAAGCCCAAGTAGGGCTGTGTTAGCCTTAAGGGCCTCTACAACTCTAGTAGCAACAGTGGCATCATTGTGGTGTTTCCTTACAAAGTGGTCGATTCCCACAGGACAGAAACCCTTGGCCAGGACTTCTTTGCAGAGATACTGCTTCAGAGATAGACCGACTGCTTGAGGCCTGCTGGTTACCACTTTCTTCACCCCTTTCATTAAGGTACCCTGAAGCAGGTTGAAAAGCAGAGTGTGTACAGGTGCTTGCTGTGTGGGGCAACACTGACGCTCTTCATCTGTGAAGCTCTGCCTAAACTCATCAAGCCCATCAAAGGTGAAAAGGACTAGTTCAGGGTGGTCAAGAATGAACTGGAAAATTTCATCTTGACCCTGGTCCGGCCAGCAGCAGTGCTGAAACAGGAGCTCTTTTAAAGAGAGTAGCTTCTGCTCAGTATTCAGTTTACGGCAACTGAAAGGGAACAGCATGATAACGTCTGTCAACAAGGTACCTCGGGCCCACAGTAGGTGGAGTCGCTGCAGCAAGGTACTCTTACCAGTTCCTGCTTCGCCACAAACAAGTATTGTATCGGCTTCCTTATTAAGAGTCCCAAGCGGACCCACCACATCTTGCAGCCCCACAGCTGTAACCTGTCTGTCACTTTGCACCACTTCTAGGAGACCATCAGTGTAGATATCATCTAGGGAAAACCTTCCTGTTCCACCATATGTGCTGAGAACATATGACTGAGCGGCAACAGAGCTGTGCAGCTTCTTCTGGTAGGTGAGGCATTCTGGAGAAAGGAGTGGTAAAGAATCATATATCAAAAAATTGCAATTATTGCATTGCTGTCTTATGCAATAAACTTCTTACATAAACATGTGTGAGCTTAACGTAAAAAGAGAAGCAATGGCATTACTGTATCATACATTTACAAGTAAAACTTGCCATTCTTAAACAGATTGCCAAAGCAAGATCACAAGGTCAAGCTGCTATAGAACCCAGCACATTCTTCCTTGTCCACATCTATGATCACATTTAATGATTATCCATACCACATATCCTGTGCAGGGTCACAGGGTGGCCTGGAGCCTATCTGAATGAGCTCAGGGCACAAGACAGAGGACACTCAGAACACAGGGCTTTGGGACTCAAATCCTGCTAGGGATCTTAGAAATTATTTGACAGATCATTTAATGTAATGTATTGTAATTTCTTCTTGATACCTTGATGATACCTAAGATAGACTTTGATGCTTCTCATAAATGTTAGGAAGCCTAAACACACAAGGTCCAAACAAACACTGACTGAGTGCTGAAAATATTTGCTAACTTTTCCACCACAACGATCACATCCTTTTCTAGTTCCCTGGGTTGAAGGATTGCAATCCTAATAATTGCCTTGCATTTTCTTTTTTTTTATATCGAAGTCGTCTTCATGTCATGGTTTCTTGCTTACGCTTAACTTTGAAGTGCTTCAGAGCAGCAGAAAGTAAATGATTACAGGTCTACTGTAGTCAAATATCTTGTTTGATAGTCGAGCACAAACATGAGCATAACAAGTAGAAACCGCATACATACCTGTCGAGAGTTGCTTTTCCACTTTGACACATTGTGGCTTGGTGTCTATGTGCTGTAGATCCTGCAGTAAAGTGTTGGCAGCTCCCTCGCCTTTGAACCTCACTTGGTCTAACAGCTTCCTGGCCTAACCAGAAACACAGGAAAACAAGTTCCCGCAATAAAAATTCCGTACAACAGGCACCCAGAGAAATATCTGGTCCAATCTGTTGCTTACCTTTTGCGAAGGTGTGTACACAGGTAACTGCACTTCATCACAGTCTTGTGAAGTAAAGCAACCAGCTTCCACCAGAGCATCCAACACCCCGTCGAGATGATCCCGAATCTTCTTCACAAGTGCTGGTCTGTCAATCAGCAAAGCCTCACAGGCGCTTGTAGGAGTCCTTTTGATGTCCCTTTGGGTTGAATTAACTTTCCCAAAGCAAAGTCCAACTTTCTGGGCCTCAGGTAAGACTTGATTAAAAGCTGCCAGCAGCAGGTTGCATGCATCATCTCCTTTAGTGTACACCAAGTCCAGAAGTTCTCTAGTTTTTGAGCAGATGGGTTTAGAGGAGCCCTGAATGTTGTGGTAATCTTCCCAAACAAGGACATCCCATGACAGCAGCTGGTCAAGCACAGAATCCAAAGGTTCAGTGGTGCCGCCACAGCACAGTGTCCCCAACAGTTCTGTTCTCTGCCTTAGCACCAGCTGCTGTGCACACATGACTCACGCTGCTTTACATCTAACATTTACTGCTTTCACTATTACCTGGTGTTTTCTAGGACTACACAATAACCTTTCCAATGTAATGACTCAGTATTATTATTGCAGCTTTCTGTGACGTCTGAACTGAAACAGTTGATGCATTAGTAACGAATAATAACCAATATTGTACAACCCTAGCTCATGATTTGATACATGTCTTTAAATCATGTTGGACAAGGAAATGATTTACTTGATGATTTTGACAGTTAATGTCGACCTAAAGATACTTCTTTAAGTTGGAAGTGAGCAACTTTGTCTGTAACTGCGAGAAGTAACAGTCCTTCATTTTGTAAAATGTACTTATATTTCGGATGGTTCAAAAAGAAAAATATATCTGATTTATTTTAGTCACTTGATTTCAACATGAATGAGAAAGAAATCATCTCACAGGTTCATCTTCTTCATCTCCATGAAAAAAGCAACACAGAAGATGTGTGTGTCCTTTTTTACGGCATCAGGAAATATTGTTTTTCCTTTAAAAAATGATGATGAAAAAGGTTGAAAAAACGGTTGGGTGGAACTTGAATTCCATGTCAAAAGCCGTACACCAGGTAAGTCCAGACCACCAAGAAGTGTCAGTCTTTTACATATAGGATGATCCAAAAATGTTGAACAATTAATTAACAAAGAATTTTATTTTCACCCAACATAAATCCATCAGGTCCATTTTAAAAGCTGGGCAGCAGATAAACGCAAGTCCATGGCATTAAGTAACATCAAGTGAAAGTTCTCCTTTCGCTGGCAGGTTTAAAAAAAAGTCATGTGTCACTAGGGGATTAGTCCAAGAAAAAAAAAAGATTTAAGTCTTATTTTAATTTAGACATTTAATGCATTCAAATCAAAACCATAATCACATAATGAATGAATCATTTCGTCTCTCTCTCTCTCTCTCTCTCACTCTCTCTCTCACACACTTTCTCTCTCTCTCTCTCTTAAAATAGGCAACCTTGTATTTAAGACTCTTCCTCATATTGGCCAAACTTGGACAAATTTTAAAAACAGACACCTGATACACTCACAGTCAGTCATTATTTACCTATTTTTTTTGCAAAACTAGACAAAAACCTTTATTTCTCCTCCAATTACAACAATATAGTCTTTAGTGTGTTGATAGTGGAAAGTGTTCATATGTTTACACACCCTATCAGGTTTCCACCTGACCTATGGACTATAAATGTTTACTGTATGACCTGTAAATGCTCTAATCAACACATATTTGCTTTTAAGAGTTTGTTTAAGAGTAAAATACCTGCTCATAAAGTGGCTGTCTCAGGTATCAGGAGTTCAGTGAACTCTGAGGTTGAGGCTGTGTATCCGACGACTGCTTTCTTCAGAATGTGTAGTTTCTTCTGAGATCTCTTCCTCATTCCAGGGCTGTTGCACTGCATGTACCTGAGCCTGTTCGGATTTGGAGTGTTTATTACAAAAAATGCCTATATTTACTTTTTGTTTATTAAATATGAATAGTCTATAATAACCACTGTGTTTGTCCTCTGTGTGATGGCTCTAAAAGAGCTGAAGCTCTTTGTTGTAGTTAGACATGAACTGAAAGTGAAACTGCAACAAGTCTACAAGTCTGTAACAGGAAATGAGAAGCGTATACTATGATTATTATTATTATTATTATTATTTATTTGAATTAATTTACATGTTCTGTATGTTTTTTTCTACATGGTTCAATTTTATCCGATTTCTTTTTTATTCTTTTTTTTTTTTTTTTTGCTTGTCGTTGTTGTTGTTGTTGTGTTTGTTTGCCTTTGATCTCTAACTAACATTTCCTGGTGAAGAATTCCTCAGAACACATCAATGCGATGTCTTCAATTATTATAGCTTACAGTGTAAACAACAATCTACTACATTATTACTAATATCAGTAATATTTGATAATAATAATAATGATAATAATAATAATAATAATAATAATAAGCAATCAAAAGACAGACCATCTCAGAGAGAACACTGAAATAATGTAACTAAAGTAAATTTTGTGATATGAATCATTACACATATACAATAGTTTTCATCACTAGTTTTTGGTTAATTTACAAAGAATAATCTATATATTTTTTTAAATTAACCCAAACTCATAACTAACTCAATTATATTTGTGAATAATGATCTAAGAAATTTCATTGTGCCTATAAAATGCTTATAATTATATTAAATGTGCATTTGGTTGCCCAAAGTTTTACATATTTGTTGGTAAACATTAATAGGCACACTATGAATAATTTTTTTAAAAATTGTGGGTGTTCTTTTTTTTTAAGCTATTAAAAATATTTTAGACCAGTGTTTTTAATTTATACATGGGGTGTTCAAGTCAAACCGGGACTTCGGATCGCATGACATTTATGGAAGACTTCAAACACAGTACAGTGATGAGACAGTAAACCATGTGAATGGTTTTAAATGCTTTAAAGAACGCAATCATTCCTGCGTAAAAATCTGAGTCTGATTCAATTAAAATTCTATTCAAAAACACTTTATTTAGCCCCAGGGGCAATTTATTTGATTTTATGATCCTTGAAAATCCTTCACCAACACCACTTGCACATTATAGGAACTTAGATGGGAGCTATTGCCGCCTCCCCCTTACAGTCCTGACCTCGCTCCAAGCCGTTTCCACATATTTGGGCCATTAAAGTTTTATAAGCAAAAAGCTCTAAAAATATCTAGTCTGATTGCTATGATTCATGACTTAACTTCTAATTAGGTATAAAACATATCTTATTGCTATTCCTTAGAATATACTGTATGTAGTCCTCAGGAACATCTGGCGTCAGATCCCTCAGATATGAAAATGCATCAAACTTTGTGCAGCACTGACATTGCACACTAGATGGCGCACTAGCATTGTGTAGGGCAGCAAAAAGTTTGAGCAAAACTTATAGACAACATAGAACTCCAACTTTCTCCAACTTTCTTCATTTTCAGTCATAAGCTTCAGGTCATCATGGAATTAAGATTAGAAAATGTAATATTATATTATACTAACATACTATATACTGTATATATATATATATATATATATATATATATATATATAGAGAGAGAGAGAGAGAGAGAGAGAGAGAGAGTGCTTGCTTTGTGATGTTGTTTGCAGTTTTTCTCAATGTATATCCTATTCTATTTCATCTTTAATATCTGTTTCTCTATTGGAATTTGCTCTCTGTTCGTTCAGATAAAGATTCACATTATTTTGTCTGACTGTTTGATCTTCCTCAGCGGACTAGCCCTCAGTATGTACAGTAGAAGATTTTTAAAATTCAAGACTCCTTAAGAGGTCTTTAGGTTGCCTTGTGAAAATAAGATATTATGATGATTGTAGTACGTTAGTCCTGGAAGAAGTTTTTAGGGCTTTAATAGGGAGTCCTGAAGATGTCCCCAATAGGTCTTTAATTTGTTTGGTTCTGAAAATGCTTATAATCCGATCTCTGCCCACTGGGTTAACATGTATCTTACATCATAAAGAAATACTTTATGTACCTTTCCTAGTAAAACATTTAAGTTAGGCTACACAAATGCTACAAAGGTTGAACTTTTAAACAGTACCACTGAGTGCCAAGAAAAGCAAATTTGGAAAAAATCAAATTCCTTTATTTTCTGATTATGTATATAGGAATCATAGGTGTTAAAATCCAATGTAAATGCCACTTTTATATAAATCCAAAATGCTGAACACTGAAAATGGCAGGATTTTTTTTTTCCAGCTATGATGTATCTACTGTATTAATCATTATTATTGTCACCTTACAGCTCCAGGGTCCATGGCTCGAACCTTACTGTCTGTCACTTCTTCTAAGCATACCTCTGGGTTTTTTGGTTTCATCTCACTTCCCAAAACCATGCCACTTTGGCGACCCCCAAGTATGGATGTGTGTGTCTGGAGGATGGTGGATGGACCAGTGTGTCAGCAGGGGTGTAATATTCCCACCTTAACCCAAGGGTGCCCCAAGAGAGAGAGAGATCCACTTAGACCATGACGGGATAATCCCCTTAATTAAGATGTGTAAATTTATATATATATAAATATATATATATAATATATATAAAACTTTAGAATAAGAAAAAAAAAACATTACTATATTTTCATATTTTTACTTTAAAGTCTTTATTTATTTATTTTTTGGAAGCATTTTACATAACTTTAGCTCCTTAATAAAAATAAAGAACCATTAATGAGTAAAACAGCATGTGTCAACAGGAGTATGTGTGTGTCTGTGTGTGTAGAGAGAGAAAAAAAGAGACTGCATTTTTTTTTAAACCATTGTCTAGACTAGGAGGGCGTTTTTAAGTGGGAGACAGAGTTCTCTGTGTGGCCTACAGCACGGCTGAACTGAGGGTGTGAAAAATTCAAACCAGCTCTTTGCTGTCAGTGATGAGATTTTCTCAGCCAGCGCTGTCTGTGTTGTTTTTTTCTCTTTCTCTTTTTTCTTTTTTCGCTCCACTGTCCTGAGACCGTTCCCACTCTCTTACCCACAACTGAATGAATCATTGTCACAGATCTGTCTAGCTGAAACCCGGCAGTGACACGTGCTCAGCTATAACCAGAAGACAGACGCTCTGGGAGGAATTAAGCCTCACTGTGTCACATACACTGCACATGAAGTGCAAGCTTGTGCTGTTTTGTTTAACCACTTGTCGGTTGTACACTATTGAGCATTCTTCCATCTGACAGCTGTTGAAAAATCCTAGAAGGTTCCATTCGACTAAAGACCGTCCGGCGTGGCTTTCATCACGGGTGGTCCGTGTGAATTAATGCAGGCTGTGGAGATGTTGCGAAGAGGGAACCAGAGAGCGTTTTATTGCCAGCTAAGGCATTCACAGGGACTTATATTCTTTCTCATCATCTTCTTAGACTGACACTTCTTTTATGTTCTTGAGTTCTCGATCTACAACATTTCCTGTTTTTATAAATAGAAAATCTATATTTATATATACAGTTGATTAATGATTCACAATTAACAAGCTGAGCCCAAATGTATAGGATCTTAACTGCTCCTCATACAAAACGCATCAAGCTTGATTATATTTTCACATTTGCATAGTTGCACTCTCATCTCTTCTTCATCCTGATGAAAATCCAGAGACTGATTTGGCCACTTTTATGTTATGTTTTATATCGCATCTATTTCTATTCCTTTAGATGTGTTTTTAAGATAATTCTCTCGTAAAAGTATCTATATACCTTGATCGTTCAGAGGTTCAATTCTTCTCTGTTTTAAGCTTGATGGTGTTTCAACAGCTTATCTATTCGTATATTCATTTTATGATTCATGGATTTAATTCGGCTAAAACATGGTATCAGTGCTCAAAAGTGTCTCACCAAGGTGAAAAAGTTCATTTTCAGATAGGGTCATATAACAACATATTTCACAATACTTAAGGCTTCTTTTCTCCTGATCCATGTTTCATTTTTTTTGTATTTGCTAAATACAATTTCATGCCCTTTGATGTAGTATTTGGAACTTTCCTCAAGTCAATGATCTTAATTGTCATTTACAGTAGATGAAACTTGGCCAATTTAGATTTCACATGAAAAGACATACCTGGAAAAGTGTATTATTCTAAAATGCAATAAATATATATATTTAGCTTTTTTAACTTTTACTATAAAAACATATATATTGTTGGTGTCTCCTTGCATTTAATTACCTGTATCAACAGTTGATGCCTGTTCTGACTGCTTACATTTCCATCTAATTGTTTCTGCCTCTCTCTCAATCCTTCAGAACCTCTGGGCAAGTATCTGAAATGGGAGAGGGGAGAAAAATAGTACACTTGTCAAGTTAATACCAGACAGGATTTAGATCATTTGGATATTTTCTGGAAGAGAGAGGAGGAGGATTAATTTCATCATTCTGTTCCCTCTTATATTTAAGCATCACTGGTCAAAGATGGAAAAGGAAATGTTGAAGCTTAATTCTGTAATTGACTTACCTTGGAAATAGGAAGTCGTAGAAAAAATTATTTAGTTCAGTTCCCTTGATAGACAATAGTCATCGGCCAAATGGTCATCAGCTTTACAAAATTACGATAACTATCCCTGATGATCAAGCTGATGGCGACAGTTGCAAGGAAAAAAACTTCCTGAGATTACAAGAAGGAAGAATCCTTGGAAGAATCCTTGAGTGGAACCAGACCCAACTGGGAATCCATTCCCATAAAATCAATCTCGGATATATCTGTACACTCTGACGTTAAGAGTTCATTATACCAATTAAGGTGTTTAAGTTAATATAAAGTACTCTTTACTGACTTTGGTAAAATAAAAAATAAAAAAGTTAATTGTAATTTCAGTCCTAAACTACTGAATGATTGCGTTCACAAGCCAGCCATGACAAAAGGGCTCCCGTGATATTGAAGCAACCAGTCACTTCAAAGTCAACAAACCTGAGTGATCAAACCTTGGACAGCATCCAAACATACCAGTTCTCTATGTCCAACACTCTACATCCATTAGTCCTCCAGATCTGCTCATTTACCTAAGAACAAATCTACTCACAAAAGGCATAAATACTAAAACTAAATAAATATGTTTCAGTCTAGGTTTAAACACTGAGACTGTGTGTGAGTCCCTACATTAATTGGTAAGTTATTCCATAACTTTTCGGGTTTCGTAAGAAAAAGTTCTGCTGTAGTTTTCTTAATATGAAGGTACAGTACCAACAAGCAGCCTACACCCTTTGACTGAAGGAGACATGGCGGATCATAAAAGCTTAACTCCCGGATGGCGGATCATTAAAGCTTAATTTTTTCCCCACGTAGCTTGTTTGAAAGATGAGCTACTGCTGAGCCATACCCCCAAGAGGACGGCAGAATCAAGCTGGGCGTTAAACATGTCTAAGATCTTCCTATATAAAGTCACATTAGGAGGGAAAACTAATTGCTTGTTTAATGCAACAGTGGAAAAGTGGACACCGTCTGAACATGTAAACATGACTATAAAGTGATTTATGCATAAAAGGTCCCCAACAAAAAGGTCTAATGCAACTGACCAGTCTACCCAAATGACCCACTGGATCACTAACTCAATCACTCACTATCAGTTAATGATAGATCCAAATAGACTCATGACAACAATGGATCGTTAGGTGTAAACATCAGTTTACACCTAGGGGCAACTGATTTCAACCAGTTCTCTTACTGGCATTTCTTAGGAGGTGGGAGGAAACCAGAAAACCAGGAGGAACATGAAAAGAAACTTAACACAGACAGAAACCTAAACACAGGATGGAGCCGGGGGCCGTGGAGATGTGATGCTGCAAAACCATCGGGTAAATTATAAATTAAGCCCAACGTAGGAGTAAATTATCATGTCAGTTTGGCTCTCTGGGAAAAATCCAATTTCTTAGTATATAAAGTGTGTCTCTGAGACACAAACTAATCAATGCCAGACCACGACAATTCCATTTCTGTGGGATCAAACAGGAACAAGTGCCTTGTACTGGTGTCGTTTGATCAGCCTTCAGTCACTGTAAATTAAAAGCATATCAGCAGTTCTCCATCATTGCAGGACATTGCGAGTTTCTTATCTGCAAGATGCTCCTTTGAGACGGTCGACAGAAGATCAAAGATGCAGAGGAGTCGACAGCTCCGCCGTCTGATGTCGGCACCAATAACGGACAGAGTGGCACAATGGCTTCAAACGGGTAAAGCAGGGAAGCTGATAAGCGATGTCTTAATTGACCAGAGTCGCTGCAAAATTGGTACCCAATTAGCCAAGGGACACGAGAGTTTAAAAGGAAGACCGGATCAAATGTCTCTTGACGAGAAAAGGGTGCAGTCAAAGGAGGTCCTGTATAGATGAGCATCTGCGCCCATGTATGTGTGTATTGAGTTTTAATTGACGAGAAGATTAAAGCTGACTCCTGAGACGTTTTCTTTTTTCTGCCCCTTTTCTTTTCAGCTTTTCAGGGTGCAGCTAAAGATAGATAAGGGATGAAAGAATGAGAGAACGAGAGATAGAGAGAGAGGAGCAGGTCTGGGGGCAGGGTTCACCGTAGACTCTGACTCCTGCTGGGTGCGCTGCCACTCAAGATGGCTCCTACTTGTTGGACATTCATTATCAAACCCGGTTTGCTCCTTTCATCTCCAGCTCGGCACAGCTCGCCACGCAAAATACAGAGGCACCTTGCAGCTTGACATCCTCCCATTCACGCTGTACCTTAAACAGCATGCTGCCACATCAAAGCAGCCACGCTCGCTTTGATGTTGCGAAAAAGAAAGAGGCCCCAATGATCCACGAAAAAACCAAAGGAACTTTTTCCGAGCCTCTCTCTCTCTCCCTCTCTCTCTCTCTTTCTCTCTCGTTCCTCATCGACCCCCGTGTGAGACCGTTTTCACTACCTTGTTGCACCTACTATGCCGACAGTATCCCACCAACCGGTCCATCAATTCTTAGTTTGTTTTTCAGTCATGTCCAATCAGCCAAGAGTGCAGTGTAGTGTAAGAAATCATGCAAATCCATCATCTGGCCTTGACGCCCTGTTTGGGTGCCCGCTGTGGTCTCGGATCCCCGTTCTCAGCTGGCAGTATACTTAAGATTCAGTTGTGCATTCTGAAATGCTTTTCTGCTCGCCATGGATGTAAAGAGTGATTATTTAAGTTTCCTTAGACTTCCTGTCGGCTCAAACCAGTCTGACCTTTCTCACGGGCAAACCATTTCCTCGTTGCTACTTAATGGAATTCAGTTGTTTGTTTTTGGCACCAATCTACATTTATTCACATTTCACTCGTGATATGCAACAGCTCGCTGGTTCTCGCATATCTCCGCCTTGCACTTTTTATATGAGCGATAAAACCTGCTACAGCACTTTCCTCCTCACTAATAGTTAATAATTTCCCAATTTAAAAAAACACAATTAGAGAGGAGGCTGTTTTTTTGCCCTGCGGCACCGATACCCCGCTCTTTCGCTCCTTCCTTATCACCTGCTATCAATTATTAAGCATCGACCGCTTTCACTGCCACTGTACCAGCTGTCATAGAAGGCAGATTTACTAGAGTGTATCTAAAACTCCTTCTGTAATAACAGGCATGCAAAATATTTGCACATTATGAAGCTATTTTAGAGCAAATTTAATAACAAGAACAACTGTTTAATGTCTGAAATATCGGTATGGAAAAAAAAAAAGATTGGAGGAAATTTCCAAAACAGATTGTATTTGCTCTTTGTTCCGTTGAGGACTTGTGTAAAAGCAGCTGCTGAGCACGCCGAGCCTGTTTCCCGAACACGGTGGTTAATTCACTGTCTCTGAAGGTTGAAGAGCCTTTGAACAGCGATTATTTATGTCTTGGTGGTTCCAGTAATTGGTGGATGAAAAGATTCTTGATAGGATGCAGGTGACATGTACATCCTCCATGTCATTAGTTCTGTCAATGGGAAACATTGAAATCTCTCTCTCTCTCTCTCTCTCTCTCTCTAGTTCATGTAGCACAGAACATTTAACTGAGATATATGTCAACCTCATCATTTTTTTTTTTTTTGGTTTGTAAAATATCAGCAGTGTTTAAATAAGAGAAGTCAGCGCCTTTCCTTCCTAATATAACGAACCTGACAATTATAACTTTTATTTCCCCCCCCCCAACCTTTCTCTTGCACATAAAAGGATGCATCACCAATTAGCCGTGCTTCCCATCTTCATCTCTCTTTTTTTTTTTTTTTTACCTTTCACACTTTAGAGCCTGAGAGCATATTCCACTGATTTCCATTATCACACAACCCCCTGCTTTGAAGTTCCCAGATACTGTAATAAGTAAATAAATAAATAAATAAATACCTCATTTATTCTGACTAGAAAATATTCACATCTTCCTAAATGTAGGAAAACAGATGCACATTAATCATTAGATTAGGCTTTTATTTTCTTATTTAATATCTACAGGATAACTATACATTCAACTATAATGGATAGAAAAAACCTCTGCGAAGTATGTATGTGCAATAAAAAAATGCAAAAAAAAACAACAACAGAAAACTAGAAATAATGCAGAGCTTCAGTTAATGTTCACATTTAACACTACACAAAATGAAGACGAAATGTGATCTCTGTGATTTTTACCCTGGCATGGTTGCTGGAGCCAGATGGGCCGGTTTATGATTCTGTTTAGAAACCACTACGGTGGCCCTGAAGTGCAAAACAAATTAACAAAACTGAAAACAAAATAACAAATTCAAAACCAAATTAACAAA
>JAOVVA010000037.1:3005253-3022151 GCA_028565275.1 Leiocassis micropogon | reverse complement strand
GCAGTGACCTCATTTCCCCTCTCGTCTGTTCCAACCACTCAGCATTCAGCATCACCAGTATACTAATCACCGGCCTGTTAAATGTGATTTCAACACCTGTAACAAAATATAAAAACATTAAATGCAAATTTTCATATGGTTTGTAAGAAATTGTGTAATAATGTCGATAAGGAAGTTTTGGGGTCTTATCTTTTTCTTTATTTTAAATGTTATTTTTGATTTCTTGAAAAGATCTGAAGTTTTATAAATCAAATATGTTTAAAGATTTATTAATAGACTTGAAGAACAGGTCCAGTTGCTGTACTTGAGCATTTTTAGAGGAATGTTTTTGTATGTTATCAAAGTGACGTAGGTATGAACCAGTAAGAAACAGGTGCAGATGATGGCAGATGATCAGGCCGGTGATTAGTATAGTGGTGATGCTGAATACTGAGTGGTTGGAACAGACGAGAGGGGAAATGAGGTCGCTGCTGAGGTTGTTTCATAAACAAATTTGTTATTCTCTTTCTATCGTTATTCTATTTATTAATAACTCACTTGAATTTAATGAGTTTAATCCAAAACTTTAACCATTTAAAGTATAATTTAGGGAATTCAATTTATAAGGAAACTCTGTTTATATGTTTAATAAGATAGTATAAATGTGTTCGGTAAGCAATAAATTCAGAAGATAAAAAGCTCAGTGTCTTAATAATACATAGCCAAATTCTGTACATGTTTAATTAAAATGCTTTGAGATAATTTACTTAATCTATGGATCATTATTATTATTTTTATTATTATTTGTTATGTTTGATATGAAGTGATGCAAGACAACTATTTATAGATGACAAATATAAATCATAATAAAATTAAATATTCATATACAAATACTTTAATTTAATCCTTGCTGCCAATAAAGCAATACACGTAATGCTACTTTTTGATTTGTATAACATAAAGACAAAAAGACAAGGAAAAAAATCTTTAATATTTGTTGCATAAATATTGGCGGTTTAGAGTATTACAGTAATGTTTTATTGATGTGGATATTTTGTTGAATTTTTTTTGCTAACTGGGTTCCATGTAACAATCAGCCGTTATAAACTTGTTTGGCTGCGTGCTAGTGAATTACACCGATCTGCCATAATGTTAACACTACCAGGGGAATTGAGTAACATTCATTAGCAATTATATACCAGAAAACTGGTGACAGGATGATGGGCGCCCGGGGCTGATCTATGCCCGTGGGGATCTAAGGCCAGGCTGTCCTAAAGCCAATGCAGCACAAATCCCTAAAAATAGTGCAATGCTGGCCGTGACAAAAGGGCACCAGAACACCCAGTGCACCCAGGCGTACCTGGCACTGGGCCCCAGCAGGTAAAGTACCCAAGGCCTCCAACCTGGCGTCTAAACTCCCGAGATCCCAAACTAAATAAGCACCCATGGAATGCACCGAACAAACTGACAGGTCTGATCCATGGAGGCCCCACCCCACAACTCACAGCACCCAAAGGAACTACTGTCAAAGTCATGGTGCCAGAAAACACAGAGGCACATTCAAAGTGGCCACAGCCAAACTGGTGGTACAAGTGGAACCCAGACCTAGGTGGTTTTAATGTTTAATGGGTTTAAAATTATGGCTGATTGATCTATACAGGTAGTCCCCGAGTTCCGATCCGGCATAATAATCCTCGTAAGTCGGATTTGTTCTTAAGTCCGACAAAGTGATTCTTATACACCTTTGCCACGAATATACAATGTAAAGCATACCAATCCATTTGACTAAATCTCTGTCCCCTCTCCCTACACTGCCATTATGTGGCCAAAAATCATAACCACGCCTAAGGAAATGAATCTCACACGTAAAATCTAAAAGTGTTGTCTCTGCACCTTTAAATCGCAAGGACCTATTTTGTCTCAGAGCTGTTTTCCATTGTATTGGACTGTGATCTCCGTCTCGTTGAGGATTTTCCGAAACTAGGATTATTCACCATCAGAATAGCTTTACAGGACAGACATTATCTTTCCGAACTGATTCATTGAAACCGGTGAGGCCGACTCATTTCTCCCGCACCCCCACATGCACACATGTTCGTAAGTTGGGGACTACCTGTCATAATGTCTGTCACTACACAGACGAGGAATTTTAAAACCTTTTAATTCATCAAACATTTAAGATTTAGAAAAAAAAACAAGTAGAGATTAAAAATAACTACATGTATTATCACTTTTTTAAGTTTGATTGAAAAAATCTGACATGATTAAGAACATTTTTCTCAGGGCCCTTTTTTCTTTTACAAGGTCACATCAAAAGAGCCAAAAGAGTTTATAAACTCGAGTTTAGCTGTTTGATCTAAAATATTTTGAGAAGGGTTTATTTTTATGCTTTTAAAAATTAAAATTTCTAGTAGAATTCAAACTGTGAATTCTATCCTTTTAGTAAAATACAATGCATATTCTCACACACATGCACACATACTTACTTGTTAAGAACAATTGCTTTTTTAACACACATTCTTTCAGACAGTGTGTTCTCTCTGTCTCTCTCTTTCACTGCTGGTGAGTTATGGCTGGAGTGTCGACTGTAACCAGCCACTATTACTGTCATCCTGCTCAGGAATGAAGACAGGTGGTGTGTGCGCACTCATGCTCACACACATACACACAGTAAATATCCTCCCAAACACAAATGCACACAGAACATTTCCAGGTTTTCTTTCCATTAGTGCAAAAGTTTGCATCCCCCCATTGATTCTGGGGTAAAAATAATTGGGGAAAAAAATCATGTCACATCTTATAATTTTTATTGTGTCTATATTTAGATATAAAAAATATCCAATAAATAAAAACAATCTGAACATTATAAGAGATAGTTGATACAGAGATCAATTAAGATGTTAGCAGATGTTTTAAAAAAAGACAATACATTTTAGCAGTTTTTGGAAAATTCTGTAGAAAATACATATCCCATTCAGGAAGAGGGGTGCAAACTTTTGGACTGATACCTTTTGCTCTGTTTTATTGTATTATCACACACAACTTGACTGTGTTTTCCAGGATAATGAAGAAACGTCCATGAAACTGAACACCATAAAAGCCTTGCCGGTATAAAATACATTTCTTCGTGTGTATTATCATCATTGTTTTTTACCACATTTTTTTTTTCAAGAGCACAAACTTTTGCACTCATTCATTCATTCATTCACACCTGAACAGATTCAAATTGCTTGGAAAGGAAATCTTCATACAGTATACGGTACATATCGTTATATACTACTGTACACTTGACTGTGATATAAATCTTTCATACTTAGTGGTCTTTACAAATAATAATAATAATAATAATAATTATGTTTTACAGAACAAATAAAAAGATCACATTATTCATAAAGCTTACAATGTCGACGGTATATTTTTGTTAAACAGGTACATACAACAAAGTCCGTAGCATATGGATGTGATTTTGTTTTGTTGTTTTAAAAAAAACAGCATAACTGTAGATCGGTGGTGTAAAAGTAAAAAAAAGAAAAGAATACTATCTAAATGATAATTTTCTTAACAATTACAATAATACTAGAGGTAGCAGCAGATTAGGATTTCTTCTTCTTTTTTTTTGTTTTTTTCCTCGAGTCCTGTATTGCATGAAGGGAACCGGTTCTGATCCGTCTGTCCTTTACAGAATGAATTGAGCCGCACCACAAGTGCTTTTTCAAGTGGTTATCGAGTGGCAATAACACAGGATCAGCGTCAAAAAGACACCGTAGGCAATTTAGGCACACACACACACACACACACACACATACACGATACTGTACAATCATGAATACATAGTACATTCATACAAACTCACACACACACAGGAGATTATCGATCTCTCCCTTTCCTTCATAGTCCACGCTACTTCATTTAACAGTCGTAACTCTTCTAAGGGACTTCACATAATTTATCTCGCACAGACATTTTACATGATTTAGGAAAAAATTTTAACAAAAACACCCCATCAACCCCATACGTTTTGTCATTTTCCACCGTGAAAGTGAGACTGTGTTGCACGAGCAATAAAGTGATTGAAGACGAAGAGAAAAGAAAGAAAGAGATTCAGTATAGCCCTTTCCTAGCCGAGTCTGCACATCGAAACCTGTCGCAGAATTCCCTTACATACACATGCAAAGACACACGGACAACATGGCGCCCTCTGTCTGTCAGTCTCGGCTCAGCCACGCTCGCCGTTTCCTCCGTCTCCGCTTACGACTGGTAGAAATGGTGGTAGTGGTAATGGTGCTCGTGATGGTGGTGGTGTTCGTGTCGCTGCACCACCTGCGCCAGGCCGCCTTCGTAAAGCACGACGCTGGGAAGCTCCCTCACCTGCTCCTTCTCCACCATCGGTCCTGAGCTCACGACCGGCCCCGCGGTGCGTCCCGAGGGCCCGGCCCCTCGTGCCGGAAGCCCCTCTCTGGGTCGCTGCTTGTGTCGCCGGTAAGGTGCAGAGCTTTGATGGGGTGCGGTGTTCACAGGTGGAGCAGGAGGAGCAGCGGTGCCTCGCTTCATCACTCTGCCACAGGAAGGTTGGGATTTGGGCGATCGGACACCATGGGCGTGATGGGTGGAGTCCTGGGCTCGGGGGCGGAGAGAAAGGCTGTCCTGCAGGGCGGGGGTTTCAGTGGAAATGGTATGCGAGCGCCGATGGTGGTGGGCCGGGTGGCTGTGTCCGTTCTCGGGTTCTTGGGAACGGGAGCGAGATTGATTGGATGGGCGAGAGGTGTGGTCGGGTTTGGGTGGCTCGGTGGTGGGAGCGGCTGTAAGACAAAAAAGAAAAGAAAAAAAAAGGACCATGAGTTTTTTAGAACTTTTACAGAAAATTTCTTAGACGTGAATCAAAGCAATTGACTCAGCAAGGAGGAATCAAAAGGAAGAGCCCATAAGGAAAATTATTCACTTATCAGTATTCCTCCATACTGACAGATTTCAACAGTGTCACTAACTGACGGAGTCTGTATATAAGATATTATCTCAAGCTCTGATTTATTGGAGACTTGAAACTAACCTGTCCCGAAGCGAGAGGAGTAGTTCTCAATCCCAGCCAGGTCCAGGTAATGATTCCTTCTCTCCAGGTTTTCATCCACACAATGTCTTTGGCAGCCCTGCTGTGTGTGGTGGTCACTGTGATGACGCCTACAACATCGACAATGACACGCAACATGTGCGATCATAAAAGCAATGCAGTAAAGAATGCATGTTTCACAAACCAATAATGTATTTTATCTGAGCTTGCAAATAAAATTTATCTTATAAAGCTGTAACTATAACTGACATCCCAACCTAAACCCCAACGCAAAGCCTATCCCGTACCCAAACCCTAAACCTAACCTTTAGACCAATTCTAAACCTAACCCTAACCATAACCCACAATGCAAACATAATGCTTCACCCAAACCCTAAACCTAACCGTAAACCCAGTCCTAAACCTAACCCTAATACCAATCCTACATGTAACACAATTCTACACCTAACCCTAGGGCAAACCTTCTGCATAACATAACACCTAAACCTAACCCTAACCACGATTCTAGACCTAATCCTAAACCTATTCTAAACAATTATCCTCATCCTAACCCTATCCCTAGTGCAAACCTTACCCCCAACCCAATCTCAATGCTAACGCTAACCCCACTCATAAATTTAACCCAATCCTAGACCAAACTGCTAACCCAAACCGCAACACAATCCTAATCCTAAATTTACCATTAACCCCATCCCAAACCTAGTATGAACCTTAACCCCAATCCTAACCCTAACACGAACACCAGTCATGACCATAACCCAATCCTACATCTAGTATTAACCCTAACTCTAATCTCAATCCTAAACCTACGCCAATCCTAATCCTAAAATCCTAAACAAAACGCTAACCCTAATTATAACTATAAACCCTAAACCTAACCTACTGTAACCATAAGCCTAACCATAAACCAACCGTAACCCAATTCTTAACCCTAGACACCAGTTTTGTTGTCTGGAAGCTGGTGAAGGATGGAAAAGTTTTCAGGTTCAAGTCGCTCATTGATGACATCAGCTGGAAGTGATTAGTTAAAAAGAACACGGAAAGTTCAGTACCTCAGAAGAGCTCTGGACTTTTTCTCTGAGCTTTTAGGCTCCTCAAAGCACTTTTCAGCCTTCAGTCTGGGGTGTGGTATGTCTAAAAGAGAGAGAGAGTGTGTGTGTGTGTGTGTGTGTGTGTGTGTGAGTGAGAGAGAGAGAGAGAGAGAGAGAGAGAGAGAACATTATCAAAGGAAACAGCGCTGAGCTTCTCAGCATCACACACGTGCCGGTATGCACTTACACACGCACACACGCACACACACACACACACACACCCACACACCCACACAATCAGACCTGCCAAAGGAAGAAACAATCCTTTGTTCCTTGCTTTTCACTTTGAAGATTTATAAAAGACAAAAAACAATGCTTCATTTATTCTATTTTCAACCGAAGGAGCCAAACACACACACACACACACACACATTTCATTAATATAGAAGCATCTGATGCAGTTTGAAGACTCTGTTATCAAAGAACATCGCTCAAATGCACAGTGCATATAAATAGCTCGTAAACACACACGCACACACGTTCAATCCTCTCACTTTCATCAAGTCACACGATGCAAAAATAAATCGGCAGACTCCGGGTACCTGCGTTGGCATGGGTGCCACCGCCGTTCCTCCACCTCTGGCTGGCGTCGGGTGTGACGGAGAGCTTGACGCGGAGGGTTTTGCTGCTGCTGGGCGAGTGGTTCACCGAGGCGTCCACGACCTCGTAGATGGTGTGCAGCAAACTGGTGATGTCCTGAAAAAAAGGACTTAAGAGTTGAAATATCTCTTGAATTTAATAGGCAGGAACATGAAGAAACTCTTTGAGCTTTGACTACTGACACTGGAGACTCCTTCCGTTAAATTTTCATTACATTTATTTTTAAATGTCATATTATGTTAAGCATCAACTATACAAGTCATGGTGTACTAGGGATGAGAATCACCTCCTGATACGATATTATCACGATACCTCGGTGCCGATTCGATTCAGATTGCAATTCTATAAGTATCATGATTTTATAAATATCCAGGTTCGATATTAAATTTTCCCTTGATTTTTATATTTTAAACCTTGAAAAAAGTTTAATGATTAATTAAATGATTAATTAATGACAGCATTAATTTTCTCACTTAAAAAATGAACGCGACAATACAAACTAACTTCAAATACAAGAGTTTAATTTTTAACTTCAAATTAAATTAAACAAAAAAGCTACATTGTTACTGAGCAACACTTATGTCTGTTATCCATGGAAATTATTATTTCTAAACCAACTTAGGATTCAGGGTCGCGGGGGACCTGGAGCCTATCCCAGGAGGCTTAGGGCACGAGGCAGGGTACACCCTGGACAGGGTGGCAATCCATCGCAGGGCACACACACACATACACACACTCGTTCACACACTACGGGCAATTTGGGAATGCCAATTAGCCTAACCTGCATATCTTTGTGGACTGTGGGAGGAAACCGGAGTACCCGGAGGAAACCCACCAAGCACGGGGAGAACATGCAAACTCCATGCACTCCTACCACATGGGATAAAAATGTGGGAATAGTTTAGAGCTCCACCTGTAGGATTTAAAAGAAACAGTGACGTATTACTGGATCAAACGCCTCCAAAAATCATGCGGGCACATCTGGCTTCTAACGCGACTAATTTGCGTTTGCTGTGTTTTGAGACCGGCGAAAGCAGAAAGCATTGATTACAATCTATGTTTTGTTGTTGCACTGATGTCAGAGCTGCCGTTATATAAAATTAATCAACAACCTCATTCAGTAAGAATTAATAAAAAACCGCTGCCATGGAGTTCTGGTTTGGTAGAACGTTCGCAGAGTTCGGATGCAGCGGTGACGGATAAAGAAAAGTCTTGTAGAAAAGCGACAGGTGAGACTTTTATTGAAATTACTGCAACACAGAACATATGCACGGACTTCTTCGATTAGTCTCTCCTAGATGTTGGTTCGGATTTCAAGTCAATTAAAAAATGGAGGAAGCCCTAAATCCTGATAAGAGGAATCCAGAAAGGTGTTACTATCATGTGGACCACATGCGTGGTCAGCGTCGCTGCAACATGCACTTCCGTTTCTTTATATGCAGGTACACTGTAAGGCTATGCATGACCTACTGCATGGCGTGAACCTGACACAGAAGAATAAATCAGTCTCACCTCTCTTGTTACTTTGCCATTGTTGTCAAAGTCATAGAGCGTGAAGGTCCACTCCTGCCTGTTGTCCTCCTCCACTGAAACAGCACACTCCAGCTCCTGATGGAGAAATAATCATCAAGATAAATCCTGGAACACACAGTTTGAGTGTGTGTGGCTTTAAATGCTAACGAGCTCCTGATCCCCTAGGCCACTTTGTAGAAGTGCATTTTTTTCTAGACAATCAGAACGCAGGAAACGGGACTTCACTAAAAACAACAGCCTCCTGAGTGGTGACCGGGAGTCAAGCCGGACCAGGGGCTACGCAAATAGCCCCGGCTTTTTATTTTTTATTCTTGGACAGAATGACATCATACCAGGTGGGAAATTATGATATTTTTTCCCACAAGACCCATTGGGGGACGACCAAAAAAACGATCAAAAAGTGAATGTTGCATAAAAGGACCCAAATGTCGATTCAGTTTTGGATCTGATGAGTCCAAGCAGATGTTGTGGGAGCAGGAAGTAGACTAAAATGTACTAGTACACCCAGGACTGGGATTAAACACCAAACAGTCGTACCCCATCAGTGTCATCAGTTGAAGAGCAACAGCAGGGAAATTACTGCAAAATAAAACAAAAACATGACCTGACCACTTAACTTGTGTTTAAATCCAGGTGTGATGACGGTACACGTTCAGTTATGTGTTACTATCGCACCTCAAGAGGGTTATTTTATTTACCTGTTACATTTACATTTAGGCATTTGGCAGACGCTCTCTTATCCAGAGCGACTTACATTTTTATCTCATTACACATCTGAGCAGTTGAGGGTTAAGGGCCTTGCTCAAGGGCCCAATCTTCCGAACCGTAGTCCAATGCCTTAACCACTGAGCTACCCCTGGCTCTTGGTTGGTTGGTTAGTTAGTTATTTGTTACATTTCTTATTTTGGCTCCCTGATTTTTTACTGCGTTTACTGTAGGTGTTTCTGATTATGTAATTATTATACACCCATATATAAGCCCTCAGTTTTCACAGTTACTTTGATGTGTGTTGTATAATGTAAGCTTAATGTCAACATCATTATGCAAGGATTGTGGTAAGATTCTGGTCTCCGGGTTTTTAAAACTTTTTTATGCCAAAAAGTAAATAAATAAATAAATAAATAAATAAATAAAAGCAGCGTTGTTCAGTAGGGCAGGGAATTTTTTCAATTTTAGTGTTTGTACACTACACTCCTGAGACCCATTTGTATGTCAATAAAATAAACGAGTGTGCTTTCACAACTACAGGCTTTAGTTTGCTTAAATCGAACTCTAGTTTGTTTTAAACAATCCCACCAGGACCCCAAAACGAGGTGGTCTCGATCCGAACTCTGGTTCGGTCCTCCTGAAGAGAAAGCACACCCGAACCTAAACAGGACCAACGTATGTACTGTACTGTACATGATGGATCTTCCGAAATATCTTCAGCTGAACAGCCTGTCTCAGTTCGGTAGGATTAATCCACACCGCCTCCTGTTTTGCATCATTTTCAAACTGAAGTGCAACAAATGTAATAAACAATAACCAGGGCGACGACCAACCCGGGTAAGTTAACCTCCATCGTAAAACTGTCTCTCCCATGTCACGGAAGCATGCAGTAGTCCACAACACAGGATCTTCTTCCTTTATTTCCTTTTTTCCCCCTACCCTGCGGTAGACACATGGGACTGTAAGCTGAGAATATGTTCTCGTGTGGTTTGGTACGCTTTGCTTTTTTCTCTGTGTGAAAAGAAACCGAACCAAGAGGAAAACGCTACAAGTTTACTAACTCATTAAGGGCGTTTTCACATTAGCCGAGATCGATTTGTACCGTGCGCAGGAACGATTGCTCCCCCTCCCTCACTTGCGTATTTAGTCTCTCCGATACAGCAGGTGGCAGTATAACCAAGCCTACTTGGTTTGTGTGCCACCACTTAACACAAGAGAAGAACAGAACAAGGAAGTGAACCTTCGCGCTATGTCTACTTGAGGATGAGACCGGTGTGTGATACGCGCGGCGTCTGAGAGCACTGATGACGCCGCGTCTAAACGGTGATTTACTTCCATTCTCAAGTACGAATGACTTTCATATATGGTTCGATCCTTGCATGTGTACGCAGCGGACTCGGGCGCGGTTCCCGAGCCTGGAACGATTGTGTTCACACTAATCAAAATGAACCAGACTTTCGAGTCAAGTGCTCTCAGAGACGATCCCGGGGCCCCAATGTAAAAACGCCCTCAGATATTCGGTCCAGAGCGAACAATCTATAAAGTAAGTGGAGAAAGCGACAACGTAGGGATGTGCCAAGCCGGGCAGCAGTGTCCGGTGCCATTTCTCAGGTTGCGTACCCATGCATGGTAATGTTCCGTAGATAGGGTGGCACACGACAACAAGAATATCAGGTGTTAAGAGTTTCTCTAATGCATTTCCCAATCCAGCATTCACATGTGTGTCCACTTTTTTTTTTTTAATTTTCAGCTCCGAGTTGCCAGGAGCAGACAGTATTAAAAATATCCTCACTGACTAAACACATCTGTCTACTGTAATCTAAACAACACACTTTTACACACCATATTAGGCCTGGGCACAAGGCTAGGCAGCACCGCTTTACTGTGTGTGTGTGTGTGTAAGAGAGAGAGAGAGAACGCGCATCACCTCAAACTGTAGTTGTTTGTGTGGACCCGTGGGCACTGAGCTCTCCTTCGCCTGCATCTTGTCTTCTGCACTGCAGCTGTCAATCTTCTCAGGGGGCAGGGCTACTGCAGAGGAAACAGAAGAAACAATGACTAAGTGCTACAGAAGTGCTGGGAAGAGGCAGAAGAAAGCGTCAAGGAGACGGCCGTAACTAGCCATGAGGACACAGGAGTTTTTTGGAAGGGTTTCTGGGTTCCTTTTGTGTTTATAGTGTACGGGGATTTTACAAGAACCACCCAACACTTGGGATAGAAAGGCCAGGACGTTTTGTTACAAAGACACTAGACAAGTTTCCATGGACACGTCCTTATAAAAAAAGTCATAGACAGAATGTTTAAGGTCACCTTTAAAGTTCTGAAAAGTTCTTTTTTTTCCCCTCCTGAACACTTTGATGGCATCATAAAACAATGAAAAACAATGAAAACCCATAAACAAGCATCACTCAGGGTGCACAGGTTGTTGTTCCGATTGCTTTGTTCAGACGGAGATTCCGAACAAAGCAATCAGAAAGAAATTAAAGTTGAAGCAGAGCAAAGCAGGTGTAAAATCTTCAAATTCATGGGCAAACAGATGAACAGCATGAAAGACCACACTGCTTCTCACAGCGATGGGATGTAAGTTGCAGAAACAAGAATCTTTTTTAAAATCTTACAAAAATTTGTCTTGATTCTACTGTCTGGGCAAATGGTGCACAAGAGACATTTATGATTTGGGGCGCCAGGTCTGTTAAATAAGTCTTAGAACAACATTTAGACACATTTGTCAGACGCCCTTATCCAGAGCAGCTTGCGTTTTTATCTCATTATCCATCTTATAGCAGGTGAGGGTTAAGGGCCTCGCTCAGGGGCCCAACAGTGGTAACTTGGTGGTTGTGGGGTTTGAAACTGGGACCTTCTTGAACTGTAGTCCAATGCCTTAACCACTGAGCTACCCCTGACCCCAAGCCCCTTGGAATGTTCCTGGGGTCATGGAGGACCCTATCCCAGGAGACTTACAGTAGGGCACAAAGCGGGGTACACCCTGCTCAGCAATGTTTTTCTCAGGGAATGCCAATTAGTCTAATCTGCATGTCTTTGGGAGGAAACCCACCAAGCATGAGGAGAACATGCAAACTCCAGCCACACAGAGGCGGGAATCGAACCCGGACCCTGCAGGTGCAAGGTGACAGTGCTAACCACTAAGCCGACCGGAAATAAGCTGTAAAATAATATAAATAAAAATGAAATAAAACTTTTATTTCAGTTTGAACAACTGGGTAAAAATAGAATGTTCACAGTGCCGGAAAAAAAAAAAAAAATCAAACGCACACAAAAATATTAGTTGTAAAAAATCCTCTATAAGAAATATACAGTATAAGCTGATTAAAAGCTATGCTTCACTTAGTACAGTATTATGCAAAAGTCTTGACACCCCCCCCCCCCCCAACCTCCTATTTTTCATCTAAAGAGTCAGACTTTCTTCTATTTTAATGTAGTCTTGAGGAAAAGTTCTCCAGGTTTCAGTCCCTGTACCTGAGCTGCTTCAGAGGAATGTTCTTTGTTTCTTAGTTTCACAGTGACCTAGGAATCATTCAAGCATCAGGGATGAACCAGTGAGAAACAGGTGCAGATGAACCAGTATACCGGTGATGCTGAATGCTGAGAGGTTGGAACAGACGAGAGGGGAAATGAGGTCGCTGCTCAGGTTGTTACATAAACAACCAGTTTTTACTGTAAATTGTATCTTTAGGCACTTTGCAGCCTGGCACAATAAAGCACTTGTTCCCGTTTCTATAATTTAATCCACATCATGCTTCTTTAATAAGATAAGTTTTATTATAGAGGGACGTTTCCTAGTAGTATTTTGGAAAACCAAACTCATTAACCGAGCACAGAGCGTTAATAAGTCCTACAACATGATGATAACATTTAGAAATTGTCACGCAATTTGTTTTAAGCATCTGTAGTATTTACTCCATAGATAAAGGGGACGCTGATCGTGAAAGGTTTGCGAGTACACACTTTAGATGGGGCGAGAGAGGAGATACAGGAAAAGGATGAATAATTTGTTCCATTCGAGGTAGCAGCGGGAAAGGAGGATGGTGACTCAAACGCTGAGGTTAAAGTTTGTGCACCCGTGCAGTCGTCTGTTTTTGTTCCTTGTTGTGCTTTAGAAAAAAGATTTCAGAAAAACTTTTAAGGAAAAAGTTGAATAGGAAAATAAAACTACAGCGCTTGTGCCGGCGTTAACGCTCGGCTGATATAAAACGAACACGAAATAATTATACACTGTGCTAATTCCTATATTTGGCCACTGACACTGACGAAGTGCTCCGACACGCGCGGATCTAAAACCGTGCACGGAGACAGCCGTTGCGTCCTGCAGGCTAAATCCTCCCCCCTGCCCCCGATCCCCGCGCTTTGAAGTTCCGTTCTCGAACCGTTTGGCCGGGGATCAGTCCGTCTGCTAAACAGAATATCTAATTAATTAAGCAAAGTCAAATCTAAAACTGTGTTTGTTGTGCCAGCCAAAGGGATCAACACATACAATAGTGTCTCTCTCTCTCTCTCTCTCGCTCAATGTGTCTCTCGCTCGCTCTTTCTTCTTCTTCTGCTGATCAGCTCAGATCAAAGAGGACCTGTCCTGTCCTCTCGTCAGGGAAAAAGAGAGAGAGAGAAAGAGTGTGCGATAAAAAGAGAGAGAGAGAGAGAGAGAGAGAGAGAGAGAGAAAGGATAGCGCCGGGGAATGAAAGAAATCGTCCCAGGGAGCTTTTACAGAGTTGTTTTTGAGGAAAATAGAGGCGGCTCTGCGCTTTTGATCACGGCGACGTACTCAAAGGCAACACTGTGAGCCGGGGCAGAAATCTGCCTGTACGCATGGCATGTTTCATAGATTCTTATCTGGAGGGTTATGAGTGTAATGAGTGGCCTGAAGGGGTTACAGTAGTGACACACACACACACACACACACATGTCCTGAACTCTTGACAAGTTCACAATTTGCTCCTATCGGCAGACTCGACTCTAACAAAGCAAACATCAGACCACCTACGGTGTATGCTGCACGTTACACACACACACACACACACACACACACACACACACACACATCTAATAGAAGGAACCAACCAGACATCATCCTGCCTGCTGTGAATTTTAGAAAATTCACACCCTACTTTTTCCATCTGTACAGCCTTTCTTCAAAGGTATTGAAGCTTTAGCGAGCCAGAGTCACGAGTCGTAAGAGAGTTATATACCGCGTATCATTTCTTTTTAAGTGCTGAATAATGTGGTTAGCCACGTCAGTCACATGCCCTCGCTCCGTCCCGTGGCCGTGTCCAGTGCTGAAATCACTGGTACTGTAGCAAACGGCTGTAAATCTGCCCCACGAGACTGCGTGTGCGCGCGGAAAGATTAAAGGCGTGCAAAACAACGCGGGCTTTGAAACCAGTTACAGTGATTCTTATCAGCGCTCAGGCGGGGCGAGCACCTCCTCCGCTTTATCGCGTCTCACATCGCGTTATACCGGTGCGTCTGCAATCACCGATTCTCGCGAGCAACGCTTTTATGGCTCTCGGCCTCGACCTCAAGCGACCTCCCAGCCGTACAAACAAACAAACCCCGCCCAAGCAATCACACGTGGGAAATCCCACAGAGGGATTAATGAAGAGATCGACCTTCGTACAGAGAGTGACCCGGGTGACCCCCGTGCTCTTTTTCAGCCACAAGAAAGAGAGAGAGAGAGAGAGAGAGAGAGAGATCATCTGGTCTGGGACTGGAACAGAAGGGTCAAAGAACAACAATATACACATACAGAGAGAGAGAGAGAGAGAGAGAGAGATTAGTATAGAGATATTTACCTTCTAAACGGTAATGCTCATCACTAATCCCTTCAGCACAAGCTTCCTTCGAAGGATCCTACAAAACAACAACAAAAAAAGACAAACAATATTTCAATTTTACATAAAATTTTTAACATATTTGTTTTTAATTGCATTCGGAGCCACTTAATGGACTTAATGGATCAGAAGTTATTGATTAATACGAACAATGTAACATGTAACGTCTTTACACATAAAAACCGAGGAAGATGCATGACGAGTGTTCCTCATAAACTAAAACGGAATAAAAACATTATTAACTGTCGAGGAAAAAAAGCATATATGGAAGGAGTCTCCAGTGTCAGAGCGCGGAACCCCGAGGAAAAGCTGTACGCTAAGGTTAGCCGCTAGTTAGAACATCTTCATATGCGAAGAGTTCGTGCTTCGTGATGGATTGAAGAAACGAAGCTGCTCTAATAATAATAATAATAATAATATGCTGTAACAGGTACTAACTTGTTTTAACATTTTACACCAGTAAATGTTATTTAAAAAATGCAAATAATTAATTAAAAGTATGACATATTGTTCTTTAGGTAAAAAAACCGTCAGATTGCTGTGGTTGGATCGCTGCTTATTCCCATCACTATCTTACGACAGCATGTCCTGGCAGATTTTCCCCCTCAAGCCGGGGTAGACGCTGTGTGATTTTTATTTATTGTGTACAAAGTGTTAGCCCGTGGATTAATATATAAATGAATCGTCTGGGAGTCAGATGGCCGGTTGATCAGGTGATTAATGGCGTGCCGGGACGCTGCACATCAAATTACAACTGATCAGGCTGAAATTTAACAGAGCTTTCACCCTAGGCATGATTGACTTGTACAGTACCCGGGAATGATTGCTCCCCCTCCGCACTCCCCCCGCTGACCAGCGTTCACATTATTATTATTATTATTATTATTCTCTGTACTCACACTGATCAAAATAAGGGTCAAGTGTACTCAGAAACAGCCCAGATCCCTAATGTGAAAACACCCTGAGTAAACTTTCTCTCGGCTGCTCCCGTCAAGGGGTTGCCACAGCGGACTATCAAATCCACACGCAATTTGGAACAGGTTTTACACCGGATGCCCTTATTGACTGCGTCTAGCCAGGCATGGGACCGGCACTGCATATCATACAGTGTTCACGTGAAAATTAAAAAATATATATTTCCTGGACACTATGATCGCAGACCTGCCTGACATTTTCCACAGTCTGTATTGGAATAATGTGCGTTTTGTGCCTGAGGGTTTTGCAGGTCGGGAGTTATGGAGCTGAAAAATTGATATGCATATGCAAATCGATTTCATCTCCTTTTAAGCGGTAATGTGCAGTGACTTTTTTGGCCTGTGCACCGACGCCGAGTGTAAATCCAGCGCGATACACTGAGTGCGGATGAAAGCAGTGAAAAGAGGAGTGTAAGGTGATATCTGGAGCGTGTGAAGCCCATGAGACGTCGTCTGCCACATCCTCTGATGGTGGAACAGGATAGCGCGTGGCAACCCTTTAAGGAGATGCGGTATCAATCTATTTCGACGCGGCCTGTCAAATGGATTTAAAGCGCAAGAGTTTGTTTTATTACAGTTTAAATTTACAGCGCTTCGACAAAAACTTCTTTTTTCTAGTTTTATTCTTCAAGTGTATCTGTAGAAAGCGTGACGTACACAGAGTGACGGGGGGCCTGGAGCCAATCCCAGGAGACTCGGGGAACGATGTAGGCACACACACTCACACACTACGGGCAATTTGGGAACTCCAGTTTGCATGTCTTTAGACTGTGGGAGGAAACCGGAGGAAACAATGGAACAATGGAAACAATGGAAACACCGCGCACACAAATCCCGAGGCGGGAATCGAACCCAGACCCTGACGGTGCAAGGCGACAGTGATAAGCGCTGAATTTGCTAAAAATATAAGAACGTTCTTAATTCCCTTATCAATTTGATTTTCTCATTTTATAGTACATTAAAATCATTGAAATTAAAAAAATTACTAAAATAGTATTGTATGTAAATATTTCTTTTAACGCATTTCTAGATCCTGCTGGTTGTGACAGTAGGTGGAAGGATACGTTCGGGACGCTGTGTTCCACACGGACCCTGAGCCTCAGA
>JAOVVA010000037.1:2995057-3005153 GCA_028565275.1 Leiocassis micropogon | reverse complement strand
TAGATCCTGCTGGTTGTGACAGTAGGTGGAAGGATACGTTCGGGACGCTGTGTTCCACACGGACCCTGAGCCTCAGATCATATAATAAACATAGTTTTTTAGTGAAGATCACATGATGTGCTGAAAACATTCCTTCCCTTACCCCTCAGATAAACAGTTAAACACACACACACACACACACACACACACACACATGCGCAGACGATGCAGTGGAACATGCGAGCGGGTCAGGCTGGAACGTGCTAATTGCTTGTTGTCCCGGATGATGGATGGAGGTGTATTATTAGTATGAGTTTCTCTCTCTGCCTCCTTCCCATCAAGCCCGATATAGACTTCACACTCTCGGGACATTCTTATGTCGTATTTTTACTGACATCCACCTCTCGCTGATGGACATGACACTCTCTCTGCAGGGTAATCGGGCCGTTTTGGTCCCGAGTCGCTAAATCGAGCTGATTTAATCACAGTCTAATAATCTGATTTAGAATAAAAGGTTTCGCGGAAACGTGATCAAACCTGAACGCTCTGGGTTTAAATCCCTACGTTCACATTAACAAGACACAGAACAATGTGCGAGTATACATACAGAATGCTTGTAGGTACATATACACCGTATGTAAGCGAGTAGGTATGCAAGTAATTATTTACATGTAATATGTACTGTATATAAGTGTATATGCATGTAGAGTATGTCTATCTATAAATGGATGCAAGTATAAAGTAATTCTGTACAGTAAGTGACTTCAGTATGTATAATCATAACTTAGGAAGCACATATGTATATAAATAATTACATATGAAAGTTTATAATGTATAAATGACTGGAAGTAAGAAGGTATATACATATACTGTATTTTTTCAGTATGGTGTACAGGACATAACCACAAATGACAAGCTGCAATGAATAACTCTCACGCACTCGTGCGACAATGACAATTGTTAAAAGCGCTATACAAATAAAATTGAATTGAATCCGCTTTATCCTGTATTTAGGGTCACGGGGACCTGGAGCCTATCCCAGCAGGCTTGGGGCATGAGGCAGGGTACACCCTGGACAGGGTGCCAATCCATCGCAGGACACACACACATACACTCACACACTCATTCACACACTACAGGCAATTTGGGAACGCCAGTTAACCTAATCTGCATGTCTTTGGACTGTGGGAGGAAACCGGAGTACCTGAAGGAAACCCACCAAACACGGGGAGAACATGCAAACTCCATGCCCACGAGCCTGGCCGGGAATCGAACCCGGACCCTGTAGGTGCAAGGCGACTTCAGCTATTCAGTGTGCTGCAATTTGCAAAAGTCACACTACAGACTTTTGAAGTTACGGTTCCATATGCTTTTGGTACAGTGTAGTAAAAAATAGACATACCATTTCTTTTCTTGTATTATTATGAATAATGAATGAATAACTAATTTAAATTGTTAACACTTAGACTTGTGCAAACTTGTAAACAGTGGCAAACTACGCATAATTAAATATAAAAAAATTAAAATAAAAATTATTTAATAAGGGATATCCAAAGGATGTTATTCAAACATCATTTATTTGTTTGTTTGCATGTTTGAATAGGAATATGCATACTGTTACACCCCTTCTAGCTAAACTAGCCAAATGTCTAAAAGGAGACCCTTCACTTTGTGTTAGATGTTCAGACGAGTCTCCATTGTCCGATCAAAAATCATGAGAAAAAAAATCCATTTTTTTTCCTTTTTGTCCATTTTTGTATAGCAGAAGTTAAAACAAGCCAATTAGATTTGTCCCCTATTGTGACCTCATATAAGAAAAGGCCTGCTGCTGGTGTTTTCTGCTGGGGCGGCGTGGGTAACTAATTTGAATAGATACTGAAACGGCATGTTTGAGGAGGAGTGAAATAAAGAGAGTTTTAAAAAAAAACGTATGAAAAGAAACGTGCCAGCTGGAGCATTAACACACTCACACACACACACTTTGGGGAAGCTCTGCGATCTATGTTAAGAAGTAGCTAAATGTGGGACCTTTAAAGTTAACGAGCTTACGGATTTGCTTTACTAATTACTGTAAATGTATTGAAGACAGGGCTTTAAATCCCAGCACCACCGAGCTGCCTGGACTGTTGGAGCCTCAACGGCTCAGATTTATAATGAGAGAAGCGTAAGTCGCTCTGGGGTGTAAGGGTGTCTGCAAAACGCAGCAAATGTAAAATGTCAGTAAATCTCAGTATAGATCTGTTAAAGTAAAACTGAAGTCAATTCACTGGAACAGAATCTTTAACTCTATTCATAAATCCATCAATTTAAAGGTTATATAGAACTTATAAACAAGCTCTTTCTTTGTCTCTCTCTCTCTCTCTCTGTCTCTCTCTCACTTACACACACTCACATATTATGTATGTAAAAAAAGACAGGCTCGAGTCTCTTACTGCGTTCCTACAAGTGGAACTAATGAGCTACGTGTCTAATAAAGTGGTCAGTAAAAGTACCACATAACTCCAGGTCGCGTCTCTTCCAGAAACATGGTTTAGCTTCCTATAGCGTACAAGTGTGCAGCTAAGATTAGCATCGACCACCCAGCCTCGCGGAGACAGACTAAACCCAGTCACACACACACACACACACACACACACACAGAATGCTGACAGTTTATAACCCTCCAAACGTTTCCATGTGTACATTTCAGAAGCGACTCTATATTTTCAGGACGCTGCATTTTTCCGCGACGCGTCTAAAAAGGTACCGGCGTGTTTCATGTTCTCTCTAATAAAAGGGCCCCGAGACGCTTGTGTAGACAAAAACTCCAAGCCTCTCTACTCAATTATAGTACGACAGAGTGCAGAGTTTGTGAACGCTGACTCCAAATCCATCCCATGTGCTTTTGTCTCGCACTGAAGAACCCGTCGGGGGGGCGACGCAACAATAACTGCCCCTGTCTAGTGCACTCGTGGGCTTCGCAGCAGCACCATCCCGCCGAGCGAAACCCCTTTAAGGGTGCCGAGTGTGTACTCATTAACCGGCCTCGGCATATTCATCGGCGCTGACAGTCTATCGACCTTTAACCCTTTTCGGGGTCAAAGGTCATGATATGAAGGCACATCAAAAGAGGCAGCATGAGGCGTAGCACAAAAGGAAAAAAAAAGTGTGCGTGTTGAGCTTTAATCAAGAGCTTTACCAGATATTAAGCTTTAATATAGACTCTGAGTGCAAAAGTTTGTACACCCTTACATGATTTGACGCTGTGCGGACAAGTTATATTTCTCTTTCACAATTGAATGGTGTGTGGTATTGCTAGTAAAAAGGTTCAAACGTGAAATAGTTCAAACGTCAGTGCAAAAGTTTGTACTCCCCTTCCTCGATGTAGGGGCTCTAATAGGGACAGGAATCACCCGATACAATATTATCACGATATGTGGCGATTCGATTTGTATTGCGATTCTGTAAGCATCATGATTTTATAAATATCCCGATTTTGTTACAATTTGAAGACCTTGAACCTTTAAACGTCTAAAACCTTAGCTTTATTCAACAGCTTCACAACTGAATTAAAGATGAGTAATTTAAGGTTGCCTGTGCATCACTTAAACAATACAAACTAACTTTAAATACAAGAGTTTAGAGTCTAAATTTTAATTTAAAAAAAAGATAGTAAATAATAATTCACTCCTACTACACGAGATGCTGATGTGGGAATAGCTTAGAGCGCCACCTACAGGATCATAAAGAAACTGTATCTTCAGCAATTGTTAAGCAACCGTGAGCACGAGGCCGCACGCGACTTCTTATCCGTGTGTTTCAAGACTCATTTGCGAATACCGTGTATTGAGGCTGGTGTAAGAGAGTGTAATGAGTGGGTTTCAATACCAACTCGTTCGCAGAGTTTGGAGGAAAAGGCAGATCAGAAGCTTTTTTAAAAAATGCGTTCATGCACTCGGCACAGGATCGGTTTAACGTGATCGGTCATGTCTGATCAAACTAAAAACCATCCAGCTCTAGTCTCTAATACTCCGTATGCCTTTGTAACCCGGGACCAAGACGAGTGTGATATCATGCTAAGATCCAAAAGCTGTAAAATCGACAATCTGACAAATGCCTAGTGCTCTAGCACCGATTCCTCGGCTTAATTTTAAACCTGTAAACCAATTTGTAGCTGCTCTGATTTTAAAACCACGTCTTTGCAGCTCATTTCAGAGTAAAGTGAGCCGACCTCCGCGAGGCACCGAGCTGAAACGCAGTGATGAGTATTCCAGACGAGGACGACTTGGATGCGGAACACCGCGTCCGTGCACGGAGAGCCGACTTTCGAAATTCCCATCAAATCAAAGCGCAGGAATGTTCTTTGTTTCCGTTTATTTATGGTGTGAGTTATGAAGTGTTTAGGAAGGTAGAAACCAGATGCCGGAGAGGCGTCGGAGCGGCAAGATCTCTGCCAAGATCTCTGACACTTAAACTAGGCTTTTCCCCCTGTATACCTCACACAGACGAGGCCAAACTGCTTTTCCAGACGTGATGTTTCACGTGAAACTGAACAACAAAACATTTTTCCTTTAGACAGGTGCCAAAAAGTGAGGAGAAGACGGGAGTTACTGAGTTGCTGTAAGCATCAAAGCTGCTAAAGAGCCTTCGCGCAAAATTTATGCCTGTGCATACACACACACACACACACACACAGACACACTCACAGAGTATTGCCTTTAAACTTGTTTTAGTTGGCTGTGAGCAAAGTCAAGGAAAGACTAGCATGCCTAAAAGCAGAATTAAAATAACAAAGTTGCATTACTTTCACTAGATTCACTACTGACGAGATTTCCTGATACTCGTGCTTTATATTACAGCTTAAAATATTGTGAAATATACTTAATATTCAGATATTTAAAAGCTTATAATTTAAAAGATTTTTGAGATTTATGTAACTGGGATTATGCCCTGTTAATTCAGACCTAATCGACTAAATAAAGAAAGAAAAGAAGTAGGCGGTAGGGTGGCTTAGTGGTTAGCATTGTCACCTTGCACCTCCAGGGCCTGGGTTCGAATCCCGCCTCTGTGTGCATGTTCCAGGGTTTCCTCTCTCCCACAATCCAAAGACATGCAGATTAACATGCAGCTGACTTGCGTTCCCAAATTGCCCGTAGTGTGAGTGTGTGTGTGTGTGTGTGTGTGTGTGTGTGTGTGTCCTGTGATGGATTGGCACCTCCGTCCAGGGTGTACCCTGCCTCGTGCCCTCAGTCTCCTGGAATGGGCTCCAGGTCCCCGTGACCCTGGATACAGGATACAGCGGTATAGAAGATGAGAAAGTACGAAAGAACTTTTCTTTTCTAAAATGTGCACATTTGTTGCTCCAACTCAGCAAATAATAAAGGGTGCTTTCGCACAAGGAACGATTGTTTTGTAAAGTGCCCGAGTAAAATTGCCCCCACCAGCTTTCACTTTATTAACACTTTCCTGCATAGTTATTTACTCTAACAGAAGTCACTTTAAATACGTCACTTTCAGGCACATTTGCAAATTTGCATTGTAGTTCTGCAACCCAACAGTAAAATCAATGAAGAAGAAAAGTACAAGAAAGTCAACCTCCGCGTTATGCCTAACATTACTGTTGACATTATTTTGAATAACCATTTCATCTGAATTATTTTATCTTATTTAATTCTTTCAGAAGTACAGAGAATGATCTGTATGACCTTCATACACTTTAATGACTCAAATGGGACAAAAAGTGCTTCTGATTAGCATGTTATAGTTCGGTATACCGTGAGCTAGCATACCATTAGACCCCGTGCAGTGAGCACATCTGGTCAATAACATCAAAAAATAAAGAATGTGAAATAGTATACCAGTAATAGTCAGGCCAATAATAAATATATATATATAGTATAATAGTATATAAAACTAAAGTCGGTTAAAGAAGCAAGATGAATTGGGAATACAGGAGCTTCATGTGAGAGTGTGTGAAAGATGATGATGAGTTCATCTTTTGCTTCGACTTGGATTTGGCATTGTGTGAAATGTCTGAGTTCCTGCCAGCTCTGACCTGGCAACACATGCGGTGATGGTGCCAAGTATGTATGTGAACATGATAGTGTGTGTGTGTGTGTGTGTGTATCTAAGTGTGTGTCTGCATGATCCGTCCCCCTGGTGTTCGAAACATTAAGACATTAGCACCATGGAAAAAGTTCAAGGGAAAAAAAATCCAGAGCCGACATAAAGGAGACATACACACACACACACGCACACACACGCACACACACGCACGCACACGCACGCACACGCACGCACGCACGCACACACGCACAAAACAAAGCACTCTGTAAGGCCAAACACACTCAAAAGCTCATTTAGTTCCCCTCACATTCTTTTTTTTTCTTTTCTCGTTCTCTCCAGGCCACTGAGCTAAAAGGATCATTAAGGGAACGACAAAAGAGGGATAAAAGACAAAGGGGGGGGGATGGACGAAAGCAAGTGTAACAGAAATATGAAATGGAGGGAGGAATTCAGGGGATGGTTTGAAATGAAAAACAGAGAGAAATGAATCCCTGAACACGATGATGTTGGTGTTGTTTGGTCCTAAACGTGTATAGAGTTGGAAATATTACAACAATTATGATTTTTTTAAAATATATTTGAAATGTTATATATTTTGTAAAAGCAACAGAAATGTATGAATAAATGGCTTTTGAATGGATTTCGGAGTAAAACATAATAGATAAGTCAAAGTGCAGTAGGGCTGATGACCTGAGGATGAGCCTCAAACCAGACTCTCCCACATTGTACTATTTCTTCAACAAGTTAACTTTATCAACTGCTGTTTATCGTGTGTGTGTGTGTGTGTGTGTGTGTGTGTGTGTGTGTATAATACTCCACAGCTGAAGTACCCCTTGGATGATTAATATCATATTTCAAATTCCTCATATCAAACTCCACTTCTATCACTCCTCCTCCAAATGTGCTGTTTCAGTGTTTATGTAAATGAGCTCCTCCTGAACCACGCCCCTCCATAGAACAGCAGAGCAGTGCAATAAACAAAGATCTTCTTATATGAGGTCACAATAGGGTAACAATACAATAACGGTAACAAGCATGGTGTTTTTTTTCTAATGGTTTTTGGTTTGTACACACACACACACACATCTGGAGACCCATCTGAATGTCTAAAAATGACAACAACAAAAAATGTTATTTTTGCATGATAGGGCCTCCTTAAGTTTGTCCTCACAGTTTTATTTCACAGGATTAATATTATTAAAAATACAATCGACAAAATGCTCCAATGTTGGATACAAGATTTGTTCTTGTTCTTATTCAAATACAGTAAATCATCTATTAATCAGCCATTAATATAATCGAGGTTGTTTTAAGCAATGTGTATGGAATCGCTGACTCCAAATGATTTTTTTTTAAATTTATGTACGCTTGCATCTGAAAATTGGTAATATGTTGCAGTTCCTCTACAATCCTACAGGTGGTGCCCTCTAAACTATTCACACATTGACAGCACCGCATCCTGTGCGCAAGGAGCGATTTATTTGTTTCGAATCGTTACAAAATCTAAAAACAATAAAATAATATGTACTTACTCATCATCTACACCACTTTTCCCTGTATTCAGGGTCGCAGGACTATCCCGGGAGACTTAGGGTATGAGACGAGGTACACCCTGAACAGGGTGCCAATCCATCGCAGGGCACACGCACACATACACACATACTGATTCACACACTACGGATAATTTGTTAACGGCAATTAGCCTAATCTTTGGACTGTGGGAGGAAACCGGAGTAGCAGGAGGAAACCCACCAAGCACGGGGAGAACATGCAAACTCCATGCACACAGAGACGGGAATCGAACCTGGCTGGGAATCGAACCTGACCTTGGAGGTACAAGACGACAGTGCTAACCACTACACCACTAATGATATAATAATAATAATAAAATAATAAAATCATCGCAATACAAATCGAGTCTGCACCTGAGTCTCGTGATTATATCGTACCGGGTGGTCCTCTGGTTATTCCCACCCCTACACGTTACTTCTATAAACCTTTCCAGTGTCGCCGCCAATTAGCTGGCGAGGGAATCAGAGACGTCCTGGTAAGACCTAGGTTCGGGTCTTGGAGACGTCACAGGCTACACACTTAATCAATAACCTTCTTACCCCTTAATCGCGCTTCCACTAGAGAGATGAAGGGCCTCGTTCCAAATACAGTGTACAGGCAGGAACTTCAGAGGGATCGCTCGGTCTTTCTGGCAGCCAGCGTTTTACAGCACTTGCTCATATGAGATTACTGTTGCAAACATTTCACTCTACATTACTTCATCCACATCAAAGAGTCAGGCTGCTGAAGCTGCTGCAGATTTACTACAGCCTACAGCACCAGTACACTTCACACACACACACACACACACACACACACACACACACACACACACACACACACACCATTCTGTCATCCCTCAACCTTTCTCGCATACCCTTCAAGTTCAGTTTATTGCCCCGATCATCAAGGAACAATAGATTACGGATAAATATAGCAGGATTTCGCGCTCCTTTTCAGTTTGCGTCATGTTCTCGAGCAGCCTGAGCAGCAGCAGTCTAGCCGGAGTACGAGATCAAAGCCTCGGAACCGGTGACCTACAAAATCTTACATGAAAGAGAACAAAATCCAGATATTATTGTCCCTGTTTACACCTTTACTTCCCGTTTCGTGCGTCTTGTATATGAATTGTATCTTGCTATACAATTTTAAACCATTACACGACTGGCGTTCAAGTCAAACCGGGACTTGTGATGAAATTTCTGCCCGTAAAACAGATTTGACACAGTGCAGCGATGAGACTGTTTGCCGCAGTAAAACATGTTTTAAAGACATGTCTGTGAATGACGATCCCCAATGACTGCAGGCGTTCCCGTGAACATTCAGCGGCTGATCCTTGAAAAGCGGATCTGATTTTTGATCTCGACTTGCGTAAGAGACGCATCTGTCTGTGCGAACTGTACACGCAATCATTCAGCAAAACCTTTTGCACATTACAGGAACTCGGCTGGGAGTTATTGCCACATCTGAGAAAACTTCCTACCTTGATGGTGTCCAAGCACTCGTGAAACGCTGGAAGAAGTGCATGAGTGTAGCAGAAATAAAGGGAGTTTTTACTCTCAGAACTGTGTTCTACTATTCGATGTAGAATTGATTTATGCCATTATGACTAAAGACAGCTGATGACAAAGTTCTGGCAGTGTAAGGAATGTTTTATATAAAAAAAAAAAATACACTCAAAGTGTATTTAGAAATTTGATAAATGTCCTCATTGGCGTATTTTTGGCGGGAAAAAAAATTTAATACCAGTCTTCATTTGTGCGAATATATCTGAGACAAACTTTGGTTTTCTGCTCCAAACTCTGTAACTCGGCTCTCTCTGTGGGTCGTAGCAAGCTTTCACATTATCGTACCCGAGTACTACTTGCTCCCCCCTCCTGACTCCTCCATTGGTTGACTTTTACATTAGTGATATTGTTCCGTACCCGAGTACGCATGCGTATTTACACTCTCCAGCAGGTGGCAGTGTGCACCTAGTTGGTTTGGGATCTATCAAAAAAAAAAAAAACTAATATTACAAAGAAGTCGACATTTACGCTTTGACTATTATTACTGAAATTTTGGTGCAAACATTAAGAGCGACCCTCTCGCCTGCCTTCCTTTACCTGCCTCGAAATGCAGATTTCGAAGGAGACTGGCAGCTTTGATGAAGTCACGATGACGTCTAAACAGCACGCTTTTGATACCGTTAGCTTTCATATTCGATTCAGTACGATCCGTACGGAGGGTTCACCATATTCTAGTGTACCAGACTTTGGGGTCAAGAGTAAAGTAAATAAAAACACAAAAGACCATCAATGCAACGAAAATCAAAATCTGTGTCTAATAGAGAAAAAAAACGTTTTGATAAAAATAATGAATGTAATGGTTTTTACCTGTACGAAATATACTATACCATGCTACCAGAACACCTTTTTCACAAAATAACTAAGGCATTTCAACAGAAAACATTATTTTGCAGAAAACACACTGATCAAAATTAGAGAACAACAATGACTGTAGCATGGAAAAAGATTACAAC
>JAOVVA010000037.1:2966619-2987230 GCA_028565275.1 Leiocassis micropogon | reverse complement strand
TAATCTGAGGTGCTGGTTGTTAATTGGTGATTTCTGAGGCTGGTGACTCTAAATGAACTTCTCCTCTGCAGCAGAGGAAACATTTTGGTCTTGCTTTCCGGGGGAGATCTTCACGAGAGCAAATGCACTGGACACATTACTGTTACTGCAAGAACTGTTTTAGAAAGTCTGACCTCAGTGTCTTAAAATAACAACTGACTGATGTTGTTACATAATTACCACTTAGTTATTTCATAGATTTGAAATCCACAGTATTGTTGTAGACTTAAAATAAAGCATCAAACAAAGCGGTGTCATATAATATATATATATAAATCTCTATCTAAGTTTGACAAAACTTTCTCCAAAATTATGTAATAACTCCAAACTCCTGGCTTGACGTACATGAGCCTGAAAAATGTCCCACGTCTGGGATTTTGCAAAAGACTGAGCTTCACACTTATACTGTACGTTCTTTATTATTTAATATTTGTATGGCAGACATCTTCAGCATATCCAAAACTCTGAGCTTGTTGTCATTTCAAAGAGAAAAGACAGCAGTGAGAGTGTCCTCAGGGACTATCTCAGGGTCCTGTCTCTCTCTCTCTTTCTCTCTCTCTCTTTTACACACACACACACACACACACACACACACACACACTCAAGCACAATCACGCAAACACGCCATGAAGACCAGAGGGAGCAGCTGGAGACCTCACACACCAACACCCACTAAAAATACTGATCTTCCACCTGCCTGCCAAGCGCACACTAATCAATCACTCGCACACGCGGATGCGCCACGAGTAGACGACTGCACGCTGACTAGCTGGCCAGGCTGACTGGAAAGATTAAGCACAATATTTTAATGCCTTGGATTTTATCGACTTATAATAAACTAAACTCCCCAGATGAGATGATTTATACTGATGCAGTGCAGGCACATGTCCTGGATAAAGTTAGACTTCCTGAATGTTGTGACTAGTCCTTCTAGGTGTCGAAAGTTTTGCACAGGAACATTTGTGTGAAGGAACACATATGCATGGCTGAACCGTCTTGTCTTTTCTATAGTATATACCCGGCCAAAAAAATATAAATAAATAAATAAATAAATGACAGATTTAGCAGCAAAAAAAAATCACACCATTGTAATGAAATTGAATACTTCATACTCATTTATTTACCAACAGAAACAATTTAAAAGGTCTGATACTTTGTACCATTTTACATTCCCCACCTTTGATCCACTTAATAAAATTAAGTAATCTGACACACATTACATTCAAACCTCATTTTATATTCACTATGAATAAAGTATTGGCACCCTTGTCTTTATCCGTCTCATTTACTGTTATTACTACAAGTCTCATGCTCACTAACTCTATCCACATCCATCACTTTGGAGAGCATATGTATGTATGTGTGTGTGTGTATATATATATATATATATATATATATATATATATATATACATACATATACACACACACACACACGCGCACACGAGGAGTGTTCAAGTCAAACCGTAAAACAACTGAACGGTGCACGCATTTGGAACGCCTGATCCTTAAAAATAGACAGAAAACTCAAGTCGTCAACTTGCGGAAGAAACGCATCCGTCTGTGGGCATTGTACACACATTTATTCGCCAACACCACTTGCACGTTACAGGAACTCGGCTAAAAGTTATCGGCACATCCACCGTACGATCCTGGCCTCACTCCAAGCCATTTCCACATGTGACTATTAAAGGAGTTCCTGGGAGGCCAGCGTTTCTGATCATGACTCTGGCGTACTGAGAAAACTTTCTACCTTGATCGTATCGAAGCACGAGTGAAACACTGGGATAAGTGCATTAGTGTAGCAGGGGATTATAGAGAGAAATAAATGGAGCTTTACTCTTATAATTGTGTTCCGTTATTCTGTGCAATCAAAAGTCTCGGTTTGACTTGAACGCTCTTGTTATATAGTAATATTCTTTCTGTCGTGCCACAGCACTGCAGTATGGAGTCAGACGTGTCAGGCTATGAGAGGACACTTTCAGCACTCAGCCACATCCAGTCTCAACATCAAACAGATTCCTGACCCTGACTCCCCACTGTCCTTTCCATATAGTCTACATTTTACAACACCCCCTCCCTTTCAGAGACATCCCCATCCGTCCCCCACCCACCCACACATGCACACACGTGGTATAGTCAGTCCAGGCAAACAACTGTTGGTTGGTGGTACACGTGTAAATAAGCGAAATTAGCCATGAAAACAAACATCGTCACAAAAAAAACTCACAATTAAGAATTACTGCAATCGTATTCAAGCGATAAAATCACAGTGAAAAAAAATTAATTAAAAAAAATCACACGTTTGCATATGTTTGGCGCTGGTTTGAAAAAAAACAAAACGTGATGCCGGATAACAAAGCGGCCCCAGAAACCAGACAGCTTGAAAAAGAGGGAGGCGGAAAAAACGCACGCCGTCAGCGCGCGCTGCCTCCAAGTTTAACACGCAATTAAATATTAAGCTATCTTAGAAACGCTTTGTTGAACTCAAAACAAAGCAAATGCTTCCAAATAAATATTTATGGTCAGACGTACGTCTTGCTTCGTTTTGTTCTTTCTCCCTCAACACTGTGAAAACCATTAAGCTCACAGGACTTAATAATTTATGTGAAAACACACACACACATGCACGCACACATATGCACGCACATACACTCTCTCTCTCTCTCACACACACACACACACACACACACAAAACTCTGCTGAGTCCAAATTGTTCAAACAGTCCAAGTCTTTCAGCAGGGATCTGCACGCAGCTTTGCCAAATCACTTCAAACCATCTGGCAAATGCGCACGTGTTCCTCAAGGCCTAGTTCTCCTAAAAAGATCTCTTCTAGGCTCCTCATTAGAAGTCAATGAGATCGCTTAAATCTGTCTCGAGGATTTGGATTACCATCCTGTTCCGGTGTGCCATGGAAGGAAGGACGTATATACAGTGTGTAAGGCTTGGGTCGGCTAAACGAACCATCAGATATCGAAACCCCTAGCTCTTAAAAAGCGCCAAATGAAACCGAAAAGTGTCGGCTTGTGCGCTGCAGGTAACAGTGAAAACGTCTTAGTAGAAAATTTATCCACCAAAAAAGATTTCAAGAAATGGACCATGCAGCGCGGATCCATCCTGCAACGTCCAGAACTTCAGCTAAACCAACCGGACCAAACCGAGTGCCACGTGACCTGAGACTTGTCTCCTGGATTATCAGGTTACAGATATGATATGATGATCATGTGTGTCTCTTCATGTGTATATGGAGACACATGATCTTTTCTTCCTTATGTCTCTCTCTCTCTCTCCATGGATGTCTTGTATCTTTCTTTTTGTTTGTTTCCCTTTGTCTCCTTCTCTTGGCCTCTCTATGTTTTTGCATGTTCCTCTTCATCTGTGTCTCTCCCTGTTTGTTTCTCCTGACATCTCTTTTCCTCTCTTCTCGTTCTCCCCATACAGCTCTCTTTTTTCGCATATCTATCAGTGCACCTGAATCTGTCTGTCTCTCTCTATGTATGTATCTCTCTCTCTCTCTTTATGTTTCCCTTCATTTCTGTGTTTCTCTCTGGTTGAGTCTCTTGACATATGTATCCTGCTCACGGTCTCTTTTTGTCTCTATCTTGCTCCATGTGTCTCTACTTGCATATGTGTGTCTCTCTATGTTTCTTTTAATTTGTGTATCTATCTGATTGAGTCTCTCTCTCTCTATGCATCTGTCTCTAGCTCTCTCTTCCTCTGTCTATGTGTCTCTGCCTGCACGCGTCTCTTTCTATGCCTCTGCCTCACGATGTGTGTATCCCTCTCTCTTTCCTTCTCTATACTGTATGTCTCTCCACGTGTCACTTTCTTTATCTACTTATGTTTATGTTATCTCTCTGCGTCATCTTTACATGTGTATCTTTCTCTCTTAGAAAAGATCATAAAAAAAAAAACTTTAAAGTTAAGGTAATTACATCTATTTTTTCCATACACAGTTCAGACTATGGGAAGAAAATTGGAAGAAGTTATAACCCCAGGTAAAACTTATTTAAAAAGTTATAAAATATTTATATCACATTTAGACAGGAAGATGCAAACATTTTATCTGATATCATTTTGCTATTAAGATCTCGTCATCCACTTTATGTAATTTCTTTCATAAATATTGGACTGAATTTACCCCTAAGGGTGTGCAAACTTTTGCACAGCATGGTAAATAACTGCAGACGAAAAACAACACGGGATAATCTTTAACCATATCTCAGCAATGATTCTCTATGTCTTTTTGTTTTATTACGATGCCCTTCACAATCCAGCTGTAATAAAAAAAAAATTTTTTTAATTAAAAAGCCTCCATCCATGTATTGCTGGGAAGTTCTGCGTAACGAGCAGCCTTCAGTACTAATCTAATCACTCAGCATACTATAATGCTTCCGATGCCTTCATAACAGCGGACTCCATCGATAGACTTCTAAAAAGCGACAACAATGACAAGTTCCGCTCTGTTCTTCAGATATGACTGTACCATCTTGTCAACATTCTCTACAATGTGTTTTTTTTTTTTTTTCTTCTTGTTTCCTGTATATCCATGAAGTCAGGTCGCTTTTCACCTGTTTAGTTTTATTTCCTCCCTATACCACTCAAGGCTAGCAAATGACCTTCCATGCCGGCAGTCGCAAAGCCTCAAGTGAATACAGTCAACGATCATATGACTTTTTGTTGGAGGAAGTAACATATCAACGTTGGTTTTATTTATTTTTCATATGCATGTGTCCTTAAGGAAAGCTGTTCTGGTATAGCTCTTGCAAGAACAGTATTGTCCAGTGCATTTGCAAAACCCATCAAGCACCATGATGAAACTGACTCTCATGAAGACCTTCCCAGTAAAAGCAAGACCAAAACTTACCTCCGCTGCAAGGGAAGAGGTTCATTTAGAGTCAGCAGACTCATAAATCACCAATTAACAAACAGAACCTCAGATTAGAGCCGTTGTGAAGCTTTACAGAGCATAAGTAGAAGATACATCTCAATATCAACTGTTCAAAGGAGATTACTGCACATTTCCGATGGCTTAAGCATTGTTCTACAGTGCAGAATGGAATAAAAAAAAAACAGGAAATACCATGCAATTAGAAGGTGTGTCCAAATTTTTGACTGGTACTGGTTGACACCACCAATCAGTGATTGGTAAAGACATCATTTACATCACCAGAGAATCCATAGCAAAATGGCAGAACTTTAGAAGTATTAGCTCCCTCCTGAGAGTCCACTGTCCACTGATAAAAAAAAGGTTCCTCATGGGTTCTATAACAGTTAATGGTTCAAGCTTTTTAAGATGCTCCATATACTTGGATCATGGTGTGCAAAGAATACCTCTCTACTCTAGGTTTCTCCTGAGACCCTTTATATAGAAACAAATATCTTTCATTGGATATTCATCTCCATATTCATCAATCCAATCTGGGTGCTCTTCAGAGCAATCCACTGGTTAAGGTTCCTCAAGGGGTAGAGACTTCCAAAATGGTTTAATCATGGTGTAATAGGAAAACGTATCCATTCTAGGTTTCTAGAAGGAATCTTTAATAGTTTCCCAAACAAAGCTCAGATGTGAGAAATCTCTTTCACCGGATATTCGTCTCCATGGTCATTAATCTTAGTTCCCTTAGGAGTAGACCAATATTTAAAAACAGTTTGCTCAAGGGTTCTTTTAAGGATTTGAGATTTCACAACTTGGTGTCAAAGGAAGACGTCTCTAACCAAGGTTTATATGAAGAATCTTTTATAGTTTCCCCAGTTTAAGAAATCCAGATTTGACCGGTCCCATTCATTCACTTTACATTTAGGCTTTGGCAGACACCCTTATCCAGAGCAACTTAGATTTTTATCTCATTATACATCTGAGCAGTTTAGGGTTAAGGGCCTTGCTTAAGGGCCCAATAGTGGTAACTTGGTGGTCGTGGGGTTTGAACGTGGGATCTTCCGAATCATAGTCCAATGCCCTAACCACCGAGCTACCCCTGACCCTTTAATAGTTTCCAAAGCAGGGCAAGAACTGGGAACCTGACGAATTTCTTTCATTGGCTATTAATTATTATTTTCATTTAGCTGACTCCTCTTGAGGGCGGCACGGTGGTGTAGTGGTTAGCACTGTCGCCTTGCACCTCCAGGGTCTGGGTTCGTTTCCCGGCCAGGCTCGATTCCCGTCTCTGTGTGTATGGAGTTTGCATGTTCTCCCCGTGCTTGGTGGGTTTCCTCCGGGTATTCCGGTTTCCTCCCACAGTCCAAAAATATGCAGGTTAGGCTATTTGGCATTCCCAAATTGCCCGTAGTATGTGAATGAGTGTGTGTATGTGTGTGTGCCCTGCGATGGATTGGCACCCTGTCCAGGGTGTACCCTGCCTCGTGCCCTAAGCCTCCTGGGATAGGCTCCAGGTCCCCGCGACCCAGAAAACAGGATAAAGCGGTATAGAAGATGAGTCAGTAAGTGACTTCTCTTGGGAGTAGTCCACTGTCCAACTGGCTCCTCAAGAGTTCCTTCAATGGTTGGAGATTTCTGAAGGGGTTCTAAAGGGGAGCCAGTTGTGAAAGGAAGCGACCCTTCCATTAAAAGTTTCTATATGAATCCAAGAACCTGTGTCATGACAAATCTTACCCTGGACATTAATCAGGATTTTCATTGAATATGGTTTACAAATGGGTTCTCTCGGGGGTTCTTCACAATTTTCTAAAGATGTTCTATAATATTTGAACATTTTGTATAAGAAAATCTTCTCTTTATAGGTTCCTAGGTTAAAATCTTACTCGTCCCCTCAGTTGGACCATTTATTTCGAAAAATATCTTCCATCCATCATTGGCTTTTCATTGAATTCCATTTTCTCAATCCGGCTTCTCAACTGAGCTTTCTAGATGAGTTCAATCTCTTCAGTGCCTTTTGCTAAAAAGGAAAAGAAACCCCTTAGTTGCCGGGTCCTGTGTAGTGGAGTAGACTACTATGAACTTTATATGAACATTTCTATAATACACAATATCATAAACAATAAAGTTCAATGTTTTCAATGACAGCTACAAAACCTGACCCTGAAATCACCTGCTTTCAGAATCTGGAATTGGTCAACCATATTTAAAAAAAGAAGCTTACAATAATCCAGATATACAAAAAAACTATATTGTGACATATTTCATCAATCCACCAGTATTATATCTTGATATCACCCAGCACTACTACATAGAACTTTATAAGCTTTCCTTCACACAGCCAAACCAAAGATCGGTTTAGGGGTTGTAAGAGTGCACCTACTATCCAAGCGGGAATAAATCATAGCCTTAGAGAGAGTCAGAGCAACATTTCCGTCTGCCATGTCTTTTAAACAGTCACAGGAACAAAATTACACAATAGCCTCGGGCCAAGCATGAAGCTGCCTTCAAATCTGCTCCAAAAAAGAACAATTTTTAAAAGCCGCATAGAAGAAACGCTGCTTTCTAAATAAGACGGCTCCCAAAAAAAATGCATCGCCATATGAAAAAGTAACTTAACTTTAGAGTGCCATAACATAAATATCCTGTCTGTTATCAGCACTAAGGTCTTGTCTTGTGTTTAGCTCTTCCATAAACGTTCGGCGGTTTCTGTCAGGAAGAGGTGAAAGAATATTTGCATGCGTCTTAAAAAAAAAAAAAAGCCTGCAAAGTGGCCCCGCTTTTTTTCTTCTTTTTTTTTAAGAGCGGTCTGACGGATCTCACCCCACATCCACCAACTGACTACAACCCCCACCCCTCCCCATCCCCACCCCACCCCCTTTTATCGCCTTCTCAAAAACTCTTTTGAGACACGACGGACCCGCGACCTAAAAAGAGGCTTATGCTTCCTCAGAAGTGCTTCCAGAGCATCACGGCGCTTCTCAAACAGCGACGTTCTTGTGTGTTTACCAGGATGCCAAATCACAGACAGGCTCGTGCTCCCTCCCTTCCCTTCCCCTCCTCCTTTACTCGGTTGCACAATGCAACCCTGTCACCAGCCCGTCATGCTTTCAAGCCCACCGTGATCCATCGCTTTCCATAGAGCGGCGCGTCTGTTCTGAACCTTGACACATTCTTTCCTCTGTTCCTCCGCTTAGATAAACCCTCCTGCATTTGACGGGGGGAACAATGAAGTAAACTTCACATTTTCGTCTAAACACAGAGGCGTTCTGCGAGTCGAGTCCGACTATTTTTCATGCATTTTTTTCCCCTTTTTCAGCAGAAAAATGACTGCCTGTCAGGTAAACAGACTGGACCTTTGTAAACCTCTTAAACAGATGTCTCGCATCCCATCATTCATTCTCATGAATATGGTTGACTACTTTCATGACAACAATAAAAAAAAAAAAAAAAACTTTGGTGTGAAATCCACCCCCACACACATACACACATGCAAGCGCACGCGAACACACACACACACTCCCACCCACACCCCCCTTTCCCAGACTCTTCCTTTCAGCCAAAAATAAAGATTTCCTGTCAGGTGCAAATAGACTTTGGTCCTTTGTAAAACTCCAACTCGATGCTTCCCATCATTCTCAGAAATGCATCAGACTACTTTCATGGCAGCAGTGTTTTTTTGAAATGCACACCCCTAAGTTTGGTGTGAAGTACTTTTTTCCTTCCCATCATCTCCCTCTCTTAGAAAAAAAAATCTCAAATTCCATGACAACTTCGCCTCGTCTTTAGTCTAAACGCAGAGACGTTTTACTCAAGCAGAGGACACTTTGGGTACAGCTGACTACTTTTATGGGTTTTTTTTCCCACTCCCTCCACTTTACATCAAAATACGATTGCCTGTCAGGAGCGAGTGGGTTCTGGACTTTTTGTAAAACTCAAACAGACGCCTCACATCTCATTATTCTCATGGATACCGTCACTGCATCCAAAAACAAAACTTTTTTATGTATCTCTAGTCCTTCTTTCAGTCGAAAATATTAAATAAATAAATAAATAAATAAATAAATAAACAGCAGGGTTCCAGCACCTTCAATGCTTGGACCCATAAAAATGATTTCCTGTCAGGTGCAAATATTCCGGTCCTTTTTAATATTCCGAACTTGATTTTTCATATCAGTCATATGGAACGCATCAGACTAGGGTTTTTTTTTTTGTTTAAGAAGTGTGTCAGAGTGCTATCATTTTTCCCCTTATCACTTCCATTTTTGCCAAACAAAAAAAAAAGAAAGAAAAAAAGCATTGATGTAAACAGGTGCAAACAAACTCTGGACATTTTGTAAAAAAAAAAAAAAAAAAAAAAAAGCATCTCTTAACCAGACATTTTCCCCTCCCATCATTCACAGGAATAAACATTAAGAAAAAAAGAAAAAGTTCCCGGCTCTACCTCAAGCTTCAAAGGAAGCATTTGCAATTGTAGAGAGCCCGTTGGCAGGCATTTTAAAAGCTATTCATTAGCGGGTGTGTGGATTCAAAAAAAAAAAAACTTCTCCCATCGCGGCTCAACATAACGGTTCTGCCTTTTGTAGTTACGCTCGGGCCGCAAAAACAAAGCGTCTTTTTTCTCTCTCTCTCTCCCTCTCTGTGTTGTGTGTTCCCAGCTTGCTACGCAATACACACTCGGTATTGTTCTTGATTATCGAAAGAGCACAATGCCAAGATCGTTCTCCAAGAGCAGGAACCCATTAAGAGGGAAAAAAAGGAAAAAAAAAAAAAGGGTGGTCTTCAAGCCAAAGAAAATGCCAAAGCCGGGAAACAATTAAGAATTACAAGAGGAATATTTACACCAGATTGCTGTCTAAAACAACAGCAGCAATTTTTTTATTATTATTTTTCTGAATGATTCCATCAGGAACCATTTTTAGTTTCCTTTCTATAACCTTTTCCTCAAATACGCATTACGTAAACCTCTGTGGTGCGAAAGCGTCCTTCACATTTTGTGGAACGAAATTCTTTATCAGGAAACGTTCAGCTACACAAAATAAGAGATTTGAAGAAGAGATTTAATCCATTAAAAAAAATCTTGCCTAGTGTTCTTGTGACCAATAATAAATCAAGACATCTTGCTAGATTGTAAAAAAAATAAAGAAAATGTAAAAAATAAATAGCAAGTAGGTTGCTAAATTCCCATTTTTAAAACTTTCCGTATAACTGATCTGGCACAGGATTTACGCCGGATGCCCTTCCTGTCGCAACCCTGCTGTTTCCTAACCGGGCTCAGGACCAGAACTGGGTTCAGAATCTTGCCCAAAGACCAAACAGTGGCAAACCAGCGGATGCAGGGCTCGAGCCCCTAACCCTCTGGCTGAACAAATCCAGAACCGCAACCACCTGAGTCACCAGTGCCCCCTTCAAAGCCCTCAACTATGAGTTGTGAATTAAATTTTAACTTATATTCTCAATATTTCAACTTAATAAATCAATATTTCAGAATATTGTCATTATTTCAACTTAATATCATGTTTTGTTTTGTTTTTGCCATTAAGTGCATTGGTGGCTGCTATGCGGGAGGCGGGGGTTCACTTTCCTCCCAAAATCTTTTACTTATTTATGACCAATCATTAGACGCACAGGCTATGTGTTAACCAAATTCCATTAAAACAACATCTTGAAAATGGCTTATGGAGTTATGAATATAGATTTTAGAGTCGGGGTACACCCTGGACAGGCTGCCAATCCATCCCAAGGTTCACACACACACACATTCACAAACCTGGGAACACCAATTGGCCTAATCTGCATGTCTTTGGACTGTGGGAGGAAACCCACCAAGCACTGGGAGAACATGCAAACTCCATGCACACAGACCCGGAAATCGAAACCCTCAACCCTGGTGGTGCGAGGTGTCAGTGCTGACCACTACGCCACCCTGCAGCCTAAGTTGAAATTATTAAGCCTAATAGCAAGATAAAATGTAGACAACAACAAAATATCCTGAAACTGTTTATGATCCGGTTAAAATAACAAAATCAAACTGAAATAAGAATCTTGGAGTAGTATAACTAGAGATTGATTGAGAATAAGAACCTGAAGCCGATGATATATTAAGTCCTAATAACAGGAAATGAGGCATCTCATCTCCACGGGTTATGGGTTCGAATCTCCATGAAGCTCTGGGAGTTTTTCCTGTTCTCTCTGTGGGTTTCCTTCGGGGTTTCCATGGAAAAGCGCGCACCGCACGCACCGCACGCACGCACGCGAGCTCTCACGCGCGCAACAGGAGATATTCCACGCAAACGCACAAAAACAACTTAGAATAAAATGAAAAAAAAAAAAAAAACCTATACCACACGCACGGGTTCTCGCGTGTCCACACACGGGGACACGAGCCAGGACACCCCGGGGTCGGGGTTCTTACCCTCGCCGATGTCCCGCAGGTACTTTTCTGCGCGCAGTCCTGCTGCTCCAGCCGCGCGCCCGTGCAGTAATACTTCTGCTTAACCAGCCAGTCGTCCAGTCCTCTCCTCGCCAAGCAGGCGTTCACTACAAAACTATCACCTGCAGCACGGACAAGCAAGAGAACTCCATTTAACACAAGATAATTAACAAATCAAATGATGAAGTCTAACTTCAAACTAGTGCTTTGCGCCATGAGGAAGCGCGCGGGGGGGATTTGAGCGCAATCATAGCAACAACAAAAAAAATCTCCGAACTCCTCACTGAACTCACCTTCCGGGCTTTCCCTCGGTTTACAGATTGCAGCTTTTAACAGGAGAAAAGCAGAGAAACAAAATGTTAAAATAAAAAAAAGAAGAAGAATGAGTGCAATATTAAAAAGACATAAGAAAGCATGAAAGGGAAGAAGAAGCATAGCCTTACCATGTTTGGAATGGAGTTTACCCATTTCTCCGCATCAGACTGCAGGAATAAACCATCAGATCGGCTTTTAATCCAACAAAAACCAACGCGATCCGCGAGGACACCGAAACACACACAGGCACATGCGCGCGCGCGCTCACATGCGACACGGAGCCAGAGCGCGAGTGCAGCTTTGATCCCCCTCACGCGCGTAGTCTCCCTCCCAGCCCCACCCCCCCCTACTGCCCCCAAGGGTTGCCAGATTCCCTGCTTTGTTTACCCTCCTGATCTGATCAGTGTCACCCTGACACCACAACACTGGACTGATTCCATGGGATAAGGTGTTTCCATGATTCAGTGATTTTGAATGGGTTTTAGGTAAAACTATTGGTTGATGATATAAATTTCTTTATATACAAAAGTATTTAGTCAAACCTGTTAATTATTGAATTCAGGTGAGGCCCCTTATCCCCATTGAAGGGCAATCTTAATGCTTCAGCGTACCAAGACATCTTGGACAATGCTACACTTCCAACTCTGTGGCAACAGTTTGGTGAAGGTCCTTTTCTGTTCCTTAACATGACTGTGCCCCAGTGCACAAAGCAAGGACTATAAAGACATGGTTTGATGAGTTCGGTGTGGGAGAACTTGACTGGCCCGAACGCAGAGCCCTGATCTCAACCCTTTGGGATGAACTGGAACGGAGATATCGAGCCAGACCTTCTCGTCCAACATCAGTGCCTGACCTCATAAATGCTCTACAGAATGAATGGGCACGAATTCCCACAGAAACACTCCAAAATCTTGTGGTCAGCCTTCCAAGAAGAGCGGAAGCTGTTACAGCTGCACAAGGGGGACCGACTCCATATCGAAGTGTATGTATTTGGATATTGCAGGCTTGGCCAATCACTTTTGTCCATATACTGTATTTAATGGGGTGGCACGTGGCTTAGTGGTTAGCATTATTGCCGTTCACCTCCAAGTTCGGGTTTCGATTCCCGCCTCGTGGTCCGTGTGTGCATGGAGCTTGCAAGTTCTCACCATGCTTGCTGGGTTTCCTCCAGGTACTCCAGTTTCCTCCCACAGTCCAAAGACATGCAGAGTAGGCTAATTAGTGTTCCCAAACTGCCCGCAGTGTGTGAATGAGCATGTGTATGTGTGTACACTGCGATGGATTTGCACCCCATCCAGGGTGAACCCCACCTTGTGCCTTACCACCACCATGCTTTTAATGGAGAGTTGGTGCCTTACAGCTCCAGGGTCATTGGTAAGATCCTCAGATCAACTTGTTCTATGTATAGTGTTTATCATAATTCTTTCATGTTTACCTGTCCTTTAAGTTTTCCATGTTTATCAACCATGTAACCTCTCTTTTAACCACTGACAACCCACTCCTGTCCACAACACCTTAAATACTGTCTACTTCCACAATGTCAGCCATTAGTTAAAGAGTCCTACACATCTCCTTCTAACTATACAAGTTTTCCCTTTAGATAGAACCACATGATCATAATTTTTTTTAAATTGTCCAGTTATGGTGGTCAGCATATGGTTCAGCATGTATGGTGCACAAAACAACTACATCAGCAAAGGAAACACAAAGCGGCTTCAAAGAAATACAGATTTAGATTTAGATCCTTAATGAGCAAGACAGAGGCAACAGAAAGAAGGCAAACCTCCCACACATTAGATAATAAACACTTGACACTTTCCATCCTTTTCTATACTTTTTATCCTTTTCATAATCAAATGACTATACTACAAAGCCTAAGAGCATGTTGAACTAACATTGCATATGGGCATATTGGAAATGACTCCGAGTTTAAAGTGATGTTGGAACTTGTAATTTCTCGCCTACAACCAGTAAAAACCACAGAAAACAGCTCTCTCATCTTGGGACTCTTCTCAACTGCCAGTTTCTTCCCTGTTTATGGAGTGAAATCGAATCAACATAGTAGTACTGGCTTTAAATGTATTACAATACAGAGTGCACAGTTCAAACTATACCAATGATCATAGTAATCATTGTTTTGAAAAGCTAGTCATGAATATAGCCTATTACTAGTGCTCTTTTCACCTGTTCGTTGATGTTGTTGCTGTATTGCATGTGATCTTTGAAATTCACTATAGTAAACAGAACCAAACCTGATCAGGTCTGGAACTGTAAATGTGCACATAAAGTAGCTTTATACGAGCTTTATAAGAGCTTTATCGGCTTAACGTCCAATTTCTTTTCACAATTTTTTCCAATTTTTTTTTCAAGACACACACTTTTTATCACTTCCAATATAAAATTTTTGGAAAATGGTGACTGGAATGTGACTTAATACTTCTGAGATGCGCACAAACTAAAACAATGACAATGACAACTCAACCCATGATAACACCTGTTCTACAATGGTATCTCAACATCAGAGCTTACTGAGAATGCTCCAACACTGAATAAACATCTGGTCAGCACTAGTCCCAGGGTGACCCCTTGTCCAGTGGGCTGGGTAAAGTAGTGGTGACAGATAGGATAGTATGAACAAAGGGTGGCATGGTGGCTTAGTACTGGCACATTGCACCTCCAGGGTAGCCGATTTAATGCAGGTTTCAAAATTAGGAAAAAAGAAAATCAGCAGTGAGAATTGGAATTTCTAACAAGACTGGAGGCACTGATAAATGACTAGCCATTGACATGAAAAGAGTTTGTAAAAAAGACCTACAAGGTTAAAGCTAAAAATAAGCCAATCAGCTTAAATGTAATCAGTGATATTATTATTATTTCAGGTTGACGCCCATGTACACATCTGTCCGTCTTTCTGTACGGCAGAACTATCTGTCTAATTTATTAATACAAAGAAATAAAATACTTCTTTTGTCGTCAGCCAAACACACTCCCTGTTCGGTAACTGGGGCGTGAATCACATATGACAAATGTAAAATAAATTTTTATAAATATTAAGTTTTGTCTTAAAATGACTCCAGTGCATTATAATTCACTTATAACAACACTTCAGCGCTGTTATTTCAGAGGTGAATATATGAACTAATCCCGGTAAAATTATTCAGTTTAGCTTTTCTAATTAATATCTTGGTGGAGGTGTTTGTTTACATTGAGCAAGTATCTTATTAGCATCTTATTTTAAAAGTAGGGTATTAAATCCGACATGTAACTCTTCATAACATCGCTTTTACTCAGCATTTAGATTTCACTTATGGTGCAGGTCAAACTTCAGGCAGATATTTAAGGACTGCAAAAGTTTTTATAAAATTCTGTCCAGCGGTCGATTTAAGACGCGCCCACAGTTTGACAAATGTGTGGTTTGCTGTCAAAACTTGTGGTTTATAATCTGGCACATAACCGCTCATAACGTCTCTTCTACTCAACATTTTGATTTCATTCATGGCGCAGGTTTAACTTCAGGCAGATACCTACTGTAAGGCCTGGCAAAGTTTCATCAAATTAGATTTTGCGTGATGCATGACAGACGTACAGACAGACCATTTTTTTCTGAGTTCTGACCAGACAAAATATTTATTTTATTTATACTGTATTAAACAGATAAACACTGAGACATCAGGAGTTAGCATCAATCTGGCAACATCCATGGCTCAGTCCTGAGCGCAGAGGAGGCGCTTCCCCAAAGTGTTTCATTGGACCAAGGCGGTGCATGAAAGCAAGCTGGAAGTCTTTTGGAGTCTGTGGATGTTAAATTTAAATAAATAAGTAATTAAATCAATAAATACACACAAAAACGAACTATAAAATGTATACTTATTTATCCAGACACAAGAAATTATTAAAGCAAAGCTCTACCCTGGAATACTTACATGTTTTGATGGATGTGTTTAGTTGTTCTGGTGCTGGTTAGTTAGCATGTAGCTGTGTTTTCATCACTGCTTGTGAGGAGTTAGTGGTAGTTTTATCCCTAGCACAGGTACACATTAGTGAAAATGTTGGCATAAAGATTGCACTAAAAGCGATGATGGCGTTGTTAGAATGACAGACAGTGAGCGGAGGGTACGAATAAGGAGGTGAGCGAGCTGGACAGGAGGAAAGACTAAAGTCCCACTGCATCGTTCTCTTTACATAGATATGAAGCAAGGGCTAAACAGAAACAAAGTGTGCTTGGGATGATAAGGATATTCTTCTATCCCTTAGTGTCGGTCACGGTGGCTTAGTGGTTACCACTGTCGCTTTGCATGTTTAGGGTCTGGGTTTGATTCCCACCTTGGGTGTATATGCATGGAGTTTGAATGTTCTCCATGTGCATGGTGGGTTTCCTGCGAGTACTCCGGTTTCCTCCCATAAACATTCAAAGACATGCAGATTTGGCTGATTGACGTTCCCAAATTGCCCATGGCGAGTGAATGAGTGTGTAAGTATGTGAGTGTGCCCTGTGATGGATTGGCATCGCGTCCAGGGTGTACCCTGCCTCGTGCCCTAAATGCCCTGGGATAGGCCCAGGCCCCCATAACCCTGTACACAGGAAAAAGCGGTATAAATGATGAGTGAGTAGTGTGGGTCGTTCATGCGTTCATGTTACTCCAACACCACTAGCGTATTTGTAGCAGTCCTGTAACTTTCAAGTCATCTTATGCAATCACTCTATTGATGGGGTTAGATGCACATATTAGCAGTCTTTTCACTCTAAGATTACTTTTATTTAAAAAAAAAAAATTTTTTAAACTGTCAGAAAATTGTGGTCACAGTGTGACATAAAACCCATGATGTCACATCAAAAATCAAATAAAAGAATTATTTTATAATGTTTGCTTTTTGTTTACAATAATTAAATTCAGCCAAAAATTATACAGAGCACAAATATACAGCACACACACAGGCACACACACCCCGAGAGACTGAGAGAAAGATACGAGTCAGCCAAGCGTGCCTCATACTGTCATGCTTGAACAGACCTAAGACCTCCTGTCACTCCAAACAGAAGACCTGACTTGATAAAAAGGAGGCTGGTGACATGTGAGCATAGATTACACAGCGTAGCTGTCTCTCTGATCTGATGTGTAGCATCGGCTCTGTTTAGATAGCTTGATGTGTGTATTAGCAGCATTATATAGTACGTACTATATACTACTTTATATAGCACTGGCATTTTAAACTATTAAGGTAACAACCCAGGTTGCAACCGGATGAAAGAAATTTCAGGGAAAGATGTGGCTCTGTTGGTGCTCTTGCAGCAATAATAATAATAATAATAATAATAATAATTTTAATATCAAGTTTAAAGACATGCTTGCTTTCAATTGTTTTTAGTTGCTTTTTTTGTTTAGTTGCCCAAGTAATAATGTATATAATAAATGTGTGTGTTATTTTTAATTGTAGACTCCATAAACTCTCATGGTCCATCAGTCCATGTGCTAAAGGGATCTGATGAACATGATAAAGTTTGGCCAAAAGTGGGCTGGAATAATTTATCTGGGATATATCTGCTATCTGGGAGCAGGTCACAAATAATATTTTAAAAATTCCAGTCCAACTGTAAATAGACAATTGCAAGACTAGCAATTATAAATTGGCATTTTTTAAGGAGACACCAATTACAACTTTCAAGGAGACACCATTCACTGCACTGGTATTGAAGTCATACTTAATCCATTTTTAGCCACATTTATCTACTGTAGCTGTGGTGTATGTACAGTATGTCTCTTCTATTACTGAAAAAACTGAACAAATAAAAAAAGATTGTTTACTAAAATAATTCCTATAATAGTGGAATAAGGGCAGTCATTGGGACGGTTCAATACGGTTAAGGCATAACATTATTGTGGGCATGGTTTTACAAATTCCTTAGTTAAACATAATTGTAAATCAAGCTTTAATCAACAACAAATGTCCTAACCTGGTTGATCTCAGATCAGTGTTTTACTTGATACTGTACATTTTTTTTCTTCAGTCATGTGATTTTTATAAAGTTTATTTATAGAAAGCTACAATCATGCTTTTATCACATACGGTGTATCTGTAATTATAATATCCTTTTTTTCTCACAAGAGCTCCCAGTAAAGATGTAAAAAAGAAACTCCAGATCTTTAACCCATCCATTAAATCTGATTAATAGAAGTATGGAATTACTTCACCAACCAAATTATATTTATTGCTTTTCTTTTAATATTATTTTAGCATTTCGTCCACCCATCCATCCATCCATCCATCCATCCATCCATCCATCGTCTACGCCGCTTATCCTGCTATCCCAATTTTAAAACCCAAATCAGTCTACACTACATGTCTTTGGACTGGGGAGGAAACCGGAGTACCTGGAGGAAATCCACCAAGCACAGCAAGAACAATGTAAACTCAGCAACATGCACACAGACTGGCAAAATTCCAACCCACCAACCCTGGAAATGCGAGTGCTAACCACTAAGCTGAAGTGCTGCCTACTTTGACATCATTATCTATAATTGTTTGTTTTGTCCTTCTTTTGAAATGTCTAGTGAATGAAAGGGTAAAACCGATTGACATTTACAGAAGACTTAAAGCACAGTACAATGATGAGACTCTTAGTCGCAGTAAAACATTTGACTGGTGCAACTGTTTTAAAGAGAGCCATACATCAGTGAATGACGATGCCAGCCGAGATGGCTCAGAGCCCACTGCAGTCGTTCCCGTGAACATTCAGTGAGTGGAACGTCATTGCATGACCTCATTCTGCTCACTGCACCACTTGCACATTACAGGAACTCAGCTGGGAGCTATTTCCACATCAGCAGTACAGTCCTCCAAGTCACTTATGTTTAGGACATTAAGGGAGTTCCTGGGAGGCCAGTGTTTCAGACATGATGCAGGTAATCTGATCATGGCTCCAGCGTACTGACTAACTTTCTACATTGATGTCATCCAAGCACTAGTAAAACACTGAAAAAAGTTAAGTCAAGTCCCAGTTTGACCCCTCACAGTTTTTGTTTTTAGCGCTTTTACATGTGTATTAGATTGTACTTCAATTTCACCTTTTTACTATATAATACCGAGGGATGGTGGTGAAGCTAAGAAAAATATAAACTTTTGTGCATTTTAAAATTAACCCTCGTTAAAGTGAAACGCTTCGGTGTTGTTTGTTAGTGCTTAATAAAAATGTGTGAAAACTTGTCCCCAAAACCTTTGGTTGAGAGGGAAGTAGGAAATTGAGACTCATGAATATGAATTGGGTTATTTTCTACCTCCATGTAGTCAAGCTATAAAAAAACCCTCCATATTCAAAACAAGAGAATAATTTAATATCGTCTATATGTTGATTTACTTGACCTAAGATACATACATAAGAATAAGCATATACAGTATAGAGGAACTAATTTAAAGGTAAGAAATATGAATTTGTGTACAGTTGACGATGCAAGCAGGCATATTGACTTGACATCAAGTTAAACTCAAGGTTGAGGAATTCTTCTTGACTTTCAGAGTAGGAATTCAAATCTGAAGAAGCATGTTTGTTTCTTTTAGTTGGAAATTCTGCGTTACAAGCTTTAGTCGAATGCAACGTTCGGGCTCTTCTGTGTTTTATCATGCTGAGGCTTCTTTTAAGCACTGCTTCAGTACAAGCTCACATAGTGAAGTATAAATGCAGAGCCCCATGCCACCATCAGTCCATGATGTGATTTCTGATGTGTTCGCAAATACATCATGCAGCTGCAGTGGTATAAATCAGGCCTTTAAGAAAAAGTTCAGAGTTGAGCAGCTCTGCTTCGGCTGGAGACGTGGCTTATTTCTGGGCCAGGAAAATTGTTTATCCTGAGGCCTGAGACTGGCGTGGCAATCACAGTTTGCAAATTACAGTCATTCCAAGATTGAATTTATAATTCTAATTATAGTTAATTCTAAAGAATAAACCCAAACATTCTCCACCTTTTAAAACACAATCATGTCAACACAGGTATCTCTTTAAATATCCAATTCTCACATCCTGTCTCGTTCACCCAGGTTTAAGGAGAAGAACCGAGATTTGACTATGCACCACACAGTATACTGTACACATCAACACGCACCAAGATGAGCATGTGATTATACCTCCTCTCAGTCATACAACAAGCACACTCGTTGAACTCCTTAGACACACACACGTAGATGAGTTTTTCATTATGCCTCCTCTTGCTCATATGTCAACACATCATTGCACAGCTTTGACACAGATTTGTTATTGTACCCCTACATGCACACCGAGGCCGGGAACAGCAGGCCTGACTCTCACACACACTTCCTGTGCTTTGATGCCAGCAGCAGAGAGATGGGTTTTCCCATCAGCTCCTTTGATGCCTGTATAAGGGCAAGACGAGAGAAATGTGCACATGTTTAGGAGTGAAGGAGGTCTCTGAAAAGGCCATGAATTACCTCAAATAAAAATTTATGGATCAACAATGCGAAAACATATGTAGATCTCACTCTCTGCAATGCAGTATAGTTTCGCAATAGTCACTCAATAGTACTCAATATGCCCCAGTAAAAACAATGGATGTAGGACCAATATACTGCCCCATTCGTAACAATATAGTCCCCCACTCGTAACAATATACTGCCCCACTCGTAACAATATACTGCCCCAATCGTAACAATATACAGCCCCAATCGTAACAATATACAGCCCCAATCGTAACAATATACTCCCCCAATCGTAATAATATACTGCCCCACTCGTAACAATATACTGCCCCACTCGTAACAATATACTCCCCCAATCGTAATAATATACTGCCCCAATCGTAACAATATACTGCCCCACTCGTAACAATATACTCCCCCAATCGTAATAATATACTGCCCCAATCGTAACAATATACTGCCCCACTCGTAACAATATACTCCCCCAATCGTAATAATATACTGCCCCAATCGTAACAATA
>JAOVVA010000037.1:2952611-2964156 GCA_028565275.1 Leiocassis micropogon | reverse complement strand
GTATAAAAAGAAAATCTTCATACCACTCATATAGTTTATACAACAAAGTATAGTTTATAAAACATCAAAAGAAATAATCAGAATGTGGGTCATGAATCGCTTTCTGAATTAGAACCTTTTTCCGGATGACTCCTTGCTTCCTTGCTGGAAGCCCAGCTTGTGTTTATTGGCTTGTAGTGTAAAATGAGAGGAACATTTTTATTTAAGAATTCTGTTTCATGTTCTAAGAAGCCAGACACACACAGCTACTAGCATCCAGACCCCGAGTCTGTTAAACATGTTTACGCCTTCGTTGAATGAATCTCTCTCCCTATCTCTCTCTCTCTCTCTCTGTCTCTCTCTCTCTCACACACACACACACACACACACACACACACACACACACAGTCAAATCTGATCCTTGTTTCATTTCGCGCATGCAGTATTTGATGTGTCCGATCTTTTCTTTGAAGTCTAAGACATGAAATCTGATCAGGTCTAAACCACTTGAATTCATCTAATATCATTTCAGTGAACAAACACAAGCTGCGAGGCTATCAAAGCTCAAAGGTCCAGTGAAGAAGAAAAAAGGCAGCTCCAAATCCTTTTAATTTTTTCTTCTTTTATTTTGAAGAGTTTCTAAATTAGGCCAGAATAAAATGTCCATTAGAGGAAGAGACAAGTGCTATAGACACAAGATGGATTCAGTTCTATAAGTCATTTCCTCGGAATGCACCCCTGGACCACATTTCAACTATAGAAGAACTTTAGCTGGCACTGTATTTGCATTGTATGTAATCGCCTCCACTACAAACCATACAACATTCATGCAAAATCATCAAAAACTGTCTAGACTTTTTACATGTGAAGTATCTACTACACCTCACGAGTAGCTATGAAGTGTCAAGACTTGTGAAGAACCACTCACCTGTCAACAGAAACCAGGATACCTGTGAATCTGCTATACACTTTATACTAAACGTCACCATACACAGTGTATGTCAGGGTTGGATTTAGCGTATTATTTAGTAGTCTAGTACGCAGGGTTGGATTTAGGCATGGATTTAATATGTAGTGTAGTAGAGCACACTATTTAGTAGTTTAGTACATGGTTGGATTTAGCTGCAGATTTAGTATCTAGTAGAATGTATTATTTAGTGGTTTAGTGCACAGGGTGAGATCAGGCTAGGATTTAGTATGTATTCAAGCATACTATTTAGTAGTTTAATGCAGGGTTGGATTTATAATCTATTAGAGCGCATTATTAAGTAGTTTAGTGTCCAGGGTTGGAGTTAGCCGTGGATTTAGTATCTAGCAGTGCATACTATTTATTAGTTTTGTGCACAGGGTGGGATTTAATTGTGAATTTATTAACTATGAGAGTGGACTATTTAGTATCCCAAATGGTATTTGTGATTTACCTTTGTGTACGTGTTGTTTATTGAGACATTTCACTCGAAACTTTTATTAATTATACAAATCTTTACGAAACAGTACCAACTATAAAACAAAAATAGTAGTCTTGTTTGTATGTTTCAACAAGCAGTTCATATTGTAGTGCATTCTGTCAGAAAAAGCCAAATAAGCTTTGATAGCATGAAAATCAAACCCTTAATGTAGCTATTAAAAAGCAAACAGAGGGGTTGAAGGATGTCTCGCAGCACTGCTGATTTTGGGGGCTGAGCGTTAGCTCCGTGTTAGCTCTGTCCCCGATAGGCTGCTTTTTGAAGCGGTTGGGGGTTTGCACCCCATCCAGAAAGGGGGACACAATTAGTGCAGTGAGGCACAAACAGTAGGGAGTCCCCTTTGAAGTGAGGATCAAAAAAAAAAAAGAATGAAAGAGAGGAGCTGCATGTTTTTGTCCAAAATGACAACGTTGCCAGGTTCAGTAATGCAAAACTAATGCAAAGGGTTGTTTATAATATTCGTTAATTACTCACTGTATTTCTAAACACGCTTGGGGGGGGGGGGGGGGGGGTGGGGGGCAGTGGTGTTTGGATAAAAATGAAGATGCTGTGTAAAGACAGTGCAAGGAGAAAGAGAAGAAGGGTGGTGTATGAGTTCTAAAAAGGAGTCAGCCAAACAGGGTGGGAAGAAAGACAAGGACAAAAGAAGAGACTAGGGAAATGAATGACGACAATATCACAACAATATCATGTTAATGCTGTCGAATTCTGATCGGATAGAAAGAATTTATAGAAGAGTTTATAAATCACAGGGTTGTAGTAATGTATGTGGAAAGTCTCCAGCGTCGGTGCTTTTTAAGATGTTTTAGTACTTGTGCAGTTTCCCGGTAATGTTATAAGAAATAAAGGCTGGTGACGGAATTTGTGTTTTGTATCTGCTAAAATGTAAGTCAGAACAGGAACCAACATTACACTATGTAACACTTGTTCCTGGATAGTATGTGTTATTTTTTTAACAGTTTATGTTAAAAAAAAAAAATGTAGAAAATAGTCATTACTCCTGTCAAACTTTTTTTTTCATGATGTAGAAAATGAAATTTAGAAATTAACCCATTTTCTAAGTAAAAATTGGGAAATTTGCAATTTTTTAAATTTACAAAACACATCTGAATAAAACAACATATAAATCAAGATTTACATGTATTTATACTAAAGTTAGACAAAAATGTTTAGATGTTAGGGGTTTTTTTTGGGTAGATTTGCAACTGTAATGTTAATTACTTTCACTTATCAGCCCCCAAATATAGTCTCCCATCATGTTTTCATTATACACTCCTTGGTTGCGGCGTTCCAAGTTCAGTATGCCGAAATATGCCTTGTAGACCTCAGACATTTCAGCAGATATGGTCACAGAAATATGTTTCTGCTCTCGTCTTGATAAATTGGCCACATAAATAGCTGAATGTCTTTGGAGAATGCTTGCAGCTTGTTGATGCCATCTCTGATAAATTTAGATAGGGCTGTGTTCACTTTGGCAGCTAGAACTAAACTGAAGTGGTGAGACCTTGTAAACACAGATCAGTCATTACACTAAACATTGCAAAAAACGACATCTTAACAAGTAACACATTCTTGAATCCAGCCAAACCTGTGTATAATTTCTTCAAGTACATTTACAAGAAACTAAACATGTGTTGGTTAAAATCTTTAAATCTCAAGTGGCACATTTTTGCCTGTGTGTTTGGGTAGTTGGTTGGTAAGCTCTGGCCCCTCGGGGTGCGGCTCCGCAAAGTACCAGGACATTGACAGCGGATTCTTTGGGTGCTGTGGGTGGTGGGGTAGGTTCTCCATGGATCGGACTTTTTGTCCAGTGCATCACATGGGTGTTTGATGGGATTGAGATCTGGGGAGGCTGGATCGCCGACTTTTGGCTCTTTGTCTATCGGGCTCTGTGTGGTGGGCTGCGGTGCACTGGGTGTTCTGGTGCCTTTCTATTGTGCCCATGATTCTGTCATCAGTTTACTGGTATATAATTGATATTAATGTGTTAATGTTATGGCTTGAAAATTCTAGGCATTTTTTTCTCAGCTAGTCAACCTGACTGGACTGTTCTGGAAAAATGTGAATATTTGACATTTTTGTTACCCAAAACATAAAAGCAAAGAGAAGTAGTAGGTCTTTTCCATTTAATTTAGGTAATTGGAAAATTGGAAGCAGTTGGAAAATAACACTTTCTGCCAAATACAAGAAAAAGTTTTTTCTCTTCACACTGTGCTATTACAATATATATAACAATGTATACAACATACCTTTGAAACTTTGAAAAAAAATGTGTGATGTGAGCGGAATTAAAGACTTTATTTGTTGTTGCTTCTGTATATTCTGATGCACAATGAGGAATGAAGCGTTAAAGAGAAGGAAGTATGTGAATAAGGAGAGGAACAAACAGAAAAGGACCACAAGGAGACACTGCAGAAGAAGTACAGAGAGAGAGCGAGAGAGAAAGAGAGAGGGAGAAGGCAAGAGCACTGAGGTGAAACCAACAGGGCGATGAGAAAGAGGATGTGAAGCAAAAGAGAGAAGACAGACAGGAACAGGAACAAAACCAAAAGAGATGCAGAAAGACAAGTGCCAGAGAGAGAAAAATGACGTGTGTGTGTGTGTGAGAGAGAGATTTAAGCTGAAGATCTTTCCTTTAGAGATAAGACGAGCCACCAAAAGATGCTGAAGCTTCAAAGTGAGGGAGAGGCTCCTATGGGACAGCACTGTAAGGCTTTACCCTAGCTACACACACACACACACACACACACACACACACACACACCAATGCATATAGCCCACATATGACTTGATGTTATCTAAGTAGCAGCTGCACATCCCGCATCAGGGTGTAAGTGTGATCAGTAATGAGGTCAATAAAAAGAACAACAAAAAGAACACTGCTGACGTCAAAGAGAAAGTCATCTAAATGCAAAGACATCATGAAACTGACACACACACACACACACACACACATACACACACACACGCACGAACGCACACAAACCGAAATGTTTTTCCAGTCATCTTTTAGCCATTGGAAAGAAAGGAAGGAAGAAACCATTAAATAAATAATTAAATCAATAAAATCAATAAATTAATATAGAAAAGAAAGAAAGAAAGATTTTATTATTGCAGGTTTAAGAAAGAAAAAAAGCAAGAAACATTAAATAAATAAATAAATATGGAAAAAATAAAGAAAGTTTAGAAGAAGTAAAATAAAGAAAATAAAGAAAATAAAGAAGTAAAAAAAGAAAGAAGGAAAGAAAGAATTAAAAACTTTAAATGAATAAATGAAAAAATACATTTATGAATAAATAAATATGCAAAAGAAAGAAAGAAAAAAGAAACAAACAAAAAGAAAGAAATTGGTTAGAATGAAAGAATCATCAGAAAACTTCAATGAAAGAAAACATTAAATAAATAAATAAATAAGTAATATAGAAAAAAGAAAGGAAGAAACATTTTAATAATGACAGATTTTTAAGGAAGAAAAAAGCAAGCAAGAAAGAAAACAATAAATAAAGAAATAAAGAAAGAAGGAAAGAGAAAGAAAATTGTTAATGAATGAATGGATAAAGAAATAAATGAATAAAGAAATGAAGAAATATGCAGAAGAAAGAAAGAAAGAAAGAAAGAAAGGTAGAAGAGAGTATAAAGAAAAAATCTTTAAAAAATTAAAAGGAAGAAAGATTTTAATAATTGCAGATTTTTAAGGAAGAAAGAAAGAACTACAGACTCTGGTGAGGTTTGTGTGTTTAGTTTGAGTGCCTTTAATCGAGACTTGTGCACAAACATGGCGGTGTGTGAGCACACAGCCGCCTGCCTCCAGCTCAGCTGTAAAACACACACTTACAATGAGTTTCATCCCAACAATGAAGGTTGTTGTACTGCTGGTGTGTGTCCATTCCTCAACACACACTACACACACTGAACAGACTGTGTGTGAAGTAAAAGAAAACGCTTTTCTTAGGTCATACAAGTTGAGCTACTAAAAGTCTTTTTTAAAGTCATAAAGGACTGAAATAACGGCATGGGACTGGCAGAATGAAAAAGAATGAAAAATATTCTGCACGTTGTGGTGAAAACAAAGCCACTATGTCCTTAATGCCCCGAAAAACGAGATGGACAGAGCAGGACACGGTAGTTATATAAATAAGGAATGTTTATGCTAGGTGTGGTCAGGTTACACAACAGAGTTATATTCTTAATACAACACCACAACAATGCAGAGTTTAGCATTTAAAGTAATTTAACATCAAGAAAAAAAGAAAGAAAGAAAAGACATATGTACTGTCTCTACATAAGATAAATGAATGTGTGAAAATTTAATGTCTTTTTTTGTGCCAATATGAGGAGATATACACCAACCGTGCATAAGTATTCACCCCCTTCAACAACTAAGGAGATCTGAAATGACCAGAACTGGGTTAAGAACGCTTCAAAACATTATCAAAACCCGGAAGGACAGTGCTGAACTTTGTAGAAGAAATGCGATCTGAAAGAAATCATGACTTGAACACTTAAAAATTTGGTGAAGTTGCATGGTAAAAAATCTACAGTAAAAACAGGATTGGGACTAAACAGCTGTGTTCATTTAAAAAAAAAAGTGTGACAGAAAAAAAAAACACCCAAATTTGCTAGAGATTTGCATAAAGTCTGGACGATGCAAATATCGCATAGTCATGTCAGTGTCAGGGTAAGAAGGGAAGCGCATGAAGCGATGCACCCATCATGCATAGTGTCCACTGTACAAGCCTCTGGAGACAGTGTGATGATCTGGGGTTGCTTCAGCTGCTCAGGTTGAGACGCAACTTTATGTGCCAATAAAATGAAGTCAGCTGACCACCTGAATGTACTGAACCACCATCTGTGGAGTTTTTCTTTCCTGATGCTACAGACATATTCCAGTCCAATGAATCCTGGCATTGTGATCTTGGAAAATGTGCGTGCCATCAGGAAAGAAAAACTCCATAAATGTGATAACCTGGTCATTCAGTACATTCAGGTCATCGGCTGACTAAAACTTTTTATTTCCACATAACGTTGCTGAGTCTAGACCTGAGCAACTGAAGCAACCCCAGATCATAACACTGCCTCCAGAGGCTTGTACTGTGGACACTATGCATGATGGGAGCATCGCTTCATCTGCCTCTCTTCTTACCCATCACTCTGGAACGGGGTGAATCTGGACATTTTAGATCACATGACCTTTTTCCAATGATTCACAGTCCATTATTCATGCTCCCTAGCAAACTGAAGCCTTTTTTCCAATTAGTCTCACTGATAAGTGGTTTTCTTAAGGCTACACAGCTGTTTAGTCCCAATCCCATTTTCGTATTATCAGCAATCTCCTTAGTTGTTTTCTTTGCTTGGCACAGGCTAATAATTTGACCTTTCTGAAACAGAGTACCATCTTTGCCACGACCACAGGATAAGTCTCCTGACATGGTTGTTTAAGAAATGAGAAGTTACTCTTTGCATCAGTCAGGGTTAAATCACTTGTTGCATTAATCACTGCACTAATTATATAGTGGAAGGCTCTTGCCTATTTGTTTAGTTAAATCCACGTAGGTGGTGACCTTTTTTTGGCCGAGCTGTGAATTTGCACCCCATAATAGTTGGAAATAGATCAATCCAAGTTTAGCACATCTGTGGGCATCTAAAATGGACGACAAGCTAAATTAACTAACCAGAATTTATGTACTAACCAAATAAACTGCTCACTGTTTTTTACATTCAGTACACAGGCAATGAAGCAATACCTTATGGTGATATTTAAGTCTCTAATTTATGTATGTCCTTGGTTCGGTGAAGCAGGTGTGTGTGTGTGTGTGTGTGTGTGTGTGTGTGTGTGTGTGTGTGTGTGTGTGTGTGTTCTCCACCTCAGCCAGAGGAAGTTTCCTGTTTCCTTCAGGAACAGATCAAACGCTTGGCAGGATCTGCCACCTCTATCCACAATCCCCTCTGTGTCCCTGACACTTTCTGCAGATGTGTGTGTGAGCCTCAGTTTGCGTGCAGCCTCACCTACCCACTGCATATAAACAGTCCTGTGTGTGTGTGTGTGTGTGTGTGTGTGTGTGTGTGTGTGTCAGGGTCATGTACTGGGTCTCTCCAGTGTTCCAAAGACCTTCAGGAAATAAACACATGACTGTGTCTCACGAACCAGGCACACTGGGTTCATGTTAAGGGTGTGGAGTATAGCTCACTTAACAACTAACATAACACATTCATCTTATATATACAGTATATATATATATATATATATATATATATATATAGAGAGAGAGAGAGAGAGAGAGAGAGAGAGAGATATATATAGATATATAGATATATAGACTATATATGCTGCAGAAGGTCTAGAACTAAGAACTAATTTAGTAAAGATGATTTAATGCAGATTTCAAAATGAGAACAAACAGAAGAAATGGCTAAAAAGACTGGAGGAACTTATACAAGTACCCATTGTTAATGGATAAAGAGTTTGTACAAGGAGTTGAAAGGTTAAAGCTAAAAAACAAGCTGATCAGTGATATTATTATTTCAGGTTGAAGTCGATGTACATGTCTGTCCGTCTGTCTTTCTGTACAGCAGAACTCTCTGTCTAACTTATTAATACAAAGAAATACAATTTTGTAAGGTTGAGTATCTTATGCCTTGTTTACACTAAGTTGTACTTCTTTCTTCGTCAGCCAAATACACTCCCTGTTCGGTAATCGGAGAGTGAATCACAGATGAGAAATCTAAAAATTAGATCTGATAAAGATTAAGTTTTGTCTTAAAACAACTCCAGAGTGTTAAAATTCACTTATACCACTTCAGCATTTCAGCGAAAGTGAAAATATGAACTAATCCTAGTAAAAATATTCAGTTTAGCCTTTGTAATTAATATCTATTGGTGCAGGTGTTTGTTTACATTCAAAAAGTAGTGCATTAGTAGCTTATTTTAAAGTAGATTATTAAATCCGGCACATAATTGCAGGTTAAACTTCATGCCGATATCTAAGTACTTGCAAGCGTTCCTTTAAATTCTGTTCAGCAGTCGATTTAAGACGCGCCCACAGCTTGACGCATGTGCAGTACAATGCCAGAATGTCCAGTTTATAATCGGGCACAAAACTGCTCATAACTTTCATTTGATTTCATAATGCAGGTTTAACTTGATTTCATAATGCAGGTTTAACCAGATTTGCGTGATGCTGTGACAAAATCTAGCTTGTCAGACAGAGAGACAGAGATACAGATGATCAGACAAAACCTTTTTACATTTACTGAGACTGGTTTCGTGTCCTCAAATGTATGCATTGTAAAGATATCATTAAAAGAGCAAGTTCTGACCAATGTACAGACAAAACTTTTTTATGTTTAAACAAAGCAGTATACATGTATGCATAGACACAAAACTCATATACTGTAGCTCTGTCTAGACGATAAACATATACTTTCTCTGATGCAGCTAATTTAAAGTATTTCATCTGTGTATTTTGAGACGAGTTTGAATTCATTAAGAAAGATCACATTAATGGACAATATGTTAACTTCATACTTGTTTACAAAAAATATACACTTAGCTCATTAAAACGATGCATAACAAGATAGGTTCCTCACTGTCTGCAGTATAGATGTGACACTTCTCAGTTAAACTAAACTAGCTGAAATAACTCATATACAGTCTGTACTTATATATTTATATAGTTTTTTAAGCAGCCCCAGGCCTTACTGCCATGATGACGATGAGGAGGGAAAAAATTCCACCCATGCGTCATCTCACGATTTTAAAAGGTTTGCCGGGGGGGGGGGGCTGGAATCTATCACAGGGAATGTAGGGCACACGACAGGGCATAAGCACACATACTGACAGCAATTTGGAAATTAGCCCACACCACATGTTTTTAAACTGAGTACCTGGAGGAAACCCACCAAACACAGGAAGAAAATGCAAACACCACATGCCCAGACCGAAGGCAAGATTCAAATCCATGGAAGTGTGAGATGACAAAGTTATGCAAAGCCATATGAAAAATGTCAATGTTATGCCTAGTATTGTGTAGGTTCTCACTGTGCCACTAAGGCAGCTCTGGCCACTTGGGTTATGACTCCATAAGACCTCTGTAAGATCTCTGTAGTGTCTGGCAGCAGGATGTTTACAGTGGTTCCTTTGGGTGCTGTGGGTTATGGGGTATGGCTTCCATAGATCGGATTTGTTTGTCCAGTGCATCCTATTGGCACTTGATTGGATTGAGATCTGAGGAGTTTGGAGACCGGATTGGTGGCCTTGGGCTCTTTGCCTGCTGGGCCCCATATGTGGCAGGTTGTGGTGCGCTGGGTGTTCAGGTGCCCTTCTATCGTGACCAGCATCGTCTTTTATCAGTGATTTGTGCTGCACTGGCTTTTCTGTGGAAAAGACCAGACTGGCTGGCCTTCGATCTCCATGGGTATGGGTGAGCCTTGGGTGCCTATGATCCTGTCACCAGTTTACTGGTATAAAATCGGTGATCAATATTGTTCAGTTGACCTTTCAGTGGACATAATCTTATGGCTTGTTGGTGTACAGCCTGGTAAGAAGTATAATATAGTAAGAGGGTTCTGGAACAAGACCAGATCAAACCAACCTACTAACCAACTCTTAACAATATACTGCTCCAACCATTTAGAAACATTTTGTATGTAAACATAACATTCATTTTGCTATATTTCCTGAACAACTGAATGATTTCTAGTAGAAATGCACATAGAAGACTAATTTGACTCGAGTAGAAGGTTACTAAAGGTATCTTGTGTTTTATTGCTTACTTGTGAGATTTTTGAGTGTGTGAGATCAATCGATCCCTCATTTTCTCTGCACGTTCATGACACAGATCGTGATTCCAACCAAGAGACAAAAGGGTCGCTCTTCAATATGTTCTAGGCTTAAGCCCATCACAATGAGTTCTCAATAAGTCTGTTAAAGAAAGAGCACACAGTAGAGCACTCATTAAATCATCCCACTGCCTCTAGCACACATTAAAGAGACTCCATTGTATAGTCCTACTTCAGTGGCATCATGTTTGTTCTCTGGGAGGAAAAACTGACATCATGTATGAAAGATGTTATAATTATTATTATTATTATTATTATTATTATTAAAGTCATATGCTTACACTGATACTAGAATCATGCATTAAAGAAACTTTTCCACTTAACATTATGTACCATACATTTAGGCTATAATGTGTTAAAGTACGGCGGCTTGGTGGTGTAGTGGTGGTTAGCACTGTCGCCTTGCAATTCCAGGGTCCGGGTTCGGTTCCCGGCCAGGCTCGATTCCCGTCTCTGTGTGCATGGAGTTTGCATGTTCTCCCTGTGCTTGGTGGGTTTCCTCCCACAGTCCAAAGATATGCAGGTTAGGCTATTTTTAGGTTAGGGCTTATTTCCCGTAGTGTGTGAATGGGTGTGTGCCCTGCGATGGATTGGCACCCTGTCCAGGGTGTGCCCTAAGCCTCCTGGGATTGGATTCAGGTCCCCGCGACCCTGAATACAGGATAAAGCGATATAGAAGATGAGTGAGTGAGTAAGTGAGTGTTAAAGTACAGCACATAAAAGATATTGAAAGCAGAAGAATGTGCAGTCTGACTCTACTGAAACACGATCAGCTAACAGCTGAAATTTCATGAAGAGAGCATCGGATTAACAGACTTTTTTCTCCTTTAAAAAAAAACTTTGTTTAGAACATCTGGAAAACGTATGGCTCAGCTTAAAATGAATCACATCTCTTAGTCTGTCTCAGCTATCTTTTATAAATGGTTTGTTTTTTTAATTTCTTTCTTTTTTCCCCATCTATCTGGATTTTTTTTCCCTTTTTCTTATTCTGTTTCATCAACCCTCACACCAACACACAGAATTAATTACTACAAAACAATGGCCCATTGTCGGTACCCTCTTCCTAATCTTCTTATTTGGTTTGCGTTCCCTGGTTTGAAATAAAACGCATGAATTCAAGTTCAAGTCAAGTTCAAGTAGGCTTTATTGTCACTTCAACCATATACAGTTAGTACACAGTGAAATAAAACAACGTTCCTCCAGGACCAAGGTGCTACATGCAACATAAATTTACAACATAAATTAACAGAAAAACTAAACTA
>JAOVVA010000037.1:2939086-2952511 GCA_028565275.1 Leiocassis micropogon | reverse complement strand
GTGTGTATTTTGCAGTTCACTGATCTTTGTATACAGTTCCCATAGCGCTTCCTTAGCATTAGCACTAGGTGGAATGTGCATCTAACAGTCACAAACTCCAAGCATGCGACTCGGGAAAACAAATGCACGCACGTTTTCTCAGTTTAAATCCAGAAAGGTCATGACAGCATCGTTGCTTGGTAACCTCAAAATTCTAGACACCAAACATAAATTAGCTAATGCTAAAGGTTTATGTAAGCAAAGCAGTGGCTCAAATGGTTAAGGCTCTGCGTTACTGATCAGAAGTTTAGGGCTTCAAGCCCCACCTTAAGGGCCACAATATACATTTACTGTACATGCACAGTTACTGTAAGTCGAGCTCTGATTCTAGCTTGACTAGGCCATAGCTGGACTGCTGTCCTTGTCCCAGTATACTAGCACAGAAGGGGAATCAGTTTATTGACCCAAGTATGCCTGACTCTGCTATGATAGGTAGCGAGGTTCTTCTTGTTGTTTGTCAACAACACAACAACTTGGCACAAGTTTTATGTCGGTTACCCTTCCTGAAGCGACCCTCCCATTTTATCCGGGCTTAGGACCGGCACTGTATCCAGATATGCACTCTTTTGGCTTGTTAGTATTGCAGTCCTGGTTGATCTATTACATGACTTGATCATAGACCAAAACAATCTACAAACAACTGGTTACATGTTGACCAGTGAAGTCTGGTTTTAGTTGGACTCACACAATTAATCGAACTAACACAATGTCATCTAAACATCTAAACTGACTGCCTTTGACCATCTCTCCACCAGGGGCTGACCCTGTACCCTCAAGCAGAACTCCCTATTAATCAGGGATATGCAAAGAAAATATACCTTGAAATACTATGTTGTTAGTCTTTCGGCTGCTCCCAATGAAGGGTCGCCACAGTGGACCATCCAGTCCGCACACAAGCTTGGCACAGGTTTTATGCCGGATGCCCTTCCTGATGCAACCCTGCCATTTTGGGATTGGGATAGGCACTGCATCCAGTGGCTGGGGTTTGGTCATTGGGTGGGAATCGAACCCGGGTAATGAAATATATACATATGTTTCTTCTTATGATTTATCTAGCTAGAGCACAGACTAGTGATGGGTCGTTCATGAACGATTCATTCTTTTTGAATGAGCCTTTAATGTAATTCAGAAGAACTAGTAGTCTCAGAGAGTGATTCGTTCATTTTCTATTGGGCGAGCTTGCGTAAAGCATCGCAAAACCTCAGTGGGTTATATACAGGAAACAGAAATGAGTAGTTACCTCTCGAGTCTTCTGGCCCGAATCGTTTGTTCTTTTGTCACATGACTGATTGGTCGGAAGATATTTATTTAATTTTCCACAAGAGCAGAACAGACTAAGTTATTAGTTTCAACACAGTCACAACTTACGCAATAAGTGAAGCTTAAAAAAATTGTGTGTAATTGTTGACATTAGTAAACAAAAGTAACATTAGGTAAGGAGTCTCCAGTGTCAGAGGGAAAAGTTCTAACTTTTCAGATCTTCTGCAGTTTCATTGTGACGTAATAAATTTTCTTTAATCCCATTAAATTCCAAGAAAAACGTGTGTAGCTACTACAAGTTCTAATCTTAATGTTCTCACAAATGCCCTCCTTGCTCATGGCCATCAATTTCTTCAAACTTTAAATCTTTCACATTAAACTGACCACTCGTTCTACGTCTTTAACTTCGCACTGACTGTAATAATCAACAGCTGTAATGTCTACTGAAGTTGACCTTTATGAAGTTTTACAAAACACTTCTGTCTCTCCTTATCAGCGTCTTTCAATCCCCCTCTTTCATATGCGACCAAACTTCGCCCACTTTCACATTAACAGCTCTTTAATTCCACATGGCGATCTGATATGCTTTCTGTTCAGAATTTGGTCCTATCTTTAATCTGTGGAATGCTTTTAAAAACATCACTTGCGTCCAAAAGAAGAATGGACGCCATCCAGTCGAGTGAAAAAAAAAGAAGGGTAAAAAAATCTTACGGGCTGTAGAGCATACTTAACACTCCAAGGATAAACATAAACAGAAGATTGAAAGGAAATATTTGTTCGATTTAGACTTCATAACTTTTGCTTTTTGTCCTTTGCCCTGATGTGATACAATCTATTAAGTGAAGGACAACATATTTAGGAATCTCTGTGTGGGGTCAAATTTCCAAGAGTGCAAGACAGAAGGGAGAACTTCAAGGCACAGCAGGATTCATAATATTTTACCAAGATTAAAATAAAAGGACATCTAATGCATTGTCAATGTACATCACTGTATGTGTTATAAATATGTAATCCTCATGCCCCCAGAAACAAACTTTCACACTCTGAGTTCTGGAATATGGCTGTATCATCAGGAAAGAAAAACTCCATAGATGTGATAACCTGGTGATTCAGTACATTCAGGTCGTCAGCTGACTTCATTTTATTGCCCCATAACGTTGCTGAGTCTAGACCTGAGTAACTGATCAACCCCAGATCATAACACCAGAGGCTTGTACAGTGGCCCTTCTTACCCTGACACGCTCATCGCTCTGGAATAGGCTCAATCTGGACTCATCAGGTCACATGACCTTTTTCCATCGCTCTAAAGTTCAACCTTTATGCTCCCTAGCAAACTAATTACTAGTTACTGGTTTCCTTTCGGACACACGTCTGTTCAGTCCCAATCCTCTTGACATTTTGTGTGTGTATGAATATGCCCTTACTTTCACTATTAAACATAGTTATGATTTCTTATGTAGATTTCTCACAATGAAACCTCACCAAGCGCTTAAGTGAACTTCGATCATGATTTGCCTCAAATCACATTTCTTTCACGAAGTTGACAGTTCAGCACTGTCCTTCCAAGTGTAATACTTTTCCAGTCAATTCCAGTCATTTCAAAATCTTCATAGTTGCTGTCTTTGCTTGATGCAGGCCAATAGTTTGACGTTTCTGAAATTTTTGAGACAGGTAGTGTATACTAATTATCTAAAGTGAAGCTTTGGATTCTTTCACCAGCTTAAAGATTTCACCTTGTCACCTGAGATCAGTCTTCACAATTTCTTCCCAGTTTCATTCCTGTTTATGGAATATCATCAAACCCACACAGCCTGAACAGTAGGATAACACTAAGTCAAACTTTTTCTGCTATAAAATGATTTTATAGTATTAGCTTTCACATACAGACAGAGTAACTAGTTAAATAATTGGTAACACTGACCATTAAATACTGTTTTAAGAAGCTAATCATCAACGAGCAATAGATGTAAAATTTGTTGTTCCATTGTTGGTAATACTATCCACGATTGTCCAATGTTGGTGCTATGATGCAATTTCAGTCCAAAATGTTGCACTTTTAAGTTTATTGTAGTACAACAGAACCAATAGCCACTCCGGGTGGAGTTACTAAAAGTAACTGTATATGAGCATTATGTGTTCTGATAGACAGAACTAAAAACCTGCTTTTGTGACAGCATCCATGTTTTTTTTAACTAAACATACACATCATCTATACCACTTTATCCTCTGTACAGGGGGCGGGGGGGGGGGTGTCCTGGACCCTATCCCAATAGATTTAGGGCATGAGGCATGGTGCACCTGGTAAGGGTGCCAGTCCATTGCAAGGCACACATGCATACAACACTCACATGGTTATTCACACACTACGGGCAATTTGGATACACTAGTGAGTCTAATCTGCATGTCTTTGGACTGTGGGAGGAAACCAGAGTACCAGGAGGAAACCCACCAAGCACGGGGAGAACATGCAAACTCCATGCACACAGACCCCGAGGCGGAAATCGAACTCGGACCCCGGAAGTGCAAGGCGACAGTGCTAACCATGACGCCACCTTGCCGCCATAATTAAACATATCAAGATGAGAACTTGTGTCACTAAAAATCTTACAAATTGACATAAATGCAGCGTAAGTTGCCAGGGTGGCTGTGTATTAATGAGCAAGTTTTAAGTCGAATTGAAAATCATCAGAAGAGACGAAAATCTACAGACTACTGAAATTTTGGAAACTAACATAAAGTCCTATGAACATCATGTATAGAAAGGCATGTGATGTAGCGTGTGTGAGTCTGAGCATGTGCATGTGTGAACATAAATGGGAGCAGATGCGGTGAGGCCCGTGGCCTCTGCGTGTTTCCACAGTGATGTCAGCTCTGGTGGGCTGCGGTTAAAGGGGAAACGCGTGGCGGCTGGGAATGTCTGATAGACAGCACGCTCTCTCTCTCTCCACCAATATGCATTACTCCCTCTACCACTTTCTTTCACATTCTCTCTGTCAGCGTTGTCTCCTGGCTTTCTTGATTATCTCTGTGTCTGTTTGATTCATGACCTTTTTCCTTCAATTTTAAAGTTCCCTCTAATTGTTTCCCCCTTCCCTCTCGCTCTCTCGCCTCGGTCCCTGGGTTAAGGTGGAAACACTTATCTCAGAGATGCTGAGAAATAACAGAAAACCTCACACACTGTGCAGATGTTGCATTGAGAAAAAAAAAAACATAACCACACACCTCTCAGGAGGTCTCAAAACACCCCTCTCTGGCCACACGCACACAAACACATGTTTAAAAAAAAAAAAAAAAAAAGAATCACACCAATTGAGGCTTTTAGGAAGTTTTAAGTACAAGCAATTACAGCCTCCAGCTTTAAGACTCTTAATCTGGTCTTACAAGTGCTTTCACGTTTTGCACGCTCTGCTTGAATTCAGGATATTATTCCAGTTACCCGCAGATTTATTTAGAAAAATTAATCCAGGAGCATTTTTCGAGCTTCCAAAATACGACAAGAATTTGATGTGAACTCTCATACTGTGTGCCATTAGAAATGTGTGTATGTGTTGTAAATGCACCCCTTTTACATATTCTACAAACATCAGTACTTGAGCATTTGCTCATTTCTGTAACTAGGTATGTTAGATTGTCGTTCATGTTTATGTTGTAAATGACTTATTCCCAAGATGGAAGTCATCATGTTTCCCTTTGTGCGTTTGAACTACATGATGTTGACCAGTCATAAAATAATATAATGGTAATCACCATTGGCCTCCATGGTCCCTGGTGGAACTACAGAGTTTTCTAGATGGATGGATGGATGGATGGATGTTAAAAACAATATGCTAACTGTGAAGAGTGTTACAGATTCAACAAGCAAAAACGTATGTATCTTAATTGATGTAACGCTTGTGTATGCACTATATGAGGTGCAACTTTGCTTATTGTCGATTCGGCCATATTGATTCATCGTCCCTTGCTGAGCTTGGATTTGAAGAGACTGTCCCGAGTTCCTTAGTAGGAATTCAGTATTAAGAGGCCTCTCTTTCCTGTTTGGAAACTATGAGTTATAACTTCTAGATTGAAGCAGCATTGTCTTTCCGGACTCCCTGGCTATTGCTAATAAAGCAGCTGCAATCTGTAGTGCCCCTGGGACGTTTCTCGTCAAATTAGTCAAAGGGACATACACTATGTGAATAAAAGTTTGCCAAAACCTGTTAATTATTGATTTCAGGCCCCTTATCCCCAGTGAACAGCAATCTTAATGCTTCAACATACCAAGACATCATGGACAATGCTATGCTTCAAAGTTTGGTGAAGGCCCATTTCTATTCCATCATGACTGTGTCCCAGTGCACAAAGCAAAGACTTTAAAGACATGGTTTGATGAGTTCGGTGTGGAAGAACCTGACTGGCTTGGAAGCTCAGAGCCCTGTGACTCCAACCCCATCGAGCATCTTTGGGATGAACTTGAACAGAGATTGCGAGCCAGGCCTTGTCGTCCAACATCAGTGCCTGACCTCATAAACGCTCTACAGAATCAAGGGCACGAATTTCGACAGAAACACTCCAAAAATCTTGTGGACATTCTTCCAAGAAGAGTGGACACTTTTATAGCTGCAAAAGGAGGACCGACTCCATATTGAAGTGTATGTAATGGGATACAATCTGATTGCAGGTTTGGCCAAATACTTTTGTCCATATAGTGTATGTTCACAATACTGGTGGCTTAGTGGTTAGCCCTGTCGATTCGCACTTTCAGGGTTGGGGGGTTAGAATCTTGCCCTTTGGTCTTTGTGTGTGGAGTTTGTATGCTCTCTGTATTCTCTCTTGGTGGGTTTCCTCCCTAGTGAGGGCTGATTGGTGTCTCCAAATTGCCTGTTGTGTATGATTGGGTGTGTGTGTGTGTGCCTGTGATTGTGCCTTGCAATGAAGTGGCACTCCATCCAGGTTGTCCCCTGCCTTATCCCCTAAGTTAATTGGGATAATCTCCAGGTTCCCTACGGATGGACTGATGGATAGATGTTCACAATATAGCACAATATTCTGTTGTCGCCAGTTTTGTAGAACATTATACATGCAAAACCTTCTGATTAGTCTCCGTCTCTCTCTTTGAGTCTCTTCTTATGTTTGCTCTCATTACTTATGATGTAAATGCTCCTTATTAGCCCATTTCTGTTGTTCTTGGCTATTAATCCATGCACACACACACAAACACATGAGCTCCTCATGGTGCTGCCCTGAGCCATTTCAGCGTGCTTGAGACATTTGCATGAAAGGATGTGGGAACTCAGTGCCAAAATAAACATCAATTATAGCTGTCATGCAGCACCCAAAACAGCTGCGGCTTTGAACAGCGCCGCAGTCAGCTTCAAAAAGGAGGCTCTTTAAAGCCGAGCTTCACACAGAGCAAAGGCCAGGCTGTTCTGCTTATAGGCCAGTCTGGCTGCACAGCACAGCACAGCAGCGCCGTTGGAATATTCCATAAAACTGCCGACCACAGAATGAGACTCGTGTTGTCTTGCGGTATATTGTAATTTTTTCTCTGTGAGGAACAAGTGAGAAAAATGGGTTTTATGAAACTCCTGTTTCTGTGATCAGGGGATGAAATTGGGGCGTGGTTACTGCTGCAACATCCAACTCACCATCCGTTTTGTCTCATTCTCTGTGTACTTGTTCTACATGATTAATTTTTTTGGAAGTGCATGCAAGCATGAACATTTATTTTTAAAAATTTATTCATTAAAATATTAAACTTGTTACCAAGTTTACAAACAGAAATGCAACAAATGATGAAACCCAGAAAATTCTTACTTAATGTTTATACTGTAATGAATGTGTCACTTTGTCTCTGCTAGGTATGTAGCGAGTGGGAATGGCATGTCAAGCATTTTACTATCCCAGGAGCCCAGGAGAGGGCACGAAGCGAGGTACACCCTGGACAGGGTCCCAATCCATTGCAGAGCACACACGCACACACACTAAAGGGAGTGAAAACACCAATTAACTTAATTTGCCTGTCTTTGGACTGTGAGAGAAAACCGGAGTACCCGGATGAAACCCACCAAGCATGGGGAAAGCTTGCAAACTCCACCCACACACAGACCTGAGGGGGGAATCAAACCCTGGACCCTGGAGGTATGAGGCCACAGTGCTTACCACTACACCACCATGCTGCTTGCTGATAAACTATAGCCAAAATAAATGTCCTATTGTCACTAATTGATATCCATCTAGGAACCTCTGTAGTCCAACTAAAGACTGTGGAGGCCAATGGTGACCATTGTATTTTCACCATTTTGTGACCGAGGTAGGACCTCCAGTCAACATTCACATGCACATTCACACACATTCACACACTATGGGCAATTTGGAAACGCCAATTAGCCTAATCTGCTGGATTTGGACTGTGGGAGGAAACCAGAGAACCTGGAGGAAACCCACCATGCATGGGGAGAACATGCAAACTCCATGCACACAAACCCAACATGGGAATCGATCCTAGGACCAGGACCTAGGACACTATGCCGCCATGACAGTTTTGATTTATACATCAGAATTTTCTTTCATTTATTTGTTTTGAATTGGATGTCTCATGCTAGCATGCTATTGGGGCATTAGTGGTTCAGTGTTAGGTTTCTTTTCTGGCATGGGGAAGGCCCGGGTTCAATTCCCTCACAATTCTCAAACACCAGCCACTGGATGCAGTGCCGGTTCCAAGCCAGGATAAAATGAGAGGGTTGCATCAGGAAGGGCATCCGGCATAAAGCCTGTGTGGATCGGATGGTCTGCTGTGGTGCCTCCTTGACAGGAGCAGTCGAAAGACTTAGAACAACAAGCTAGCACGATATTTCATACTGGCATTATTGGCAGATTAGCAAAGTAACTGTATTAACTACAAAGTTACACCAGAGGCACTTACGCTGATCAGCCATAAAATCAACACCACTGCCAGATGAAATGAACAACATTGACATCACCAACACTGATGTACCAGTAAACTTGTGGCAGGATCATGGACACCCAAGGCTCACCCATGCCCAGAGAGACCAAAGGCCAGATTCCACAGAAAAGATAATGTAGCAGAAATCTCTGAAAAGTAATTGTTAGTAACGACAAAAAGGCACAACGACACCCAATCCACCAAAGCCCACCATACACAAGGTCCAGCAGGGGAAGAGCCCAAGGCCGCCAACCCGGCCTCAATCTCAATCCAATCAAGCACTCATGAGACAGACAAGTCCAATCCACGGAGGCCCCACCCCACAATCCACACCACCCAAAGGATCCACTCCCAATGTACAGGTGACAGACACCACAGCACACACCCAAAGGTCTAGGACTTAGCCATAGATCATAGGTTTTTGTTTTAGTAAGCAGACATAATTTTTTATTTAAGTTGCATGATTTATATGAACATTTATGAAGTTTAGAGTTAGGGATCACCCATTAGCATTCTACACTTTTAATCAAAAAAGAAAAAGAAAAATCAATCATACTGTTTTCTATTTTCTAGATTGCAAAAAAAAAATACTTGACTATAAGAAAAAAAACCCACTGTTAACAACCTTATTAATTTTTATTTATATGAATATGAGTTATGAATTCTGTTTGAATGATCATTAATGTGGTGCATTTTGGTTGTGGCCTGCACACAGCATACAGCCAGTGTCAATTATCAGATTTCTATACACCCATTATCTATATACATGCGTTTCCTCTGTTGGGACAGTGGCGGCCTGGAGCCAAGGGAACTCAGAACTCAAGGTTGGGTACCACACTCAATACTGTGCCAACCCACCAAAGGCATAAGTACACACTCTCATACACTGGATCATATACTACGGGAAATATGGAAACACCAATCAGGCTACGGAACAAGTCTTTGGACTGTGGAAGGAAACTGAAGTAACTGGAGGAAACAAACCAAGCACAATGAAAACATGAAAATTCCACACACACAAATGGAGGTGAGATTAGAATCCCCACCCCTTGAGGGGTTAACCACTAAGCCAATGTGACAACTATCAGATTTTTGTTGTTGTTTAAAATTTGTCAATGAAGCTTCGTTGGAAAATCTTTTTGACCCTTTTTTATATCAAGATAACAGGTTAGAAGTCATAGAAACATATGCTTCCAGCACACAAAAGAAAGTCACCACCTGGATTAACTACAGTAAGCGAATAGTTAAGCATCTCCCATTGTATAATTACTGCAGTGATTAATATGGTTATTTATCCCTAACTGATGCAGTGAGTAGCTACTCCTTTCTTAAACAACCATGTCAACAGACATAACCATGTTACTCTGTTTCAGAAGGATGAAATTATTGTCCTCATGCAGTGGCATCATGCAGGATAGTGTATAGTATAGTGGTGAACCATCATCTTGGGAAAGAAATGTGGTTAGAAAAAAAATAAGGATCATGATGGGAGATCATTTGCTGAAATCAAATCATTAAAAAACAAAACAAATTAAAAAAAACAGTAGAACTCATGGCTACGTTTAATAGTTAAAGTAAAGCAAGAGCATTTCCATAAGTGCAAAAGAGAACTAAAGGGATTGGGAATAAACAGTTGCGTAGCCTTAAGAAAACCCACTTATCAGTGACCCTAATCAGAAAAAAGGCTTCAGTTTGCCTGGGAGCATAAAGAATGGATTGTGGAGCATTTGCAAAAAGGTCATGTAGTAGGAGGAGTCCAGTTTTCCCCTGGTCAAGAGTGTTGGGTGAATCAGGGTAAAATGAGAAGCAGCTGAAGTGATGCCTAGCGAACAAGCCAGTAGAGGCAGTGTTATGATCTGGAATATCTTCAGTTGGTTAGATCTGGATTCAGCAACGTTATGTGCCCAAAAAAACGAGGTCAGCTGATGACCTGAATAATCAGGTTTTTCCATCAGTGGATTTTTTTCTTTTATTTATTTTTTATTTAACATTTTCGGACATGGATTGGTCACCACAGAGTCCAGACCTTAACCCCATTGAGAGCCTCTGGGATGTGCTGTAGAAGGCTTTACGCAGTGATCCAACTCTTCCATTATCAATACAAGATCTTAGAGAGAAATTAATGTGACTCTGGATAGGAATAAAGGTTGTGAATATTGCATAGGAATATTAGAATGTGCAACTTTTTTTTGGTCGGGCAGTGTAGAAGGTTTGAGGTTCAACATGGTGGAAGTCTCTACAACATCACCACTGAGAGCTTTTTCAGTGTTTGTGGTTAGAAACTGAAAGCTGGTACATGAGGTGAAGCATGCAAGCAAAATCACTGAATACAGGCAAAAAGAACATGAAGAGTAAGAAGAAAGGACTCAAAAACATCTTTGATGTGGAGCCTTTAGCTCAACGATGAGTGCTAATCTCGTCTCTGTTTGACAGCTTAGCTCTGAGACGGCTGGATGGCCTGGATGGTCCAGGTAATTCTGGACATAAAAGTAATAATCAGAACCTAAAAGTCTCTCACTTTTCTAATGAAAGTATAGAATTTTTAAAAATGTGAATAAAGTGAATGGGATAAAACCTGGATCTACCATATACTATATGATCTTCTAAGTCTACTCCTATGTAATTTATAGGAAAATAATCAACAATAAGGTTATGTGATGCATCCTACTGCAATCTGTAGCTAGAATTATCACCCAAGTACTTTTTCCTGCTACTGTATGTCCTGAAGTGTTTTATTACTTTTAATTGAATGCTTGAATGACACATTCCACTGATGTATAAATTTATAGTTACGCTTAATGTTGTCACATATCCACAAAACAAGCTCCTACAGTAGTTTCACTTATGTTAAAGCAGCTATAAAAACAGTTGTACTCTAACCTCTGTCTGTTTTTTCTTCACTTTTCCAGTTAATGAGATAAAAAAAAGAACAATCACAGATTTCCTAGAAACTGGAAAGCATAAAGTCACGCAAGACTTTACAAAGCACTGGAGACTCCTTCCATAAATTTTGAACGACCATATCACAATAGCGACGATAACATAATATTTTTCTTTGTTTCTTTATATATTATTAACATGTGTAGTGCATCCAGTGTAAAAACTCCTTGTTAAGTAACTGTTACTATGAAATTCGATAAAACTTATCAGAACGAGTGCATTATTTCGAAATTCATCAACACCTTCTGACCAATCAGAGTAAAAACCACAACAGCGCTGTTAAAGTGTAATCTGTCTTTAATTAATTACCATCTGCCGCCACTTACTGTTAATAAATCAGATTATCACATCCCTGAATTAACATTATCATCATTAATTAATTCCTAAAACAGCTGTTCGAGTCGAGATACAGAGCGAAGAAAGAAAAAAAAAGGAAAAAAAAGGATCCCAGTTCCCAGAGAGCAGCCGAGAGAGAGAAAGAATGTTCCTGCCTTTCGTGGGAAGGGGAGCAGAGTGAGAAAAGTTCAGGCTTTCAAGTTCCTTCGCAAACATGTAAGAACTCTGCAAAGAATTTCTGGACCTCCTTTGGGTCACATTTGCACATTAGTGTGTAATGATTTGGCTTTGCCGTGCTTTGCTCCGTAGCTTTAATGGTAATTAATTGAGTCCTAACACGACTGTGTTGGCAATTACACCATTTCTGTGGAGAACTGAGTGCGGCGTGTCAGCGTGCAGCGCATTAATCGCCACAACCTTCATCTGAACAAAGAGCAGAATTTAAGTCGGCTTCTCCTCATTAGCAAGAAATATGTCACTTTTTTTCCCTCCCCTCCGTCTTTATTCGCCCTTTCCTTTTTAACTTTTTGAAGCTTGAACGACAACAAAAACAAGCAAAAAGGAGGATTTTTAGTTTTTTTATTTTTCCAAAAAAGAGCGCTTTCATTCTTTCTTTCTTTTTTTCTTTCTTTCGCTCAAGTGGTCCACTGGTGGAGGAAACTCCAAAGGCATTTGTTTTAGGGTTTAAAAGAAGTGTCCATTCAATATTATTCTTTATTTTTGCAAGGAGGGGAAAAAAGGATTGGAAACTTTAAAGCCTGTTTTTATGCTAATGCCAGGCTTAATTGGCATTAGAAAAAAAAATTGCTGTGGCATGCTGAGGAGCTGCGAGATTAGCCGGGAGAGAAAGACGGAGATAAAGCCTTCAAAAGGCCCATTTCAGTGGAATTATGCCTTTCCTTTGAACATCTTCCAAGATTTAAATACATTAAAAGCCTGTTGGCATACATGTAAATTAACCAGCGCTGAAGCGTTCCAGTGGATCCCAGTGAAAAAAAAAAAAAGAAGAAGAAGGAAAAAAAGGCATGGGTGGAAGGACAAATGAGACGCCGTCGGCTCGCTGAAAGAGCACGGGCAACGATCCCGCCATCGCCTGGAAGCCACCAACACTCGTACTCGCTCTATTCTCTACTTGCTCTAGTCTCTGTCAATTGCACTTTCTCTCTCTTTCTCTCTCACGCTGTACGTCCCAGGGCCAAGTGGCTTAGCAGATGAAAAGGTTCAGAGCAATGAGCTGCTTCCATAGAAACAGATCCATCTGTGCCTAGAGCTCAGCAATGGGGTGTATCACACACACTCTCTCTCGCTCTTTCTCTCTCTCTCTCACACACACACACACACACACACACACACACACACAAGCGAATGTTGCACGTATGGTGGTATGGTAAAGGGTATCTCTGTCTCACACACATACACACACACACACACGCACACACATACACACAGAGCACAAGCACAGGCATTGAGGCTATCATTGACACACACACAAAAGCCCATTTAACACCACTTAGAGAAAAGAGCTGAGGGATCCAACCATTCTCGACCCCTTTAGCAGATCCAGCTGTGAGGGGTCAGAACACACACACACACACACACACACACACACACACACACACCTTATCACACAAACACTTTAATGGTAACCATGTTGCTTATCCTGAACCAAACATCTACAGTATCCACTTCCAGTATCATCTCTTTTTATGCATTAAAATTTTTAACCTGATGAATAAGTTCAATAAATCAGATGAATAAATCAGTACAATGAATCACTATACTGTATGCACTATGCTTTGGGAATTGGTGGATAGTAGGAAAGAGAACATACTTTTGTTGTTTTTTTTTTTCACAGCATTTGCAAGAGTGACCTAGTGCATATTATGAGTCAAATGCACTAAAGGTAAAAAAAAAAAAAAAAAATA
>JAOVVA010000037.1:2923919-2938986 GCA_028565275.1 Leiocassis micropogon | reverse complement strand
AGCTGTTATCAGGATACTTCTCTAATGCTAGCATGCACATTACAGTGAGCATCTACAGTATAAAAATATATAATCTATATAAATAAAAGAGGTTTTGTCTGTACATTGGTCAAAACTCACTCCTTTAATGATTTCTTTACGTTTCGTACATTGAAACCAGAAACTAGTCTCAGAAAATGTTCTGTCTGTATAGCCCGATTCGGACGGGACTAATTTTCCAAACGACGTTTGAGTTAGAATTTTTTTCAAACGACGTCTGTCATTTCATGTATGCATTCGGACGGAACTAACATCTCTGTGTTTATTACGGAGGTAGCAGTGTCTGTGTTTTACATGTGGGCGTTGCACAAGACATTATTAGTGCGCAAACTTGAATACCGGCGCGCTAGAGATAGTACGGTAGTTCACGTTGACCAAAACACAAAAGAAAATGCGTTTTGGAAAAAACATTTTCGGCAATCACAGACGTTCGCATTCGAACGGGATTAGATTTCTCAGAGGATCGCCGAGTTTGCTGAAAAACAGTAGGTAATTTGCTCTGGAATTTTTACAGAGGTCGTGTGAGAGAAAGACAGACATGGGAGATTCGGACAGGATTAAAATCACAAAGTACGTCTGTGAAACAAAAAATTTCTCCATCGACCCCCTGTAAAACTAGTCCCGTCCGAATAGGGCTTATGTCTGTCCAGCCAGATTCTATGACAGCATCACGCAAAACTGGCTGGACAGAATTTAATGAAACTTTGCCAGTTCTTAGGTATTTGCCTGAAGTTGAACCTGCACCATAAATGAAATCAAAATGTTGAGGAGAAGCACCTGCACCAATAGATATTCATTAGAAAAGCTAAACTAAATATTTTCACTGCTGAAGTGGTATAAGTGAATTTTACTGCACTGGAGATTAAGACAAAACTCAATCTTTATCTACTTTTTCAATTTCTTATCTGTGATTCACTCTCGGATTACCGACAGAGGGTGTATTTGGCTGACGATGAAAGGCGTTAGATTCCCAACCTTTTTGAATTTTTTTGTATTATTAAGGTAGGCAGAGACAGGCTTCAACCTGAAATAATAATATCACTGATTACATTGAAGCTTGTAGATTTAGACTATGGTGGAGCAGATTTCTCAGCAGGAAGTTTATAAAGAAAACTGAGAGAAAGAGAGCTGAGAAAGGTGGAGCGGTGATATAGAGACGTGTCAGGGATCACGTAACTGAAATGCTCTTTGCCCTCTTTAAACACAGATTTCTTTTAGGCTGTCTGTGCAAATGTGGGTTAGCACTTCAGGCCATGACCTCGGGAGAGCATGGGGGCAGTTGGGGGGGGTCGGCGGGGGGAGTTGCTCAGCACACACACACACACACACACAGGCACACACACAGACAGACACACAGACACACACACCAACCCAGCAATCCTTGACACTTTTGAATTATTGGCTCATTATGTCCAAGGCTTTCACAATCAATCAACTTAAACTTGTATTTTTTCAATTTATATTATTATATTATATGTATTATATTATTATGTATATAATATTATACCTTTAATAAATTGTATAGATAGATTAGCTAAAGTTGTTAATTAAAATCAGCTTCTACAATGATAGTGAAAACTAGATGGTGAAATTCAATCTTTAACAAAAGAGGGGATTTTAACTTTTTTATTATTATTATTACCCAGGCTTAAGTCTTATCCCATCAGTTTTTTTTGTGTGTCAGGATAAAAGTAAGAGTTAATATAGGACAATATTAGGAATTAATCTTTCTGCCATGAGGAAATCATGCTTTATGCTTTCTTTGAAGCTCAACATTAAAAAGTACATGTTATTGCTGTTAATGAATAAAACAGAGTAATTGATGGAACGTTGCTGTGGAATAAGAGGAATAAAAGACGCCGGGACAGAGAGTTACTGGAAAGATTTACGGTGTAACTCCCGCACAGTGTTTTTTTTTATAAAAATATATTTTTTCAATTTTGTTTCAAAATTCAAATACACAGTATGATATGCAGTGGAATGCTTAAAGTTTTACTTCATATGTATTAAAGATCATTTTCATATTCATCCATAATATAGTACATCCCTCCTTTCCTCATTTGGTGTATAAAAATGCTGTTATTATGCAATTAATTAATTAATAAGAATTTTATCCAGTACTCAATTGTATACCTAAAATCACTGCTAAAGAACGAGAGATTTTACTGCCCGAGTGGCTGCAATTCATCACCATCATAAAAAACGTCCCAGTGTGAAAGTTCTTCATCATAGAAACCTACGCCTAATCTTCAACAATGACATCACGCCTGAACCCAGGTCATGTGACCTCGACAAGCACTTAACTCTCAGAGGTATTCATTTCATTTCAAATCCGCCTGCATTCCTTTGCCTTAACTCTCCACACTCGCACATAGACGCTCATTTCCGCAGGATGACAACAGTCGGGTCATTACACGACAGAAAAGAGCAAGAAAACATTCCTGGAGTGATTTCAGCATTACTAGTGCTGTATACGCTATTAGCCTTTCACGTGTAGGAACCATGTAAATACACACAAAAGTCAGTGTTTTTGTGTTACACTCATTATGTGTGTGCTTTTTAAAGGATTTCATTGTGTTTTTCTTCCTGAGATGGTGAACAACTCCTGCTGTAACCCGAATCAGAAGGGAATGTGTTAATGAGATAATTAATGGGTCAAAGTGTTAAACCAAAATCAATCAATCAATCAATAAAAACAAGCAAGAAAAACTGTACAATTCTCTCTTAATTTTAAGCTAAGGAAAAAGTGAATTGTTTGTTGATCATGTAGATTGAGTAAAAGTTACCTTTTTTGCATTAAAAGAATAACTTACAAAAAAAAATGTGTATCTATACATACACCTTCCTTACTTTCTTGTTTCCTTAAGGCAGAGATTATCTGTGCGGCAAAAATAAATCACCAAAGATGGTCACCTATTAATTTACCCCACAAAAATATCTTTAACAAGGGGAGATCTGTTGAAAACAATTAAATTCTATAGCATCCTTTGCAACATAGGGACATGGTATCTGGTACTGTATATGGTATTTGAGAGAGATCAAAATAATTTTTCAAGCGTGATTGAAAATTTCAAATGCAATTACAATAAATTTTTTTTTTAAAAACATAGAGGTGGATCATAGCAGTTCTTCAGCACTTCATAGGTGATTTCCGTTCCTCTGTCTAACAGAGTCCAAAAATGTGCCACATCCCTACAGTTTGCTATTGTCTATTATTCAACATAGAACCCTCCCACGACTGCTACAGTTTGAAGCCATGATCAGTCACGAATTGCTACAGTTCTGCAAAGAACCACTGTGTTCCTACTACGAGCATCATGTGCACCTTCAGGATCACGTAGAGACACATTGGCGTAGAATGATTGACTGAACGTAGGTATGGAGGGGTGTGTAGGGTGGCTGTTAAATTTAAAATGAAGGAAAAATTTCTTGAAGTGTCCACCGCACCACGATACGCTAACTGGTCAGCAGGGAGAGACAGCGCACACACACGTGATCATGAAAGGTGGTATCTGATGTTCTCCATTTATTAACAGCCAGATTTGAGCTAAACTCAAGTGTATCAAGTATTGAGTTAAACTGCTTGTGTCATGTAAATCTGTTAGATCAAAGAACAAAAGTTATTAACATGTTCCCAGGGAGAACAAAGAGAAAGGATGTTGTATAGATATCCGTCCGGAGACAAAGCATAGGAAGTGTATAAGGAATGAGGAAGAGCTCAAGGGAGAGAGAGAGAGAGAGAGAGAGGAGGTAGAAATCCACCAACAGTGTAGAGTGCTTAAATAGCAATGAATCGAATTTAAGACCTAAACTGTTCATTGAGTGCTTAATTTTAGCTAGGCTAAGATGCTAAGACAAAATCTTCATAAGAAGTAATAAGAAAGCATGGTGTTATAACAAGGGAGTTGTGAGAACCGGTAGGAAATACTCTGAAAATGGGTTTTATATAGTCTATGAGCAAAAAATCAAATGTAACAAATGTCTTGACATATTGTAGGGAGTTTGAGAGAATTAGTAGCAGTGCTTGACAAGTCTTAAAAATTCTTAGCAGTGAGCCCCCGAGTGGCGCAGCAGTAACGAGCTCTAGCATCCAGAGATCACAAATTCAAACCCCAGGTTCCAATGGTGTGTGAGCACGCAGTTCAGAGGAAACACGTGATAGTAGAGGACGTGGAGAAAGAGGAGTGGGGGGGGGGGGGGTGTTGGAAAATTGTGAGGTGTAAATTGTTTAAAAGTTTAAGTGTAAGACTGAGTTGCGTGTACGTCCAGGAGATGTTTAAAACTTGTTTACGTCAGCGGAAAGCCAGGCGAACCGAGTTTACATATTTTTTGTGGGGTTTTTTTGCATTTTGTACAAGATTTAGTGAAGACATAAGACATAGCACCATGTGTCCCAATAATGTTAGCAAGGATGGTAGGAAGAAGAAAAGGGAGCCGCTTTCAGTTTTTCAGTCAAGAGGAATCATAAAATAAACGTTAAGTGAGTTTTAATTTCAATTTAGTTCATATTTTACTTCATTTATTGTCTTTTCAAAATGTTTTGATTGATTTTATATGCAAAAATATGATTATAGTGTTGGAAATTGGTAATACTGTGTTAGAAATGCTTTTGCGTGGCTGGAACGGATTATCTGCATTTACATTATTTACTATGAGAAAATGTGTTTCACTCGAAATGATTTTATCATATCATGTTTATAAAACAATGTTATACCAGTGTAATAATCTCTATACTACATGATAACACTGCCTGTGCCTAAGTTTGTGCTTTCCTCAAAACCATGTTTTCCAATAGTTTACAGTTTATTATTATTATTATTATTATTATTATTATTACAGTTTTTTTCTACTTACCCTGACTTGTAGTTCTGGGTTCTGGCTATATATTTTTGCTTTTGCTAAAAATAGTTTGCATAGAATGTTGTTGTGAAACAATCATTCTAAAAAGTGTCTAAATAAAACTCCGCTTCACAATGCATGCCTGAGTCTCTTTTGGTACAAAAATATCCTCCTCAATAACAAAAAGTCTGAAATGTTCTTTACACTGTGGAAAAACATGATTCATGTAAAGTAGCCTACACATGAATGTTGCTTGTTTTCTTGTGTTAAAAGTGAGCTTCTGAAATATAATTCACACTTTACAAAGTGAGTTTACATATTTTTTGATTCAGTTATTCAACTTAAAACATCTTTCCAATAATTACAGTAAATTCATCATAGAAATTGTTCAGCTGTTGGTGTCTAGATTTTATTTACACACACTGGCAGTTCTTCTGAAATTACATTATTATTATCCTTAATAATTGTTCTCTTAACCACAAATTATGTTATAAATATAATTTCACTTCTTTTTGTGAAATTAGGTGACAATTTTTTTTAAAGATTCTACAAATAAAATGCTACAATCAAATATCAAATACCTGTTCATGTCAATATTTTAATATAGTTTAAACTAATATACCCATTAAACACTTACTTAAATTAACATTGTTCATTAAGTCTACCCCGAACACAAAAGTAATATTTCAAGAACCGTATACAAAAAACATGGATTTTTTTTTGTGGCACAGCGTACAGTGCCTCAACCAAGTGGTATAGATGGCTCAATCAAGCTACTGTACGTCCAGCATATTTTTCAACACGACATACATCAATCCAAATGTGCCCTACCAAAAAGTTTAGCAAAACATTTAAAGGGTTAAAATTTGGGAAAGCAGTGGAAGCTGCTTGATAATGATAATGATGATCATCATCATAAAAGTGCTATACGGCTGTGTCAAAACGTCACAATCGGTATCATTGCTCCATTGCTTCGAGGTCGTGCTGTATTTGCCGAACACTTCGCCTCCCTGCTGAGACTTCAAGTTCTCTCTCTTCACTTCCAGATCAACCTCTCTCTCTTTATCTTTCTCTCTCTGTCTGAAGAGGATTTGTTTCTTCAGAAGAACACTGATGTGAAAAGCATAGACTCTTCAAGACGCTGAAGAACTTCATTTAAAGTTAAGAAGATTTAGATCAAAAGGTTAGTGGAGAGATGAAGAAGGGAAAAAAACACATTCAAAGGACTACTTGTGGAATGTAAAAACCATGGCCCTCACAACGCTGATAAGCTGGATGCACGTGCTTTTTTTTTTTTTTTTTTTTGGGCTGTGGCAAGACGTAGATGCTTCCTTCCAAGCTTCTGGGAGATGAAGGGGAAGAGTTGTAGCGGAATCAAGTGGTTTGGATTCTGCTTTGCTTCATGACACACTCAAGTCTGAAAAACACAAAGTTTACTATAGGGCAGGTTTTGGCCTCACTTTATTCTGTGAAACAGGCCTTGGAATTGAACGATGCATTGTGGGGAAACTGTGCAATGTTAATTACTCTGGGATTGCACTGAAAGCCACAATGTGCTCCCAGAGCCCTTTATGCTAATGTTGCAATTTCAGAGTTGCACTGAGTGCAGTTTGCATAATGCCAATGTTTACATGCAGGCCTTTTTGCAAATTTGAATTAATTTGCTGCAATTAAAGGTTCCCATTGAACTGTTTATATGTAACCTAAACTCCATTGTTAAATTTGTAGACAATCTTAATTTATATGTTTATTCCATGTAATCCGATCCCGAGTTAGACTCAAGCGGGGAGCAAGGTTTAGTAGCAATGTTACCAAAATAAATGGTGGGAATCCAGGCAGACAGAACCCGAACTTATCAATCTCACTGTTTTTAACCCTTTAACGTTCTCACTATGAAAGATGCATGGGGAAATGTTTGCATTTTTTTTATCTTTATGGAGCATTCGTATCAACAATCAATGCTTTCAGTATATTAATATATATATTAATAAAATTCAATATATTAAAAATATGTTGATTGGAGCCTACGACATATACATACATACATACATACATATATATTTACATGATCAGTAAAACAAATATACACTACAATCACATTATCTTTGTACCAACATTGTTTTGGAATAAAAACGTTTTAAATTAAAGGTTTAATGAAATTTTTTTTTAATCTACCTTATGCAAGTTTTGCATCCTCACTACATTTCTATTGAAATTCATCTGGCTGAGGTCCTTAAAGTTGTATGAAACACATTAAAATATAATATGGAATGATTCTTCTTACTAAAATAGGCTTATTTTAAACCTGGCTTTAAAACTACATGTTTCAGGATTGTCTGAAAAACAAAAAACACACTCATTTACTTTACCCAAAGATCCTGCAGCGAGGCACCTCAGGAGGTGTTAGCAGGTGGCTAACGGCCTACCCGGCTGTGGCCATATTGATTAGCTTGAAACGACACAGCTGTGTAAATGACAGCTAGGTTAATTAGCCAGAACGAAGCCTTTCTGCTTTAACTGGTCACCAACCTAGGCTTTTATTTCATCCCACTGCAATCACTAGTGTTACAACCTATGTTTTAATAATGAGAAATAAAATATATAAATTGTATGTAGATGTGCATCTGTAAAACAGCCAAAATGGCTTCATAAGACTTGAACATTTAGTGCTTTATGAAATCCATCTGCCAGTCATACATATTACAAGTTTTACATGATCATTAATTATAATTATCAATGATCGATTTAATTTTAAAGAGTCTTTCTGTAATTCAAAAGAACATCTGAGGAGTGATATACGATTTAAAGGAATAATATATAACGACAGTATAGTTAAGCAGAACAAACACCAAATTTAAATAATATTAGAGAAAGGAAAAGTAAAAAGCAATCATAATATTGTAGTTATAAACAACAACATCTATTGAAGAAAAAAATAACAATTCCTGGAAAGAGAAGTTAAAAAATGAAAAATTCCCCAAATTCAGTTTAAGTATTATATTTTTTTAATTCTCTTTTATAATTTATTAAACAGATGGATCAAACTTTTCAACTACAAACTTTTAAAAACAGTACATACAACAGTACATATCTGCAAGAAGATTTGTGTGTGTGTGTGTGTGTGTGTGTGTGTGTGCGCGCATCAGAGGTGCTAAGGTGCCGTATGATCAGGCAGCAGGTCCCTCAGATCTGCTTGATGCCTCACAGGAGCCAAACAGATTACAGTACAGTGGCCTTTGAGCTCCCTATGACACTGACACACACATGTACTCGTATACACACCCAGATACACACACATATACACACACTTCACATCACCATTTCTATCTAGCGCCACACACAGATGTTTTGAACATGAATTAAAGAATAAACATACACTTTACTGCCAAGTCCATGTCATTTAGGCAAGAAAACTTCCCGTCTTCAGATAAATAATCTTTTTTAGAAATGCATGTGACTGGAGGACATAGAAGCCGCGCTGGAACTTATGAGTAAACATATCAAATTACTGTAACAATTTAATGGAAATAGTTATCCCTAAAATGGTCCTAAATTATTAAGTAATATGTAAGAGGTTTAAGCAGTTTCACACAAGAGGGAGTGCTGTTGTGCTGAATATCAGCATGGATGTGATGTGGTCATAGGCACGAGGACGCTGCCTGAGATATCATGATAAGACATGCTGCATGACATCAAATGTGATATTTCTTCAAGACACACACACACACAGTCACCTTTTATTATCAACAAATTATGATTTGTTTCTTTATTTAACCAGTTATGTTGCTCCGCCAACACATGTACTTCTGTGACTTGAGGAACTAACTAACGGAGCTGGTGAATTACCAGGCATGCATGTACTTTTAATTTTTACCTGTACTATGTAGGCAAAAGTTGAAGAGAATAAACCATGGACAGACCTGCACTATGTACTGTATGGGTGTATAATCCCTAGTGTGATTAACCACTGTAGATTCATATAGTTAAACATCTCAAGGTATCCCTTTCATCCAATCAGATCAGTCTGAACTAACTGTTGTATAACATCTTACAGTGCATCCAGAAAGTATTCACAGCACTTCACTTTTTCCACATTTTATGTTACAGCCTTATTTCAAAATGGATTCAATTCATTATTTTTCTCAAAATTCTACAAACAATACCTGATGACAATGCGAAAGACGTTTCTTTGAAGTTTCTTGAAATCTTTGCAAATTTATTTAAAAAAGAAAAAGAAAAAAATCACATGTACATAGGTATTCACAGCCTTTGCCACTAATGAGCAATAAAATATATAAATTGTATGTAGATGTGCATCTGTAAAACAGCCAAAATGGCTTCATAAGACTTGAACATTAATGCAAGTGCTTTATGAAATTCATCTGCCAGTCATACATATTACAAGTTTTGCATGATCATCAATTATAATTAGCAACAATCGACACTAAAAATTAAGCTCAGGTGCATCCTGTTTCCACTGATCCTCCTTTGTTTCTACAACTCGAATCTAGTCCACCTGTCTATATAAGGTCCCCTAGTTAACAGTGCATGTCAGAGCACAAACCAAGCCATGAAGTTCAAGAAATTGTCTGTAGACCTCTCAGACAGGATAGAATCGAGGCTCAGATCTGGGGAAGAGTACAGAAAAAATTCTGTAGCATTGACCAAAGTGAGCAACTGGAGGAGGTCAGGAAGGTGACCAAGGAAGGTGACCAAGAACCCAATGGTCACTCTGAAAGAGCTCTAGTGTTTCTCTATGGAGAGAGGAGAACCTTCCAGATGTAAAACCATATTGTAGCATCATAAATGCTGTCATTTATTGAAGCATGTATAAAACAATTTCTAAAGCTGTGCATAAGAGCATGCACTTCAGTACATAAAAGATATTTATAAAAAAAAATTTAAAAACACTCATTTGGATAAAGAAATTTCCACATGTAGCCATATATGGTCTTTAACACTTTGACCATTAGTTTTTCTTAAATAAAAATACTTCAGTGTGTGTATACGTGTGCATCTTATTTGCTGAATTACATTTAGATTTTTTTTTCCCTGCTGCCGTTATTCCGAATGTAATATACAGTACTGCAGATTGTATGATTATCTGGCTCATATTAGTTTTAGAAACACTAAAGCTACCTCTAGTTTCTCTTTAAATCCAAAAAAGTACAAAGCAACATAAGCTGTAACTTTACCCTAACATGTGAAAATTAAAACTTGCAAGTTTTCCCAAATTTACAGAAATCATACAAATTATCAATTTTGCTTGCTGATACTCAATAAAGAAAAACGTACGTAAACTACAGAAGTCTTGCTCTTGTGAATTCTCTTGTCACAGAATTGTGTGTGGGTGTGTGTTTATTTTAAATTCTCACCGTGTATTTTTTTTAGTGTCCGAAAAATAAACCCCAGTGTGAATCTGCCTTTAAATCTGTACTTTTAAATCTGTTTAAGCATCTGCACTGGCTGAGGTTCACACTTTTGTTCATGCTTGGCGTGGTCACCAACTCATACACACATAGTTACGATACACACATCTGGGTGATTTTACACACACACACTCATGAACACGCACACACTTTGAGACAACTCCAGCTGCACTCACATTGTGCCCATCTGGATGGAGCGGCTTTGCCAGAACTCGAGAGGCACAAACAATCACCGCTCTGCCCCCTTGATGTCATTGTTTAAAGCCTAAAGCAGAAAAGGATGAAAAGAAAAAGAAGAGATTTTTAGTAAGAAGGATGTAGCTCTTTAACACCGGGACCTCTTTAAGAAATGACTAACCAAATTTTAAACGTATGGTTTATTTGCCTAGAAACAAAGGCTATACTGTTATGTTTTTGTTTTTTTTTCCCCTGATATATATATATTTTTTTATTTAATTTTTTAAATAAATTTCTTAAAGTAAAACAATCCTAACACAGATTCCCATCGTTGGTCCCGGAGACCCCCCTGTTCTGCATATAAAAGCTGATTACCAGCTCTTGCACTTCTTTGAAGTGTGTGTATGTTAGAGTGGGAAAAACATTAAAGTTTGTCTCACAACAGACTACGATTGGGAAGTTGTAAAATTTCTTGAAAATAAGCAAATTTATTGAATATTTCTCCTTAAATGCCTTAATCAATGCCTTTTGGACTGTTCATATTGCTGAATAAGTAGTCCTAACTATACAGTAAGCACCTCATTAATACCTGGCCTGAGCGATGCAACAGAACAAAGGTTGTCATAAGTTCGGATCCCGATTATTAAAAATTAGCTGTGCTTCCTGGATGAGAGGGGCATCCTTTAGCTAACCTGTCAATCACAGCGAGACTAACCAGTCATGGGTGTCTGTGAGCTCAGACTCCTCCACTGGTGGTGTGGGGAATGGTCAAGAATAAATTTAGGAGAAAAAAAATAATAAATAAATAAATAATAATAATAATAATAATAATAATAATAATAATAATAATAATAACACAAACAAATGGGAATAAATGCAATGGTAATCACCACTGGGCTTCATGATCCCTAGCTGGACTATAGAGATTCCTAGATGGATGGATTTATTTATTTATTTACTGATTGATTTGATCAACATATTCCAACAATATTCAGAGAAACTTACTAAAGTGCTTTGAAGTTTCCATTATTGAATTGATGGAAACGGATTCCTGCTGTAAGCCTTAATAAATGTTAGTAATGTTTCTCCCTTTGAGTTGGACATAAGAGCATTTTTATGAAGCCTTATGAACACCAACGTTACACTTCTGCCAAGCCATTAATATCTTAATAATGGACCGATATTCTAGTACCATGAGCGTCGAAGATCAAAAGCTGATTTCTCTCTATATTTTAATTGGCTTTGTCTCTTCTCCCCCTGTCCTGTTATTTGTCCACGTCTCTTTCCGCAGCTGTAATTGAGGCCTAAGTCACATCAGGTGTCCTAAACACTCAGACAGAGCAGCGCTGTCTCAGGCCTTGCCCACAGGACGTCCAAATCTAAATAAACACACAGACACCGCACACGCCGGCACGCAGAGGAGACAGGAAGACGAGAGAGACAAAGAATAAACCTAGAGGAAGATGAAAAGCGTGACAGTAATAACACAGAGAGAGAGAGATGGCTACTGCTGTTGAGGCCAGAGTCAGCGCGCGACTGCGCCAGAGCCGCATGACTGAGCGCTGAATTATATGTGTACGAGTGCGTCAGCGCAGGGATGACATTTACCCAGACTCTCTGAAGTCTGGCCTCTTCGGCCTGATGCTCTTCGCTCGCCGTGCCTGCGGCGCCTGGAGCACAATGATGTTCTTTTCCATAAAGTGGCATCAAAGAAGATGGGGGGGGGCGCCCGGGATCTTCTGCAGTACGAAGCGTAAAACACTACCGTGGCATCTGCATGTACCCGATGTGCTGGCCAGAGCCTTCGGCCAGTCATTTCAGACATATTTCCTAATTGTTATGCTACCTCTACGTTTTACAGAAGCAAATCAGAAATAGAGGTCACTGTAAAGCAGTGCAAAGTCTTTTAAAAATGACTTGAGAGAGTTTGATCTTGTATGACAAAAACACAAAGAGAATTCCAGATGACAGCATTACAGATGCTTATCTGGCACAGAGAGAGAGAGAGAGACAGACAGACAGAAAGGAGGAGTATGTTGCTCAATTATAGCTAAACGCTGTCTGACAAGAAGAAATCCTTTATACTTGAGGTCTGAGGCAAAACGTTATAAAAGTTCCAGCATTAACCGACATAATTTGAGTTCGAATCTCACTTCCGATCTGCCATCTGTATGGAGTCTACATGTCCTCCCCATGTTTTGTGCTTTTCCTCTAGGTACTCTGGTTTCCTGTCACAGTCGAGAGGCATGCATTGTTTAAAAAACTGCTCATATTGTAGAACTGGATGAGTGTATACACTAAATCTGTGTGAGCCCTGCAATGGGGTGGCACAACATCTAGGGAGTCAGCCAACTTGTTCCCTGGTACAGCATCCAGGTCCCCTGCAAACTTATACAGAATAAACACTACAGAAAATGAATAAATTAATAATTGTACGCTTTATTTATGGAGCACTTTTCATGCACATTTTAGCTTAAAGTGTTCCATAATCAATTAGTAAAAATATAAATAATAAATCATAATAAAACATGCAAGATAAAGGTTTACTCGTTGTGGACGAGCGACCCCTTAAGCCACTAGACCCAGAAGTCTAGTCCTTCCTGTTTCTACTGAAAACTGTTGAAGTAATTGAAGACCAAACATATTTTAAACAACTGACCTTGCTTTTTAGAATTTTAAATTATAAAAAAAATAATTTTTAATTATTATTTTTAAATAGCACTTGATCCAGAACACATTATTATATAGTTTTTTTTTTTTTTTTGGATTGCAGTATAATACAAAAGAGGATTACTACTGTATAATAATGTGTTCTGGATTAAGTTTCAGCTCATCATGCTCCCAAATTTATTCTTGACAATTCCTCATATCACCAGCTGAGGAGTGTGAGCCACCATGAACAATTTATTTAAACTCTGATTTTAATCTCAGATAAAAGTCAGAATTCTGAGCACAAACAATTCAAATTGTTTTTGGTGGCCCTGATCCTCTTCCATAGTATAACTATTATTGTGCTAATAGAATTTGTTTATTTATTTAGGTGGCACAATGGCTTAGTGGTTAGTGCTATCGTCTTGCACCTCCAGGGTCCAGGTTCGTTCCCCCCTCAGGTACTCCGGTTTCCTCCCACTGTCCGAAGACATGCAGATTAGGCTAATTGGCGTTCCCAAATTGCCTGTAGTGTGTGAATGTGCTTGACCGGAGGTCCTACCACGGTCGTAAATTGGGAATAAATGCAATGGTAATAACCACTGGGCCTCATAATCCCTACAGAGATTCCTAGATGGATGAATTCCTTTATTCATTTATTTACTGATTGATTTGATCAACATATTTCAACAATATCCAGAGAGACGTACAAAAGTGCTTTGAAGTTCCAATTATTGAATTGATGGAAACAGACTCCTGCTGTAAGCCTTAATAAATGTTAATAATGTTCCTACGTTTTAGTTGGACATAAGAGCATTTTTATGAACCCTTATGAACACCACCATTACGCTTCTGTCTAATTAATGAGAATTTTAAAGGGAGGAATGTATAGACTATCCGAAAACAATGTCTCCACCAAATCTCTTTAGTCCCCATGGCCATAGATAAGCCTTGGATGCCCATGACCATGTTACCAGTTTACTGGAATATCACCGTTAAAATTATTTAACTGGTTATTCATCAAACTTGTGTGGTGTACATGTAAAACCATCTTAAATATAACAATTAAGCGTAAGGTAGCGTAAGAGCTCATTTCTGTATGCCTCTGCCACCAGGAGCTCCGCATTAGGCCACAGGGCTTTAGTATAACACCAGCAATGTCAATTCCAAGACCAGGATTAGCTGAGATTGATTCAAGACCTAACAAGTCGAGATAAAGTCCAGATGAAAGTAAGGCTGAGTCAAGATCAAGACTGAAAACTTTCACATCAAATCTTTTTGAAGCCACCTTAAGCTTTAGTTACAAAAGGACCAATTATACGAATTTAACTTTTCAGTCATTTTTCAATATTCCATTGTGTGTGTGTGTGTGTGTGTGTGTGTGTGTGTGTGTGTGTGTGTGTGTGTGTGTGTGAGTGTGTGTGTGTGTTTACAGACAAAAAACCATGGAGGAAAAAAAAATCCCTGCATTTTGTGAAAACAAGGCAATAAGATTTTTCCCCCTAATATGACCTCATGTGTCACAATATGATACCCCTCCCTGTTGCTCTTGGGCGTGGCTCAGCAGTAGCTCATTTACATACAGTAGACACTAAAATGGTGCATTTGGAGGAGGAGTGAAACAGAGGGAGTTTAATGTATGACAAAATTCAGTACCTGAGGGATATTTCACCTGGAGCATTAACACACACACACACACACACACACACCGGAGACCTGTGTTAACTTTTTAAAGCCACAGTAAAATATGAGACCTTTAAAGCTTGGCAGGAAAAAAAAGTTTCAGAAGTAAAGTTTATTTCACTTTATTTCAGAAGGGTCAAAGTACTGGCCTGCATCAAGCACCAATAAGGATGAAGAGATTTGAAAAAAAAAATCTGGAATTTGGTTTTAAAAAATCATTTGAATGCTTAGGAAGCATACATGGTAAAAAA
>JAOVVA010000037.1:2910155-2923819 GCA_028565275.1 Leiocassis micropogon | reverse complement strand
AGAGATTTGAAAAAAAAAATCTGGAATTTGGTTTTAAAAAATCATTTGAATGCTTAGGAAGCATACATGGTAAAAAATCACAAATCACTTAAAAGTAAGAGCTTTTCACATGCAATGTGATGAGAACTCAGGACTGGGACTAAACTAACTGTGTCCATCAGAAAACCACTTGATAGTGAGACTAACAGGAAAAGACACTTAAACTTAAAAAAAGTCATCTGAATCCAGATTGACTCTATTCCAGAGCATCATGCAAAGTGTCCACTCTGGAGGCAGTGTGATGATCAGTGTGATGATTCAGTTGCTCAGGTTCAGACTAAGCAACGTTACGTGGCTATAAAATAAAGTCAGATGACGACCTGAATGTACTGAATGACCAGGTTATCATGTCTATGGGGTTTTTCTTTCCCGATGGCACGGCCATATTCCAGCACTCAGATTGTGAAAGAGTGGAATCATTTTCACACATGAACTGGGCACCACCTTGTGTGCTGTAATCAAAGCTACAGGCAGTCAATGAAATCTTGAAGTGTGTGACTTTTTATTTCAGCAGGCAAAGTATTGGTTAATGTGGTGAAACATTATGATGTTTCAATTGCTTATGACTATATACAGTACAGTAAAAAGTACACTTACTTCATACAAACAGCTTTATTCAACAATGCGGTTTCACAATTTTGACACCATGGGGGATTTTTTTTGCTCTGCAACATAGGGTAAAATGGTCAAAGGTTCTGGAAAGGTTCTGAAATGTCTGTGACTCAACAACAATCATGCTTCCTAAATGTCCTAAGAAGAACGCAGGTCTATAAAAACAACAAACAGCCACACAAAATCTACTTTCTCTATCTTTTTGGAACTATGCAAGAAAAATGCTCTGTTGCAATTTAGGAAGGTTAAAACTTAAATGTTCTGCAACTCTCAACAGTGAGAAATGGATGGGGTAATAAAGGGATTGCCTCATCGCAGTTGGGTCATTTTCCCCCACAGACCTCTGCACAGCAAGTGTTGATCAATCACTATCACATGACTGCCAAAGCACTTTCATTTCTGCCTAACATGCATGATATCAATGATGTAATAAAGTATGTATATGTGCTGTGAGAACTCCCTCCACAACACTTTCATCATTATGATGTGTGATTTTACCCATCTCAGATCATGGGGGACCTTCTTACAGAAATCGATCGATACACCTTTTCTCTGTTGGTCTTCCTGCTCTGGGATCTATTATACCCCGTGTTCCTATACATCTGGAGGATTATACTGTACGTGATGTCCATTAGGTGGCTCATCAGAGCCAAAACAAAAGTATTTAACGATTTCATGCACCATGATGGTAAACACCCTGATGAGCTTGTCATCGTGACTGTTGTTGTGAGCTCAATTATATGATTGCAGAGAGATCAAATCAGTACGATAGCGTGAGGTGGATCAGATGTGCTGTGTTTCAGGAAAACTTAAACTCTCCAGGTCAGAGACTGGACACTGGACTAAGACTGTGTTTAACCTGAGTGTCCTTAAGACTTGTTTTTTTTTTTATGTAAAACTTCCACTTTTTCTTTACCTCTTATTCTTCCCTTCCCGCTTTCATCTCAGTCCTTCTTTCTCAATGTGTCTATCTCTCCCCTCTCTTGCTTTGTTCCTAAGAATCAGGCTTGAAAGTACAAGCTCCATTAGAAGTGGAATTTCAGTCCAATTTGTCTTCAAAGAAAGTAAAGCTGACTACAGAGGTAGCGTTCCCTCTTTTGCCATTAGATCAGCTGAGAAAGACCTGTTAGTCACGCCTACTTATCTGGCAATGTTATAAACGCAGGATTAACAGATCAAAGGCCTGAGCGGGGTTAGCGTTATAGAAAATGTAAGCCCTTCATAGGGGATCTTCAGTCTGTGGCTTTAACTTGCACTTAATTCTGATATAACCAAAATGCTCGCAGTTCATGTCAGTGCCACTGAAATGTACAACCACCAACCCGATGGTGTGTAAAACATCCAGCCTCGCACCCTGTGATGATGACATCGGTCACACTACTCACATGGCCACTCGCCACCGTCATTAGGTTGCCAGATATTCAACACCAAGATCAAAATATATTAATAAATCTTTACTTTTTTTCTGCAGTAAAAGTTTATTGGTGACCGTGGAATAATTTCAAAGTAGTCTCCATTGCTGTGATGCTATAATTTCCAAAGGCAAGATAAATAAATGGTTTCAGATCACTTTTTTGTGTCCAGAAGTAAAAGTATCAAATATAAGCTGAGAAAGACACATGTTACGGTTAAGATTAGATTTAGATCAATTGAAGGTCCTCATGACAAGAGATTGCATTTGCATTTATACACAAGGTGGGCGTGGCCTAAAAGAAAATGAGAGTTTGGAAAATTGTCCAACATGCATGTATTTAAAAGCAGGCAAACGTTCCAGTACGGCAGCCAAATCCCTGCGAGTGCAGAGCAGAGTTTTACTGCATGGAAGCAATTCGTTTTATCTGTCAAGGGCCAAGTGGAGGGTTAGAATCAGTTACTCTTGGGTGGTTTAAGAAGATGCACGTGAAATTCTTTTTTTCCGGTCAGATCGGGACAAGCGTGAGTCCGTGTGAAAGCACCAGAAACTGCACCTTTATTTGTTTGAAAGGTGTTTGTTTATACACTGTATATCTGCATTATGTTGTATGAAATAACTGTAACTGTTAGAAAGCACTGACACTGGGGACTCCTTCCATTAAAGTTAAATGAACATCTGTCCTTCTATCCATCCATTATGAATACTGCTTATCCTGTGCAGGGTAACAGGGGCGTGGAACCTATTCCAGGGAACTTGTGGCACAAGGCAGGGAAGATCTCGAGTGAGGTGCTAACCCCAATAAATAAGCATCTCCATACAGAGACCTTTACTATACATTATATACGACTACATGATGTTCATAGTTAAGCAATGAAACGTTTTTTTAAATCGGTTTTACAATACACTGTGAATAAGCTGATACTAAACAATGGAAAACAAGCGCACTAATATAAAACTATCATTTCAATTTCTCTAGTTAGACAAAATCACTCAACGTATTCTGATCTATCAGATTTGACAACATAACAGAGCTGTGCTATCTTAAATGCTATTTTATTAAGCGACACAATGACAGTGATGGAGTCTAGAAACTCCGCCCGCTCTCACACTTTATTTGCCATTTTTTCCTGATATTCAACAGGAGTCCGTTTGAGTGCAAGTGTCACATCTTTGCGTTGACCCATGAACATAAAAGTCAAAGAGGAACGGAGCGAGCAAGGTGGAGTGAAAAGAGACCAACACGTGTTTTTAATCACCTGGGGTTTGTACCATGTCCACATCTGGATTCCTTCATGACCAGCTCCAGACCTCATAGCCAACAGGAGGGAGGAGAGCAGCAGATGTTTCTCTCTCTTTCTCTCTCTCTCTCTGAGCTCCCCTATTTCACCCCCGTTCTCTTTCTTCGGGTTCTCACTAGAACAAGTCTATGGAAGTGCCCTGTAAAAGCAGATGCATGTACAAAAATGTGTGGTGAGTCCTCTGGTTGAGGTTGAAAGGCCCCCATACACACATACAACACATATATACATTTACATACGCGAGGAAAAACGTTGTATTTATAGTGCTACATAAACACTAATAAACATTTATGAAGCCTCTTCTAACAAGCACCGTCTTTTATTAAAAAACGGCTTTCCTTTATTTTGAGGTCAAGTTAAGATAATGCTAAGCAGAGAAGAGAGATTTTATTTGTGTGTTATGACATTTTGTTCATTTTTCTATAATCTTGAAATATATAGAACAAGAAATACAGACACAAAGATATTAATTATGATCTTTATTTTAATTTCAAATGATTCAACAGTGTGATGCATAGAAGGCAATGATACAGAAGGTTTAACACCATATTTTGACGTACTGTATTGTTTCGCCTCCAAACATCTGAATGCATTAAAGTAAATGATCTCATATTACTATTAGACAGATAATACAGTAAACATCTCCGGTAAAGCAACATCTGGCCCACTTACTATCTGGGAAATGGCATAATGGCATGAAATAAATTAGTCTCATTGATTGCTTGTGATGTATTAAAGTTTAAACTGAAATTACTGAAATAATAACTCAAACAGCAAACGACTAAATCAAATCAAATCAAAAACAGAGAGAGACAGAGAGACTGGTCTGGTCTGGTCTGGTTGATAGGATTATCACATGTCTCCCCTTGAGCTCTACAGAGTCTACACGCTCCCCACTGCCATGTTCCACTCCTGACCTCTGACCCCTGTTAGCTTGAAAAATGGTCATATTTCGTTAAGCCTGGCAGCAGGAAGTCCTGGAGATCTCGTCCAAACACACGTATACACACCACTAACAATTAACAATGTGGGTGGTGGACTGTGAAATGGGTCAGTGTAAGAGAGGTATGCGACAGGACCAGCGTGACACCGCATCAGCCGAGCAGGCTAACATATATGATATAAGAATATGATAATCTTACTCAGATTAAATGTATAATGTATGTCATAAGTGAATATGAATACAGATCATAACAGTAAGTATTTGTTTGTTGCAGAAAGCAACAAGAGGTAACATGAGTGTTAGTTTTTTATTTTAACAAAGAGCTAGAAACATGTGTGGGGGTTGCCAGGTTTCAGGAAATTCCCGCCAACTCAAGTACAACTCTATAACTGGACAAGATCTTTCTCATTTAGCACTACTGTTTTTTTTTTCAAGGAAACAAGTTAACAATAATGTGCATTTACATATATTATACACATTTAATAAAACTGTAGTTGGCTTGTCCGTACATTGAAGATATTTGCTAAAAATAATTTGGGGAGGGTGTAAGATGAGTAATAGAACAAAATTTTGGAATTTTTGAACAAAAAGTTCTGTTTGTTTGTGCACGCATCACGTAAGAATTACTTAATGAATTTTAATGGGGTTTTTACATGCTCATTTGGCCGAGCTTTAGGAAACATATAGGCTTTGTTTTATCACAATCAGCCCACAGGAAGAAAAGATATGCTAAACAGTTTAAATAGAAAATGGGCTTATCTCATAAAAAAAAAAAATCAACATTAAAAAAATCATTAGTTCATCTTAAAATTCAACAGATGGCGCTGCACATTTTTTTTAATACACGCTTATTAGTATGCAGTTGAAATCTACTTAATAAACCCGATCTCACGCCTTCATTCCGGGCACTACATGGAAAAATTTTAGTTCATTCCAAAATTTAACAGATGGCACTGTACATTTTTATAATGCGCTCATGAGTGTGAAATTAAATTCCACGCAAACGATCCATCCATTGCAGGAACATCTAATTGCTAATATGAGGACATTATACTGCACTTGAAACCTGTCAACCATGGTTAATAAACATGCAATATAATTATGTGATATAATTACATGTGATATAAGGTCATATCATTATATGAATGGAAGATTTACTGTAGGGTTTGAACCCTATATACACACAGCATGTACAGTAGGATGGGTTTAAAACAGCTGCTTCATCGCTTATAAATAAATAATTCAGATTGCCAATATTTATGCCATGTTATTATCTTCAAATCAATTTTATTCAAACCTTGTACCATTTCTGACAATTTTACAAGGTTAGGATGCCACACACACTACTAGTTAAAAGTTGTTGTTTTTTGTTTTTTTTTATTTAAAACTCTACATTAGAAATTGGTCAAGGTGAATAAAAATGTATGTGAAGTGGCAAATGCTTATCTGGATCATTGTAATGAAATGCTTATAGATATTAACAGTATATATCTGTTAAAATTTTATAATTTTTAAATATGAAAAATAAAATGAAATAAAATTTTTGACTGAAAGACAAAATCTAGACAGTTGTAAGTCATTCTTAGAATAAGATATTCAACATTATTGCATAAATTTAAAAGTTCAAAGTACAAAGTTTTTAGAACTCCTTCTTTCAATGCTTTATGTTTCATAAATTGGAGGACTCAAAACCAGTCTCAGAAAATTTTCTGTCTGTATGTACAGTATGTCTGTCTGTATGTCTATCTGTCCAGCCAGATTTTGTCACATCATCATGCAAAACTGCCTTAACAGAATTTGATTAAACTTTTGCAGTACTTAGATACAGTATCTGCCTAAAGTTTAAACTGCACCATAAGTGAAACCTAAAAAGTTCTGTATTGGATTTAATAATCTACTTTAAACTAAGCTACTAATGCAATACTTGTTGAATGTAAACAAACACCTGCACCAATAGATATTAATTAGAAAAGCTAAACTAAATATTTTTACTGAGATTAGTTCAAATTTTCACGGCTGAAATAACAGCGCTGAAGTGATATGAGTGAATTATAATGCACTGAAGTCGTTTTAAGAGAATTTCATCTTTATCTGATCTACTTTTTCGATTTCTCATCTGTGATTCAACAGGGAATGTACAGTATTTGAATGACGACTAAAGAGGTACAACTTAGCGCAAACAAAGTGTAAGATACTCAACCTTACAAAATGTGATTTTTTTTGTATTAAAAAATAGGTCAGACAGAAAGACAGACAGTCATGTACGTGGACTTCAAACTGAAATAATAACAATATTACTGATTACATTAAAGCTGATCAGCTTATTTTTGGCTTTAACCATTCAACTATTTCTAAAAACTTTTTCCCCCATCAACGACAGGTACTAACTCTAATCTTGTATATTTCTGTGAATTTTCGTTAAATTGCTAAGAAGCACTTTAGATGTTTTGGCAGACATTTTTAAATTCCTTTTACATTGTGTTGTTGCATGCTTAACATAAGTACACGGACTATAACATGATAAATGAAATGTTACTGTCACTGGCGTAATGATCTGTCACTGTAAAACACAATGAATGACTCTAATGACTTAAAGAATTGGCATCACTTTAAAGACCCAAATATATTTTATTCATTAAATGTCATTACAGTCACCAGGTCCAAATAGTAAATGAAAACATAACATCAAGCTTCCCAGCAAGTCACCATATTTTGCCTTTCTACCAGTAACAGCTTCACCAAACAAGCGCTCAAAAATTTATGATCTGGCCACCCAACTGTAGTGAGATAAATGCTGTTTTTAGGAGCATAACTGATATATTGGACATTTTAATCACATGTCCATGATCTCACTGTTGACAGAACCATATAACAACACATAAATTAGGCTGTAGTTCACCACATGAAAGAAGCAGGGCTTTTTTTTTTTCTTTTTTAAACATTAAAGTTTTTTATTACCTTTGACCTTTTGTTCACACTGAAGCAAAGCTTTGGAACACCATAAACTGCACAACTCGTTGACTGTATAACTGTATTTCTTTATTTTCATTTTTTTTTTTTTTTACAGATATCTGATGTTTATCTAAGTTGTATTATATAACTGAAAAATTGAGTCTGCATGGTCAAATGTTCATGTACAATTCTATCATTTTCTATTTGGTTAACAAGCTGTTTATAACACTGTACATATGTGAAGTTTTGCATGAAATGTTGAAAAATATACATACATTTCTGTTACAATTCAAGTTATGTCAGCCTTGCTCTTGTGGAGCATCTTAAAATTTACTGAATTGTTTAATCTGATTGATTAGATGATGACTATAACAGCAGGTCAGAAGTGCAGGTTTATATTGTTATGTTCTGATATATTATGACTTAATACTTAATGATACATACTTCGTATAAACGCATTTTTTTTTTTAAATCCGTGCAAAGCTATCTTTGAGAAGGTGCTTAATTAAACTTTTCTGAAGCTGTCTCCAGTGCGAGCATTGTTTTTAACAGTCAGTGGTAAAGCAGTTACTTTGCTTAGAAATACTTAATGAAAGAGAGGGTTACATGTTGTGGTTTCTCTGTACCTTGATGATCTTCATTTTTTGTCTTATTACCTTTATAAGACAGAGAAAAAAATTAGGTTGGTCACGAATAACTGTTTATAGCTGCCTTAACGTAAATGAGAATAAGAAGTATTTTGTGGCTGTGCTACAAGATTAGAAGTAATTAAAAACTTGTCTGTAAAAAAAAAGTTAGACTTTATTGTTTAATAATCACATAATTGCATTCATAGAATGTGCCGTTCTTGAAAAATGATCCCCTTCAATGTAGTAAATGCATCTCATTACTAACCATGATTATTTTCCTATAACAGCATGACCCAAAGTCTTCAATATCTTCAAAACCTGAACACAACTATTACATTTATTAAATGATACCGAGTTTTTATGATCACTTTTTCTTTAAGGTGTATTCTGGAAAAGTTTAAGACTTCTTTGGCTCATTGACTCTTGTCTCCTTCTCTCTCTCTCTCTCTCTCTCTCTCTGTCTTTCGCTCTCTCGCTCCCTCTCAGTGGGGGTCCCATGAGGCAGCGTTTAATCACTGGGTACTTCACCATCAATGTGGAGGCAGACAGAAGGAGCCCACTCCAGGAGATCAGCCTGCAATCAAAGCCTTCTCCACCCCACTCTACTGTCTGCTGCTACTGACTGCTGCCATGGATCCCCATCACAAAAAAGAGCAGCAGAAACAATTATTTATTCTTTTTGATGTGAGGTTTTGAAGTTATCCTACTACCCCACTCCGACACCCACCTCCTTCCCAAATTCTCTCTCCCTCTCTCCCTCTCTCTCGCACACTCTCTCTCCGGCTCTCTGTCTCATTCCTTCACTTTTTTTTTCAGCTTGTTTACACTCTGAGGAAACAAGGTCAGACCCGAGTACATTAGAGAACAGGAATCATTTTGAGTTGGAGAAACATTGCAAAGGCATTGGAAATCCTACCATGTCATGCTGCAGGGAAAGAAACGATTTTGTGTTTATTTGACAAAATATCTTGTTCCCTGACATTTTCTCCATGTATGCATTGTTAAGAAGAACAGACTCACTTTTTCTAAGTTTGTACCTACATTGCCAGAATCACCTCACTCTGCAAGGGCTTCCTACTGCAATGCTCCCTGTAATTTGCAAGCCAGGACGGGCTCTCTGAGCAACAGAAACTAGCCCTGTACCACCATCTGGACTCAGCGTGATGAGCCATTGTCTTCCGATAACTGCTTTGTTGAATTTGTCAAGTGAGTGATCATACCACAGAGAGTAAAGAAATTGGGGAGCAGCTTCTGACAGTGACATGGATGGAATGAAGCTGCCTTTCAGCAGCGCCTGAATCTGGAAGTGCTGATGGAGCTGGCATGCCACGATGACCAAGTAAACTTTGATTCCCTAATTAACTTGGCCAGCCACCTTGAACACATCATTTGCAAATACCAATTCCACAAGGTGGTTAATGTTAGCTTATTTCTTAACAATGGCAACTCTGAACACATGCAGTTAGGCCAAGGCAGGTTGCCTCCTGTTTAGTAAGAGATGCTGTGAAAGAAGAGGCTCTGCTTCAACTGCTCCAACAAACCAATCACTTTGTGGTACAATGCACTTCTCAAAACCAGGAGAACCCCCAACCACGCTCCTCCTTCCTTCAGTAGGGCCCCCACAGTAAGTCCCTTTTAGTTTTCCATCTTTTACAATGAATGATAAGATTAGACACTCAGACTATGTCTTTGCGTTTGCAGCACTGCTTGACTCTGGAGCACAATCAATGTCAAGACACTATTACTAAGCTTAAGACCCTCACACCAGTACTAAAACATTCATTAAAAATCCATGCAATTTATGGGTATTAAATTGCATGGAATTAGAATAGCCAAGACAAGGTGCCCCTAATCACTTGTTCTCCAGGTTATTGCCCTGTATCAGAAATCCATCCTCTTTCTGGTCACAGCTACAACCAAGCACACTATCATTCTAGGTTTTCCTGGAATGTACCTCCATGATCCTCAAATACCCTGGAGTGACAAAACCATCCTGAAATGGTCCGTCCCCTTCATCCATCAATGTCTCCTCCTCCCTCACATTTTCTTCCCCTCAACTATGCTTGTGAGCTCCAGGAACCAATCTGCTGTTTCCTCAATGTACTAGGAGTTCCAAGAGGTCTTCAGCAAAGCCAAAGCTAGTGGCCTACCCCTTCATCAAGACTATGATTGTGGTATAGAGCTGCTAACCTGGCATGTTGCCTCCACACAATGACATATAATCCACTCTTCCTAGTAGAACAACAAGCCATGAATCAGTATGTGTAAGAGGCATTGCAGCAATGCTACATCTCGATTTTCAGCTACACTGCATCAGCTCAGTTATACTTTGTGGAAACGAAAGGGTGAGCATGCTGTCCTTGCACTGACTATTGGGGGATAAATCAATTTATAGTACCACAATTTTCTCTTGCTGGTTCTCTCAGACCTGTAAGAACTTTGTCCAGCCCAAGTATCCACAAAGTTATGCCTATCCAGTGCCTACAACCTCATATGCATCATAAGCATCTCCTCCGGCCGCTTTGAGAACTGTGTCTTCTAGATTCTCATAAATAACATCCTCAGGGACACTTAGGGAGAATTCATAATTGCATGTGTGGACGATATACCGATCTATTGTCCTTCTTTAGAGGCATATGTGGGTCATGTCAAGCACATATTACTGTATGTAGGCTTCTTGAAAATCAGCTCAGTAAATTGGCAAATTGGAAAAATCCTTGCTTAATTTGACTACATCATTGAAACCCATGGGGTGATCAGAGACCAAGAGAAATGCCCAATGACAGAATGGCCTGTTGCCACCACAGTTCCACACAACAATTCCTGGGGATTGCTACCTACTATCAGAGGTTTATACGGGGCTTCAGCTCAATTGCCAGTCTCCTCACGTTCCTTCTTAAGAAAGGACCCAAGCACCAGCATGAAAACAAACCACCATATGAAGAAATGGAAATTAAAAGCTGTGTTCATTTTCAAGCACCCTGACCTATTCAACCAGTTCACTGTTGAACATACATAACTGACCTGCCATGTCACATTTCACCCCTTAAGCCAGTCACCCATGGATCGCTAGTCACTGACATTGTCCTAATTCACCCCAGCACATCTTCCCATTGATGGACAGCTTGCTACCAGATCAAGATCATGAAGAACAATTCGCACCATAGAGCTGGGAAGATGAAGTACTTGATGAAGTACTCAAAAATGAGGGTTGTGCATCCTGGGTTCGCATTGCAATGTGGATTTGTTTGTTTTTGCCAGCATCCATCTCTGGCTCAACCTTTTGACATAATGTGAATAACAATACTGATGATCTCTATAAGCCTTAAAGTTCTCAGCTGAAACTCAGTCAGGTTAACCCATTAATAGTTGCTCTTCTTGCTTAAAACCCAAACTCTTATACAACTGAGGGTTAAATTCTATATAAATAAACTGCAAAGTACAGGAAAATTATTCTAAAGGCACATGACATATCTAATTCAAGCAACAAGATATCTTGTTACTGGATGCAAAAGACACTTTAATTTAGTGACAGTATAAATGTATCAATATAAACACTGTATAAACCAAATACACACAGTTATAGTACATAATCCCACCAGCACAATTAGCATTGTATTTTCATCTATTATGATTAAGTCAAACCCCAAAAACATCTGTTGCAAACATCAAGATTTATGTGCGACTTTAACAAAAGGCTTCAAAGCAACCTTCCCTGAGACAATCAACATTAATCATGTTTATATCATCGGCCCAGAGCTCCGATAAACTAAATTTGTTTAATTAAGCTTGATGCAATACAGCATTAAAAAGTCATTTAGCAAGTCATTTTCTCAGTTTGACGCTGAATCTTTCTTGATGTGGTGAACATTTAGCAAAATGTGGTGTGTGTTCATTCCAGGAGACAAAGTAGGCTGCCTTTTATCTCAGATCAACTTTAGCTCTTTAGCACTACTTTGAGCGGTTGACTAAATAAATACGAAATAACTTCGGCATTTAAGGACTCGAGGCGGATATTGTCATTTGAATGCATGCAGTACACCAACCTCAGCAAAGTCCCTGGTATAAAGGAAGAAAACAACAACGAACATGGTTTCCAATACTTATTTCCAAAGTATGTAGATTAGGCTTGATTAATTATTCATACAAAACTTCAATGGTCCTTAATCAAATGAAATCACATTTACTTTTTGCTTTTAAGCTAAAAATAGTGCTGATTTTTCTTTTTACCTTTATCTTTAATGCTTTCTTTTTAATCTACAGTTCAAAGTTTCTTAAACCTTTTTATACTAAATTGTAGAGTATCTCTGGGAGCAGATTTATTAAAACATTCAAATGTTAACCTCATTACTTAAATGTGTAAAATTATACTTTTCTTGTGGCTCTAAAACTTTTCATTCCAGATATTTAAACTCAAATCAAAAGATTTTCTTTTTTTCCACCGATATTGAGGTGTTTGTTTGAACCCTTTCAATTCATTTCAATTATAAATAAAAGCAGTGGAAATTTGTCAAAATCACTCAGTTAAAAGTAGTATGTCCCAAAAAAATCAACTTTATCAAAGGTTTCAATGTCAAGTATCAATGTTTAAATATACTCATGAATTAAAGGGAAAAAAATTATCATTTATAATACTTTTAAATAAATTAAAGATTTTGTAATATTTAACTAAACAGTTATTTCTAATTAGATTTTATTAATTATGTTGTAATTTATTGATTAGTATGAACAATGTAAACAAGATTATTCACTCACTATTAGACTTTTATTAACACAATAATTAAACTTACCAGTTTACCAGTTACAAAGCAAGCTAACTAACTTACTGCCACAAGTTTTTAGATTATATGGAAAATTTTTATTCTGTTTTTACACAAAAGATATAACGTATTCAGTTGGAATCATGCTAAATTTTACTAACTCAAAGACGAATTAACACAAATATTGTTTTATTTGACAATGGCATAAATAGATAGTCAAAAAAATATGTTATTTCTCTTGTATAATTATGAGCACCTTCCAAAATACTGTTTAAATATAGTAATAAAGTATAATTACTTGTAAAAAAAAAAAAAATACATAAATTACATATTTAATTATTTATTTTCTACATTCTCGAATAAGATTTCAAGACTACTATGAAATAACGCATTTCATTATGTAACTAAGTAACAACAACAGTCACAACAACAAAACCAGTTGTTATTTTAAGACATGAAGGTCAGCTGTTCTGGAGCAGTTCTTGCAAGAACAGTATTATTAAGTGCATTTGCAAAACCCATCAATCACCATGATGAAACTGGCTCTCAGGAAGACCTTCCCAGGAAATCAAGACCAAACCCTACCTCTGCTGCACAGGAGACGTTCATTTAGAGTCACCAATTACCTCAGAAATCACCAATTAACAAACAGCACCTCAGATTAGAGCCGTTATGAAGGGGATCTACAGAGCAGAAGTAGCAGATATACATCTCAATATCAACTGTTCAAAGGAAATTGTTGCATATTTTGGATGCTTTCAGTATTGGTTTATAATGTAGTAAGAAATAGAAATCAGGTTAGAACATCGAAATAGAAGGCGTGTCCAAAATTTTAACTGGTTCTGTATTTTGGTTCATGACCTACTGATGTATGTAATTATACTGAATCAGCATCTGTAAATTACAAATACAATCCTGTATAAGTGTGTTGTTCAAATTCAGCCAACAGAATTTTGAAAAAAGAAAAAAAACATAGCTACAACATTCATTTTCTAGCCTGTCATTTCCACCTTTATA
>JAOVVA010000037.1:2868973-2894697 GCA_028565275.1 Leiocassis micropogon | reverse complement strand
TTAAGGAAATAATTTATTTTTCCGATCATTTCTGACACCCCATGAATGCAGTATTAAAATTTTACTAGCGATCATGTATGTTGATGAATCTGATGCTTATTACAACCGTGTCATCATAGCCCCAGAGAACAAATATTTCAATCGAAAGTTCAGGCATTTAAGTGGCAGCGAAATGAGGCACCGAAATTTGCGTACTGTTTCGGTCCGGTACATACCGGTTATATAGGTACCGGTGCCGTATTGGCACCGGTTTTCGGTACCCAACCCTACTGTAATGGAATGTTTGCAGCATTGAGAGTCCTGGGTCATTTTTCTTATATAGTTTCGTGTGTGTGTGTTTTTCCAGATCCAGGGTATTGTCCAGTGAAGCTGGGGATGATGGGAGGCCGGCTGCAGGCTGGAGTGAACACATTGCAGGGTTTTAAAGAGGATAAGAGAAACAGAATCATTCCAGGTAACTGACACACGTACACACACACACATACACACACACACAATCTTTCTGTCTGTCTTACTAAGTTTTTTCCTTTGGCTTTGTTTCTCTCTCTTTCCTGTTTCTTGATGTCTGCATGTCTCTGTCCTTTTCTGCCTCTTTCTGTCCATCTGCATCTTTTACTTTATATATTTATCTGCCTGACTCTCTCTCCATCTAAATTTCAGATATTCATTAGGTAACATTGTTAGCTTCATCAATATGTTAAAGTGACGACTTTCCATCATTAAGACATTATTAAGTATTTTTACATTAGCTTTCTTCACGGCTTCTTTCATACACAGCTATGACCGAGAAAGCACACGGTACTCCCTCAAAATTCACCATAATCATGAGAATCTACAGTGCATTATATAATACAGTGATGTATACTCATGGACATAGTGATGTATACTCAAAAACATGGCACAAATACACTTATTACAAAATGTATTTCTGAAAACAAAGTTTGCTTTTCTAAAAAAAAAGAAAAAAGTATCAGCAGCTGAAATGTAAATTTCAGACGGTATTGACAATGATATAGAGTTACCATTGGCCCACAACACTGCCTTCTTGCATGTCCAGCAAGTCCAGCTGCGGCCAAACGTCATTGAATATTCTGAGGACTTGTAACGTGTAACTATAGACAACCAGCCACGCCATCGAATAAGTCTGTCCTTTCCTGCCGTTGTCACTCCAGACTAAGGGCAATCAGCAGTGAAACCAGTTGTTCAGAATTTGTATACAAAATGTATAATTTTTTTTATAATATAACGTTTATTTTGTCCATGAGTATATAATGTATGAGGCCAGACATTTTTGTCTTTGCTTTTGCACAAGAGTCCAACAAAATTATTCTCCATTGAAGTCACACCAGCAGCTTCTGAATAATGTCTGGGATAAGGTCACAACCAGGGTTTCCAGTAATCGGTAAATGTTACTAGGTCCGATTTCATAAGAACGCCAAAGTGGCTTTTCAGGGAGCTCATTCATACGTAAAAGTTAAGATGCCGTCAGATTAAAAAAAACAGTACAGGTTTCTCTCTCTCTCTCAACTGGGCTGTTATTTGTTTAAAAGACAGTTCTTAACCCAGCAGTGTTTAAAATAAGCAGTAATAAAAATAAGACATGACATGATAAAATAAAACACATGAATAAGCTCACATTATCATACTTCCCTTGTGCTCGAGGCTATAAGTATTAGTATTTTGATAAATGTCTTATTACAGGTAAGGTAAGAGTGTTTGTCTTTTCTTAGGACTTGTGATTAATATACAATAGCCAGGCGTTGACTCATTCAAGCAGCTTTCTTTGGATGAATAAACACTGCTGAAATAATCAGACATGACATCAGCAAACCGCGGTAAAAACTGTCAAATCAGTGGATAAAGAAATGCATTCCTGATGTAAACCAACTAGTTTTCCGTAAGATCGTTTTTCTCCTCGCCCTGTGCCACACCTCTTTCTTTTTCCCATTAATTTTCCTGAACAGCTGAAGTGATTAAAGCATCACCATGGCAATGTATATTTATGCATACACAGACTCAAAACTATTAAAGACTATGGAAAAAATTGTGAAAAAGAAATTTACAGGAAGGCCTTTAAACTCTACATTATACAGCTGTGTAAAGTCAAAGTTTTTGTTTTGTTTTAAATAGGAGTAGTGAAATTATAATTAAATAATGAATGCAATATTACTGTAATCGTTAGCCGTATTGATATGTAGGCACATATGGAATAGGTAAATCTTTGATCAACTACTTGCCGTTAAGAATTTATTAGATTAAAAATGTATTAAACAAAAAATTTTTGCATAATATTCTTGTACTGTACATAAAAATACACTGCGGTGCACCAGATATCAATTCTGTACCATATTTCCAGTGTGTAAGTGAATGTATAAAATGTCCAAAGTTCTGTATATTGTGTGTGTGTGGGCGGGAGAAATGAGTCGGCTTCATCGGTTTCAATGAATCAGTCCGGGAGCACGATGATAGAAAATGTCTGTCCTGTAAAGCTGTCCTAAAGGTTAATAATCATAATTTCAGAAAATCCCCAACAAAACGGAGTTCACAGTCCAATACAGTGGAAAACAGCTCTGAGACAAAATGGCTGGGATTCCCCTCACGATTTAACGTCTCTTATAAGGCAGAACCACAGGACAACACTTACATTTCACATGTGTGGGGCGTGTTTAAAAAGGCTTACAAGCAGTTATGGTTTTTGGCCACATGATGTGTGGGGAAAGGGGACAGATACATCACTCAAGTGGATTGGTCTGCTTTACATTGTATATTAACGACCAAGGTGTACAAGACTCTGAAATTATTCAAACCTAATACAGAAATGATCCACACTAAGGTGGTATGATATTCTGAAACTAGTTCAGTTAAAAAAAAAAAAAAGAATGTGAACTTTCATTAACGTATAAACTAAACATAAGAAATAATTTTCTGAACACAAAAAGGACGCACACAGGCACATAACTTGTATTCATTTATTTCATTAAAAAAAGTCTATCTAGGTGTTAAGTTGTTTAAGAATAGTAAAAGCACTATCTACAGTAAATTGTCAATTTTAAATACAGGATCTTTTAAAATATATTTTAAACATTATTTGCACAATTTGCCATTTTTTTGTGTGATCTCATGCAAGGGGTCCGTCTGAATGTGTTTTCTTCTATTTCAGTGATGTATATGAATTATGGACCGTTCAGCTCTTACGCTCCGACGTATGATTCCAGTTTCGCAAACATCAGTAAAGAGGACTCGGACCTGATCTACTCCTGCTATGGAGACGAGTCCAGCCTACAGGGTTCTGAGAGGTGCGTGTGTTTGTGTATGCATTGTTTTGGATCATGTGTGCATATTCGAATGCAGGAAAAAAAAACATAGTTTAAAACAAAAAGTCTAATCTGTATTGTATTAACTGGAAATATCTAATATAGGCTTGTTTTCAGCAGAGCTTACTGTGTAATGAATTATAAGTAATAGGAAATGCTTGAAATTTCACCTACAGCCTTCTGCCGTGTGTGTGTCTGTTCGTCCAGCCCCCACGGCGCAATCAATGCCACCATTCATACAGTCACCACATCACACTCACTTAGGAATGTTATTTAACACTTGTACATATGTCGTGTGTGTGTGTGTCGTACAGTAGTGCTGCAGATTTCCTGGCCAAGTCAGAAGAGCATATGAGCAGACTGGCGGATAATATTTTGGATTCCCTGACCAACGGAGAGCACTCCAAACGTCTGAAAGAGACCGAAGCTGTAAGGATGAACATTTTTAATAAGTGTCATATAAGAACAGTTTCTTCCTGCCAAGATCAGACTGGGGATTTAAATGAGAACACAGTGGAAATGTGCCAGTGTTTTGTTTAAAATAGCCTTCGACATGTTAAAGATTAGAATTAAGTTTAGAAGAAATAATTATCCATGGCTAAGGAACATCTCTACACATCCATGTCATCCTACCATGCCTACCTGACTGCTAATTAGCTAGCTCATATTTAATTTTTTTATGAACTTCTCAGTTGCCCATCGATAGTACAGGCAGTCCCCGACTTATGAACATTCGAGTTACGAATTTTCGCAAATACAAACAGTTCTACAAACATTCGAATATGCGAACAAATCACAGACGTAGCTCGCGTGTATTGTACAAAAAAAAAAAATAGACACTGCAGTGCACCAGATGTCAATATTTACAAATATATACAATATTTTAAGTGTGTAAGTGAATGTAAAAAATGTATAAAGTCCGGTATGTTGTGTGTGTGAGGGTGCGGGAGAAGTGCGTCGGCCTCACAGAGTTTCAATTAATCAGTCCAGGAGCATGATGGTGTCATGAACATGAAAATGTCTGTCCTGTAAAGTTGTCCTGATGGTCAATGATCCTAATTTCGGAGTTTACAGTCCAATACATTGGAAAACAACTCTGAGACTTAATTGCGTCCGGGATTCCCCTCGCAATTTAAAGGTGCAGAGACAACATTTCACTGGGAGATTAATTTTCTTAGGCGTGATCGTTAAATACAAAATTATGTCATCCTTAAATCTTGGATCCGATTGATCCAAAGCTTACTTAAACTCAAACACAATCCCTGACTGAGCTGTATATAGGCATACTGAGTTTCTCTGTAAAATTTGCTGTTCTGTTGTTTAAACCAAGAACTGAGCGATGACAAAAAAATATCATATTGTGATATTTTTAAATGATATGTATGATTTTCACTTTTTTTTTTTTTACATGTATATAATTTAGCTCAAAAATATTCTGAAAAACAATAGTGCTACAGTAAAACGAAAACCTGTTAAAGTAAGTCAAATCATCTAGTTCAGTTCGGCTCCATTTAGTTTTTAGCTATTTAAAATATTTCCGTAATGTATTCTGAGTAACATATAAAATCTGCAAAATCATCCAGAGTGCTAGGTTTAATCTTTCATATCCGGGTGAGTGTGTGAGAATCAACAGAACTTGTATTAACTAATGAATGTGGTTCAGAGTGCAAGCTTTGAGGCAGGGCTAGATTCTTCTTCTTTTTGATGCAACTGTGAATATTTGCAATTATGTGAAAGGCAATCAATCCTAGATCCTGTGCTTTTATTTACTCTGCATGTAATTGATCTCAAAAGTCAAATGATTAAGGGGGAAAATCTGTTTCTTTTTTTTTTTTTAGAGCATGCAAGAAGAGCAAAAGCCAGCAGAGAAGGCAGACGCTGCAGATGATGTTGAGGTAAAACAATATAAAGAGGGGAAAACTGACTATTTTTAGAACAACCACAGTTTTTATAGCTGGTTTTTATCATTAGTCATCCGAGTGATGGGAAATTCCCAGGGCCTTAAAACCTGAGTCACACCTCTTGACCTCTTTCAGTCATGTGATCTTTTCATCATAGCTACTACAGTTCTGACTATAATTAAGGACCATACTCAGTTAAGCGAAGGCAGAAAATTTTATTTTCAACATAAACTGCAAATTAAAATGTATTTTAATCTATACCAATTCCTACGGGAAAAAAAATCAATACAGATCTGGATTCAGAAAAGACATAACCTGTACTCGACTGCTCTAATACAGTCTAGTACATCCCACCAAAATAATGAAACTTTTATAATAATAATAATAATAATCATTTTTGCTGTCTTTATTAAAAAACAAGGCAACTAAAAGTGTCCAATGTTGTGCACCACCTGAACATCAAGTAACGTAAGCTACAGAAAAATATTATGCAAAACAATCCCTGTTGGTTAATAAATTTTTAATCGGTTGAATTCTTATCAGCAATGAAACATTTAAAGATTAATATCATTTACATCACTATCACTATTGAAGTTAAGTGAGGTAAGATGTTACCTTATCGCGAACGTTCCAGGAGTTCGGACCGAGGGCGATCAGTTTGAACTGCAGATCTTACAATCACTATTTGAATCTAAAAAGGTGAACCCACTTGGTTTCAGCGAGAACTCCTTAGACTAGGCGTTGCTAAATTCACAGACACTTATAGTGTATGCTGTATATTCCAACTACATCCCAAGCGGGAGTCTGAGGGATTTCAAGAGTACAAAAAGCGGTGCTTTGGTGCTGGATGGGTTTGTGAAACGAAGCTATGGGAGTTTAAAGATAAAAAAAAAAAAAGATCATTTCAGTGGAACAGCAGGAACACTATTTTAATACACTAAAGTTTGTATTTATGTTAATACTAGCCAGTGATATTTAGTATGTACTTTATTACAGGTTTATTTTTATATAAACCTACTGATAGAGTAACAAAAAATATATATATAACAACAGTCACAAGCTTGGGGTATTTAGCTATCGCCACCTACATCATGTACGTATGAGTCAGATCAGCTGTAATTCTGATGGGTGAAGTGAATAAATTAGATTATCTTGTTACACTGGCACCTGGAAGTGGGTGAGATACATTTAACCACAAGTGAATATTTTGTCCCTGAAGTTTTGATGTGTTGCAGAAAAAATGAGCAAGGGCCAAATTGTGATGGCTAGAGAGCCGACTCCAAAACAGCAGCTCTCGTGAGATCTTCCTGGTCTGCAGTGGTCAGGATCAATGAAAAATGTCAAAGAAGGAAAATCTTTGAACGAGCATCAGAACTGGACCATGGTCTAGTCTAATGAGTTGCATTTTTTTTTTTTACACTTTTACATCATGTGGATGGCCAGGTGTGTGTCTGTTGCTTACCTGGGGAAGAAATGGCACAAGGATGCACTATGGGAAGAAGGCAAGCAGGTGGAGGCAGTGAGATGCTCTGGACAATCGTCTTCTGGGAAACCTACTGAGTAGTCCTGCCATTAATATAGATGTTACTTTGACCTAGACTACCTACCTAAGTATTGTTTCTGACCAACTCCACTCCTTCATGAACAAGGTGTTCCTTGATAGCATTGGTCTCTTTTAGCGGGATAACGCACCCTGACGCACCGCAAAAAACCTTAGAAAAACAAGTGGTGTTGGTCACACAGCAAGGTCACATAAAACAGATCAATCATCACATGAAAGTGTGAACCGACGTAACTGATACAGGTAAAATATTATAAGATGGGTGTTAAGTGTACACCTTAATACCCTCATCATTTTAAAATTGCATTTCCAAAAAGACTTAAAAGGTCTTAAATCAACCAACCTTTTGAAGTATTTTGCAACTTAAAGGCATTGCACATTAAGATTATTTGTATTTTTTTAACTCGTATAAATTAGACTGAAACAAGTCAGAGAACAAACTCAAATGTACCCCCCAAAAAAAAAAAACAATCAAAAGGTGTGTGGTAGCTGAATGTGACAAGTAATTTCTCATGTGACAGATCCATTCTGGTGAGAGTGGGGGCGTGTGGTCAGTACGGTGTAAGCAGCATTGTTGGCGAGACGCTTCGGTATTGTGCGACTGTCAGTTAATGGTTTGCGCACATAAAAGTTTTTGTAAACGGTTTCAAATCACATGCCGCCCACCACTGCCAAAAGTATAAAGCAGCCTTAAAGCAGTAGAACAAAGCACTTCGTGCAGCAAAGTAATGTCTAAAGGCAAATACAACCAATAATCGATTGCCACTTGATGCTGTTAAAGTTTTGAGAAGTAAAGATGAGGCACTGCGACCCCTAACTCGGGTCCAGATGTTGAGCGTGTTTGCTACAGACTTCTAAAGCCTTTGGATGTTTCAAGAAGCAGGTTTTTTGTTTTTTTTTCCCTCTGAGGGAGTTCCCCTTAGAACCTCAAATATCAGGAAAGCAAGAGTTGTAACCTGAGTTATAAGAGTAGAGGTGTATATTTTACATGATGGTTTCAACAAAGCCCAATACAAACAATAAGACTGATTAACCAACGCTTTTATTTTATAGACATTACAGATAATTGCGAACTGCCTACTGTTCTGACATTTTCATTTAAATTCTGGCTGCTAAATCAGAGAGGACCACAGTATTCATGCTATTTCGCTCTCTCTCTATACTGTAATGCAGCTGTGTCAATAAAGCTAGTCGACCCTCCTACACACACACAACTCTAAAACAGCATTTACCATACAGTCTCACTTCTACCGAAAAAAAAAACTGGGCAAAACAATTTTCATGCACTTCTAAATCAAGTTGAAATCTCTCATTTCAAGATTGTAAGAATATATTTTTAAAAGGAATGTGGTTTCTTTAAAGCCAGCATGAGTCTCAAAGTTTCCCTTCTGGTGTAAATTAATTGAGTAAGAAAGGACTAAATGACTAGGTGTGACTTTCAAGACTGTACATCTCAAGTGTTTATTGTTTGCGTTTACTAATTATTTTAGTCATTTTCTTCTCCCACGCGAGTCACCCGTTATGCCGAAAGTGCGTATGTGGGTGGGAACAAAAGGAATTTCTGGTGTATCCAAATGTCAGGGAAATCTAACCAGCATGTTGCGTTTCTGGAATTTATCACGCAGGTCGAGTTCTAGTTGCGCAAGTTTAACATCCCGTGTGTAATTAACTACCTGTGACGACACAATAAAATAAAACAGCTGTGTCCAGAGTAAGAGCTTGGTTTCTTTCTTTTTTTTCCCTTAAATGCCTAATAGGTTTTTTCTTTTTCTCTCTCTCTCGTCCTCTTTAGGTGGTCAGGTCGGAGTTCAAAAAGGCAAACAGCAACGTTCTGACTTCAGTCATCAGTTTGGGTTTGGGTCTCGACCTCATACCAGAAAGCTTTGACTCGCAGGGTGAGCGCATGTTCACACACGCTCACGCACAACACACAAATTTCCTTTGAGTCTACTACCTCAGAACATCCTTTCAGCCCCGATGAAAAAGCCCTCACATAATCGCGTGCAGAACGCAATTTTAATTCAGGCCGCACCTCACGCACTTTCGTAAGTGAAAGCAGGAGTATCGTCGTCTGACGCACTTCTGCTTTCCGTCCATGTCTCAGAAGCTGAACAGTTCCAGAAGAAGCTCGACGAGACGACGCTTTTGCTGAGGGATCTGCACGAAGCTCAGCGAGAGAGACTCAGTGCCAAACAGCCGCCTAATATGATCTGCCTGCTCGCTCCTACTGCGAAGGAGTTACAGCTAGGTACACACACACACACACAGATCACAACTTAACGCTCAGAAACTACAATTATACAGGCACGGCTTACGGTTTCTGACGTGTACCTGTTGTTTGTGTGTGTAGCGGAGAAGGTGACGGTAAACTTGGCTCAGCTGACCAGTCAGGTGACTCCCGGAGATGTGAGCAGTGTGTACGGCATTAGGAAAGCTATGGGCGTGTCACTGCCTCGTGATCCTGCAGAGGGGACATTTACACACCTGACCACAGGTAACCAAAAAAAACACACTGAATGTTTCACACTTTTAAATGTAATTTAGCAAGCAATACATTTCCAAGTCTAATTTATTAGTTTAAATATAAATGCTTTCGCGTACTGCACTTCGAGTGCCCCAGCAAAGTTCAAGGTGCAGTTTGTAACACATGAAGCTGTTTCTAGAGAAAAAGATCGAGTCCTTTATTCTACAGGGGGAGGTTTTTTTTTTTTCAGTCATTAGCTCCCCCACCATCTGAACAAATCACCTCTTCTTTCAAATCTAAAGGATATTCGTAATCATCATGTGTCTAAGAGTATACGTTTTATGATTTTACAGTGGGAGCAGAGCAGCTGGACAGAGTGTGTACGAGCTCTGACGACGTCTCTGCCATCACAGTCTAACTCTATTGGTCACTCCCGGATCGACGATGCTCATTTTGTCTGATGTTTATATACAGTTTGCTTAATAAATGTGTTTTTAAAAAATATATATATATATACTTGGGCAGGTCCAGTGCTGGAGATTTTTTTTTTGTGTCGTCTTTTTTTTTTTTTTTTTTATATATACCCTAAAGGAAGGTGAAATGTACCATGACAGGAGACATCACAGGTCTTATGCTTTAAATGTGTACAAACTTTTTAATTCTAGACCGATTCTGTACAGCAAGTTTAATTCAGACATTTTATACTGAAATTTAACATGAGAAAAGATGTTAGATTCAGTTCAGTTCAATGTTACAGTACACCCGGATTAATTTTTTACCTTTACCGATCTCATCTTTTTTTTCCTTTTTCTTCCTCTTGCTGATTTTCACATCGTTGCATTAAGAGAGAGAAGCAGATGCAGCTCGGAGATAACAGGAATAAGTGCAACAAGAACATGGAGTCATAATGGCAGGCAATGTGCGTTAAGAGAAAAGTTCCAGAAATACTTCCCTTACAGTCTTTCCTGACTTTTTTTTTTTTTTGCTTCATCTTAAATTATTCAACATTGATGCCTATTAAGATTGGACCGACAAAATGACAGACGGAAACTGAATTGTTTGTTTTTTTAAAAAACAGTTTTGAGTCATTAAGCAGCAAGTCTATCCACAGCTTCAGAAAAAAAGATTACTTTCTTCCAAAATCTTCACATCATATCCTAGTAAATAAAAAATAATAATACAATAATAATAATAATATCACATCCTCTTCATGGTTTACTGTGCAGGTCCCTTCGTTTGTTAGAGATGTCAGGTGTAAGGCGAAGACTTCTTAGAATTCAATTCACTCAATTCACAAGTTCCTCTTCTGTGAGCTCGGTCTGTTGCCTTTACAGTTTTTAAGGATCGGAACAGTGCATACGAAGTTTAAGGTCGGCGGAAAACAAAATCCCAAACGCACTCTCCAGCATGAGGTGGGAACGCTCAGTCTTGTCCAGTCTGTAAAACGTACATTTGTTCAAAGGTTCGGGTTTTTGCAGGGTTTTTTTTTTTTAAGGCTTCTGTCCCAGTCTAACATTTGGAAGTTCTCTCAGACTTGTATAACAGCATAGAAAAAACAAAAAACAATTCACATTCCAAGAAATATCATAAAAAAGGAAACTCTTCCCATCCAGCCTTCTCTCTGTGTGTGTGTGTGTGTGTGTGTGTGTGTGTGTGTACATCAGCAGTACTTTCAGCTGAGCCCCATTCCTTGCTGCTTGTTAGAATCTGTACATACAAAAAACGTCTTGAGTTCCCCTTTGCCCTTCACGTTGATCAGACCTCGGCACTCGCACGAGTAACCCAGCATCTGCAGCACATCCGACGTCTCTTCCGTCACCTACAACACATAGTGCACGTTATATTACTGAGCGTTTCCGCTCGGACGGTCGTTAAAAGGTTTGCGCATGCCTCATGATACTCTTATGCCTCGTTTCAACAGCTTAAAATCACAGCGACTGTAAAGCGAATCTAAATACAGCTCGTTTACAACAGAATCAAAGAAATGGACGTTATTAGACAAAGATGTAAATATTTCAGTGCTGAAATATTAAGCTGCTAATATGTTAAGAGCTTGGTAAAGTTACTGGTGCTGCAGCGTCGCAAAATTAAAACCCTAACTGGGACAGAAACAGCTGAATAGACAGATGGACGAATTAACAGAGATGGATGGAGAAGTAGATAGAAGGAAGAACGGAGATGAATGGCTAGACGGAAAGAGGGATAGGTGAAGAGAGATGGATGGACGAGGGGATAGATAGATGAACAGAAACGGCTGTTGGATGAGTAGATAGAAGGAAGAACAGATATATGCATGGCTAGACAGAAAGGGATAGGTGAACAGATGGATGAACAGACCTGGGTGGACGAGTGCATGGACAAGTACGATGGATGACAGACAGATGGGTGGAGGAACAGAAATAGATGAGGAGTAGATAGATGGAAGAACAATGATGAATGAATAGACAGGCATACGGATGGAAGGATGAATGGAAAGAGATGAAGGAATGGACCCTTTTTGATGAGAGCTTGCAGGAATTAAAAATGTCCTGCATAAAAAAGTATAAAATCCCTTTACACATTTGTATCTTGTGCCGTTATTATTCCCTCTAATTATTATTCCCACTAATAATTACGAAAAATGAAAAAAGCTCTACATGAAGTCTGTAAGAAAATGATTATATTTTCCCTGGTGTTAAAGGAAACCTATAAAGGATGTTGTTGTACAACATGAGTAAATCTGGAGTGGACACACAGTAAGTACATATTAGAGAAAAGTTAGTTTATAAGAGAATAAATTATGTTGTGGTTATATGTGAGTAACAGCTCCTTACGCTGGATACAAGGCGTGTACGACTCAAAGACTTTCATTATTACTAAGCATCACTGAATAATAACTGGCTCTTGGGACATGCACGCTGTGAGTACCTGGATCCTGCCCAGTTCTCCGGTGCTCTCCATTCGGCTGGCTACGTTCACAGTGTTTCCCCAGATGTCGTACTGCGGCTTGCGTGCTCCGATCACCCCCGCTATCACCGGCCCGTGGTTTATTCCTGCACAAACACACAGTCGACAAGCTTTGAAAACACTTTGACAAAATATTTACTTCGGCAGGACGCAATTCTTACGACAACGTGCGCTTTACGTGCTGTGGGAGTAAACAGTTAAAAGGTTTTTAACCTCTGTATATTAAAAAAAAAGAAAAGAAAAAGCCAGTGATGTCACTGACCACACAAATTCTAGTCAAATGTCAAGTCCTATTTATAACCGTGAGTGAGAACGACGTCACTTTGTAAAAATATGTTCGAGACGCAATAAGTCGCTAGAGCAAAATTAGGTTCTGGTTCTTATTCCACATGGAAGAAATAATGCGTTTCTCTACCCGTATAAAAATCGTCATTGAAAAGCCTTGAGTTAAAACCGAGCGATTGAGAGCAGACTTTTTCCGTAGGCTCCTCTGTGATCACCGTCTCAGACACAGCAGACGAGCTCCGCATTCCTCCATTATTAACCTTTCTATCCGTGCAAGCTGTAAGACAAAAGCCTTCTTTAAGTTTTCCATTCAGTGTTACATGCGTCAGGCTTCAGCAGAATCTCGAGTTCATAGATATTCTCGTGTTTTTTGGGAAAGCACAAGACCAAACCACAGCTATGTGCAGCTAGAGCACAGAAACCTCGCCAAAATATCAGCAGCCAAACGAGTCGGATAAACGAGCAGCTCTGCTCAGGGCGAACGGCATCGTCACGTTTCATTTCTTTTTCACTTTGGGAGAAATATTATTGAAATAAAACCAAGTGGAATATAAATAAAATATTTAAAAAAAAAGAAATATTCAGTACCCTGACGAGATGAAACGTTACTAAAGATACATTCAGGGATGAATGAACAGATTCATGGATCCAATGAAAGATGGAAGACTGAAAAGATTAACTGGTGAATGAATAAATAGATAGATGACGGAAAAGATAGACAGATTTATAGATGGATAAATTAATGGATAGATAAATAAAAAGGTCAATACATTTTAGATTGATGGACAGACTATTAGATGAATGAATGAATGAATAGATAATGTTCTCCCAATGTTCTCCAGGTTCTGTAAACAGAGATGAGTAAATGGATGAATGATTTAGTAAACATACTGGTGATATTTGGATAGACAAATGGATGCATGAAAAGATGGATGGACAGATGACACGAAATACAGATAAATGAATAAATGTGTGAATGGATGACTGAATCAATGAGTGTAAACAGATGAACGAATAAATGGATGGATGGATGAATGGAAGAAGACAACTGGGTGACTGAATGGGTGAATTGATGGATGATTGGAAAGACTGAAAGATACTCGAATGGATAAATGAACAATGGTCAGACGGGTGGATGGATGGATAGAATAAATGAATGAAAGAAAACAGTCTGTGTGAAATTCCTCCGGTTTCCTCCCACTGAGCCGAAGCCCTGGTGCAGGTGAATTTACTGCATTTAAATCAGGTTGGAGTAACTTTAAATCCTCAGAGCAGAGAACAGAATGTCCTAAACTTTACCCTGACGAGCTAATCAGCTGACACAGAAGGACACAGGACAGACCAGACAGGTCGGTCAATAGGAATGTGTGTGTGTGTGTGTGTGTTCCTGCTCCACTCACCCACACGCAGTCTAAAATTGTTAAACGAATGCCGGTTGATGCCGTCCAGCTTTCCAACCAGAGCGATGGCGAACTCCACCATGATGCCGATCTGTGCCGGCTGCCGCTCGCGGTCCTGCCAACACAAAGCGCTCATGGTTACAACATGGAACGTGAAACAGAAAACTGTTTTTGACAGCATGAACATGTTAATATTAAATGGTCCCTTTACAATAACTGACTAAAATATTAAACCACTTTTTTTAATCATTAATTGCTTGGTAGCAAAAGCAGTGTGATACCTGGTTCATCTCCTGTCCTGGCGTCCCGCTGAGACCTGCAGCAGCCATGTACGTGCTGCCGATAGTCTTAATCTTCTCTACGCCGCTGAACTTAGGCTTAGACAGCAACTGCAGGGGCAGAAATGAGAGCAGGGTTTTGAGCGTTGTTTCAGAGCTTCACGACACTCAGATCAAGTCAGATCTCATGAGCGCTGATGGTTCACCTCATCGAAGTCAGCGATGATCTCATTGAGCAGGCGCAGACACTCCAGTCCCTCTTTGTTAATGTCACACTCGGTGTAGAACTCCTTAAAGTCAGGGACTGAAGCAAACATCACACACACGCAATCGTACGACTTGTAGTACAAATCCTGGAGAAAACACACACGAAAACATGACTTGTTAATATCAGGTGTGGGAAATGAAAACCATCACATCACTATGTATACAATCACAGACACACACAGAGACGGAGGTGCAACAGATGCATGAAGTAATGGAGGAAGGAAAGAAAAAAAAGGAGTAGAAAAAAAGAAGTAAGAGGAGGAAAGGACGGAAAATGGAAAAGAAGAAAAAAAAGAAAAAGAAGTACAGAAAGAAAGAAGAGAGACTAAAGGAAAAAGAAATGAAGATTAAAAGAAAGTCGTGAAAAGGAAAGAAGTAAAAAGTCAAGAAACAAGAAAAATGAGTGAAAAAGGAAAGAAAGGAGGATAGGAGGTAAAAAAAATAGTGAAAATTGATAGAAAGGAAGAAAACAGAAAGAAGACAAATAAAAGTAAAGAAAAACTTAGAGGGAAAGAAAAGTAGTGAAAATGGAAGGAAAAATGAAACGAAACAAAATAAAAAGAAAGAAAGGGGGAAGGATAGAAGGAAAGAAAAGTAGTAAATATCGGAAAGGAAGAAAAAAGGAATGAAGCAAAAGATAAAAGGAAGAGTTGGAAAGGAAGGAAGTATAAAAGGAAAGAAGTGTGAAAATGCAAAGAAAGGTACGAAAAAGGAAGGAAAGAAAGAGAAAGTATCAGACAGGAATGTGCTTGGTGTTTAGAACGGCAGAACCCGTGTTCACTGTACATGATGTTGAAATGTTATTCAGTCGTGTCCTGCTGCGTGATGTTCCTGCAAACTGACTTTTCATAAATGCAGATCGAACGTCTGAGCAAAATCTAATCTCCACAGCTTTACCTCTCTAATACACCTGATCCGGCGTATCATCAGCTTCTGGAGGGGAATATGGAAGGATATAAGGTAGGATTTACTTTATTCTGCGCCGTCCGTGTAAACTCACTGACCACCATTAAGACCTCCACCTCCACATCCATCTGGATTATCTACGATTATCTTCACCTCAGTAATGGAAGTAGCAGCACGGGCTTAAAGGAATTAACTGGGATTATCTAAACATCACTGTGTTAAGAAGAAAAGCTATTAATACCGTGGAATTGAACAAATTAAGATCAGTCTAAAAAGGGCATTGCACTTTAATGTACCGCGTAACATCGAGTTACGTTCCTAACACTCAGTGAGGTACTTAGCGCGACTTAATTTTACTCACAAGCTCTGTTCTTTAGAAAGATTTACTAAGTGACACATAGCTGCAGCTCCATCGACAATAAATCTTGAATTTTATAGAAATCATTCTGATTCAAAATTCCAACATAAAACTTTGAGAACATTGTTGCCAGATTGTGAAACATTCCAACCAATTTGGCTACATTTACTGTAAATCATCCTGTGCTAGAAAAAAAATGTCTTAGGGACGTAATTAATAACTAGATAGGTTTTTAAAGAAATAAACTATGCAAATGCATAACTAAAGCTACAATGAGTATTATTTGGATGCTTTTCCTTTTTATTAGAGTTGGCGAGTTTTCAGCACTGCCTAATCAGGATTTTGTCAGTGTGATCTGGCAACCCAAATTGAGTTCATTCATTCAGTTCATTCCGTAGATGACGACACCAGGAAGGACCCACATTCTGTCATGGGAAGCAGGTTTATTTCTCTGCTGTTCTTTCAAATTACACAACAATTTCAGCAGAACATACTGCTCCTGCAATTCTTAAAACAGGACAAATGTGCAAGTGCACCTTTACGGCTTATCAAGAACGCTAAACTTCCCTCCAGGAAAGCAACCTTATATTACCCACATATGAAAAATGCATGCAGAAAGAATGTATTTATTCCAACAAAGTAGAAAAATGATTAGACCGAGTGTTTACATGGATAATATTTTCCATTTTGACCAAATTATGAAAAGGTTTACATCACTGCTCTCATTCTGATTGAAAATTTAACCCAGTCAGGCCTGTTTCAGTTGAAGTGGTTACATGATGAACTTTTATTTTCTGCTTTGGCTGTTCTTCGCATTATTCGTGGAATTCAAGGGTCCAAATATAAGGGGCTAGTTTAACCTTGCTTTAGGGCTAACTCTAATAAAATCTAACAATGAAGAGAACATATCTGCTGGGGCTTCATCAGGTTGTTCTTGAAACTGAGTCACCTCTCTTGAGTCCTTTATGTTCTTTGATTATACTTGTAGCTTCTGCAAATAATTCAAGACAATATTTCCTTCTATGTTCCCAAGGAAAACTTTGCTGTAAATTTGTATAACTAGGATTTGAGCTTTTTTTTTTTTTTTTTAATGATGCGTCCGAACCATCCAATTTTTTGTCGAAAAGTAAAATTGAGTCATGGATTACATTTGGTTTTACATTTATCATGCTCTAAAGCTTCTACATGCTCTATGTTCTCCAGCGCGTGGAGTATTACGGCATGCCATGGTGTGGAATGACTCGGAACAGCATGCTACGAATGGATGGCTGGATGTCTTAAACACTCGCACTGATCCCTACCTTGTACTTCTGGTTTAGTAAAGTGTTAGTGGACAGCAGTCCCACCTCGTTCTTTTTGTTCTCGCCCACGAACAGCGCGGCCACGTGAGCCGGGAGAACGTTCTCCAGCAGCAGCCGTGTCAAGTTCTCACACAGCTCGATCTCGTCCTTGTCCGTTCGGTTTTTGTTCTTAAGCAGGAATTCCTGACGGCAGCAGAACTCGTCCTGTAAGGAAGAGGAAGGGTTTCACCCAATTGGATCGTTAGAAAGATTTTCCCTGAAAGAACCCCTTAAAACCTGAAAACATAAGGTTCTGTCATGGACCAGTAAAATAAAATTCACAAAATATCAACACAAATTTTGTGCAAAATTCAGTGAAGACATAGCACCATGCGTCTCAAGAATGTTACTAAGGACGGTAGCAAGGATAAAATGCAGCCATATTCAGTTTGATTTTTAAAGCAGCCGGTGCCAAAAGAAATTATGAATTAAAGTAAGGTAAGGAAGGTAAGGTGAGGTTTAATGTCTATTTATGTCTATTTAATGTCTTTTCTAAAGGTTTTCATTGTTTTAAATATGCAAAAATATGATTATAGTGTTGGAAATTGGTAATATTGGTAATACTTTTGAGTGGCTGGAACGGATTATCTGCATTCACATTACTTCCTATGGGAAAATACGTTTTGCAATACGAAATTTCACCTTAAAAACTCGCCTCCTGAGCAGATTAAATTCATATGCTGAGGTACCGCTGTAGACCAGATGGCCTTCCAGATGTAAACCTTACGTTTATCCCGTCATTGTGACGATCTTGAATATTGGATACATTTTAATTGTCTCAGATGAGAGGGGAAACGAGGTTGCTGCTGAGCTGCCTAGACACATAATCAATCAAAACCCTCTCGCAGTAAAACATTTATTCCAATTTTTTTAATTCATGTCATTTAATTTACTACAAAGAAATTAGGGGTGGCTCAAGACTTTTACACAGGACTGTAAGTCAATATCTAATATCTAACTAATTGATTAACTTTTGCTAATGATCGCTAATTAACTTTCTGCTTTCCAGTATTTATTTATTTACATTTTTTAAGGAATGAGTGATTAAAGAATAACACATCCCTGCATACACTACATCTTTTACAATCAGCACTTCAGCAGATTAGCTGTAGTGTACGCAGGGATGTGTTAATTCTTGTAAATAAAAATAAAATATTCTTAATGAATCACACACAATAACAATAACGCAGAGCTTTGGTTCTCAAAACCAAATTTTACAGAGTGATGTACCATCAAATGGAAAAAGGTATCATGTTTAACGTGTGTGTGACAGTGTGTGTGTGTATACCTGATGTGATATAAGCAGCATTGTAAGCAGGAAGAGTGTGATGTAGATGCAGCTCATGATCTGCGGATGTTTCATCAGCCCCGCACTCATCAGTGCATGTGCGAGTTCCTCGGTACTGCAACTAGCACACACCCAAACACACCCACACACACAACTGTAATTACACACAAGTTCCAATTGCTAACACATACTTATCAGAGCAGTGACTGCATGTCTGTGCGTGTGATTGTGTGTGCGTGTGATTGTGTGTGCGTGTGCGTGTGCGTGTGGGTGTGGGTGTGGGTGTGGGTGTGCGTGTGGGTGTGCGTGTGGGTGTGCGTGTGGGTGTGCGTGCACCTGCTGGAATTTCCATAAAGCAAGCAGCTGTATTTGTTGAACAGATCGTGCTGGGTCCAGCCTATGATGATGTAATAAATGACTGAAGCGATGACGAGAAAGACCATCTTCAGCTCGAAGCTTACTCTCAAAAACACTCCGCACACCAGAAACGTCAGGATACATCTATATACCGAGTACTGAGAGGGGGGAAAAAAATCTGATTAAGTGAGTATAAACGTGATCTGAAGTACAGCTTGGGAAGTAAAATTGGGTCCGAAATACATTACAGGTGATAAAGTCTAATAAGAACTTTTCTATAAGTCTGAAACTTTTTCAATTATTACAGCTAATTAAACACTGTACAATATGTGTTCTACCTACAGGCAAGCACAAGGGAGGTTCATTTATGCTGCTTTTATTGTCCGAAACAGAGTAAACACCGGAGTGCAGATCGTCGCTGGGTAAACGCTGAAAAATGAGAAAATATTTGTGTGATGAATGAAGTAACGCTCTGTGAAGCCGCTGCACATTCACCTCCACGCTGTAAAACTCTTACTTACCAGGTTGAACAGGGCAATGATAACGATGACCGTGGTAGCGACAGTTGCTAGCAGTAGACGCACCAAAGGCTTCTTGACCACAGCCTTGGACACGGCCGGTAACCACTGGCAGGAGTCTAACTTCTCAGGAAACAGTTTCTAAAAAAGCAATAAAGTCTGTAAATACATTACGTACACACTGTGAGAGTGAGATATGTGTGGAAATAGTACAAATAAATTTACAGTAACACTTGGATTGCGAGCATAATTCGTTCAGGACGTGGGCTTGTAATCCACACCACTCGTATATCAAAACAGATTTCCCCATAAGAAATAATAGAAACTCTGATGATTTGTTCCACATCCCAAAAATTTTCATATAAAAATAATTAATACAAAGTATCACGTAAAAATAAGACAAATTAACCTGCACTTTAACTTTTAAAAAGAATCGTAGCTGGTGTGAGGGCGACGAGAGGAGGGCTACTGTGTAGGACAACTTTCAGACACACACACAAACGGAATCACTGCTTTCTGCTGGAATCTTTTTATTTTTTTAGTGTGACTTTAACAGAGAATCTCTCTAATGACACTTGCTTTTGCCTCCTTTTAAGGACTTCGTGGAAATCGGACATTGTTAAACATATTCATCTCTGACCTGCTATAGATTTCTAACTTTTTACTTCACAAGGGCCGTTGTTGCAGTATAGTTACTAAAGAACAGTCACTACTGCATTACACAATGCTTACGTGCATATAGTAAACATGCTATAGTAAATAGTACACGCGCGCACGAATGTTATTAATATATGAGTGACGCACGGGCACTGAGACCGAGCATGGGAGACGATTACCCATAATCCCACGGCGCGAGAGAGAGGAAAGAACCATTGGATCAGTTGTGATCACGTGGCGCTCGGCGGACAAACCGCATACGCACTACTCGTCTTGCAAGACCTTACTCGGTTATTAAGTTAAAATTTTTTTTTTTTATTTGCTTGTCTTGCAAAACACTCGCAGACCAAGGTACCCGCAATCAAGGTTTTACAGTACGGTAATTAAACAAAAGTTTAAAATTATTGTTTTACTAAAAAAAAAAAAAAGAAACAGACTAAAAAAAGACAGACAGATGGATAACCAGAAAGGCAGATGAAGAGAGACAGACGGTTCAGTAGATAGACAGAAGGTAGACAGGATAGATAAATATGACAGACAGATATATAGAAGGAACAAAAGACACACAGACAGACAAATCGATAATAAGGTAGACCAGTAGATAGAGACAAATAGATTGATAGAGATTAATAGACAGAAGCACACACAAACAGAGGCCGGCAGATCGGTAGACAGACTGCGATATTGATAAATAATCAGACCCATTCAGATAGATCAATAGATGGACAGACAGATAAAGAAAGAGATTGAGACAGATAGATAAAGAAAGAGAGAGACTGAGACAGACAGATAGACAGACAAAGAGAAACAGAGACGGATACAGAGATAGAGACACATAAATAAACAGAGATTAAAAGACAGAAACAGATGGACAGAGAGATTGATGGATGCATAGACAGACAGACTCATAATTAGACAGACAGACAGTGGCCTAACGTAGACCTAGACATTTCCTGGAATCAAAGGTGTGTGTGTGTGTGTGTGTGTGTGTGTGTGTGTGTGTGTGATTTGGACAGAGGAAGTATGACAGACACTGTAGCAAATGTCAGTCTGTTTTTGGAGGTCAGTCGTTTCAGAAACTGTCTCCAGCCAATCAAATATGCTAGCATTGATGAAACCTCCAAATGTATACATAAATACTTTTATTTGGATCTAAAGGACATTACAAAGGAAACAAGATCCAATAAAAGTATTTATGTATACATTTGGAGGTTTCATCAATGCTAGCATATGTAGACTTCCTGTTATGTGTGTAATGTCATGTGACAAGTCATTCTTGCATTTGATTGGCTGGAGACACACACACACACAATCACTAAAGCAAGACACTATTAAGCTTGTGCTTCATTAATAATAGTGGATTGATTGGGCATTTATCTGTACAGGACACCAACCTACTAAAATGTCACTAATCCTGATAAAAAGAATAAATTAAAGGTGGCACCCTAATACACAGACACACAATCCATCTTGAATGTGTTTAAAAGCGGCAGGTGCCAGTCGTTAATAACCTGAATGTGACCGGCGAAGCAGATGGCGAGGGTCAGCAGTAACACACACGCCAACAACGCAAACATCAGTGCCAGCTGCGTAGGTCTGAAAGGCAGCAAAAAGGGAAACACCGTGACCTACTGCAGTACAGGAAACAGCTCATGAAAGTGCATCATTTAAATATGTCTCATGTATTCCATTCTGTCTTTGTGTGTGTGTGTGTGTGTGTGTGTGTGTTTATATACTGTACATCACTCACTGTTTGGTGACGAACATCTGAATGATGAAGATACACAGGAAGAGGAAGGTGGCACAGATGATGTAGTACTTAAAAATGGGCATTTCTATCATCCTGTACTGAAAGAGGAATAAAAATATAAATATATAAACAAACACAGAACAAACCAGACTAATTAGATAAAGTTGGACGTTACAGATCTTACTGTACATGAGATCATATTGTTTCTAAATAAATAATTGAGATTTCAGTGGAGGAACATAAAGTGTGGATGTTTTTTGTGAGTAGAGGTTTATTAAACATTAAGGGAAGGAGTCTCCAGTGTCGGTGCTTCGTAACAGTAAGGGATGATTTCAAGTTGGAATGTTTGTCTTGTTAAATTTCAAGTGAAATTTTTAAATGCTGGTGAGAACTGCAAATAGTTTTCTGAACATTTTCTGAAACATTTTTGGAACATTCTTGGTCTTAACGGTATTTCACAGTCGGAATATTAATCTTGGAGTCTTATGTTAAAGGTGCTATGTTACAAAAAAAGAACATAAATCTACTTTCAGTCAGTTTCTCAAGTTACTCAAAAAAAGTCATCACTACAAATGACTAATTACTACTTTAAAATTGTAATTTGATTACATGACTGATTATTACATGTAAAAAGTAATCAGATTACTAATTGTTACTTTCGAGTTACTTTGAAAACATCTGTCACAGTGAGCGCCTGTGGTGTGCGTGTGCCTCAACCTGTTGTCGCTCCTCGCTCTCTGCAGGTGCGCAAAGGGGAGAAGCCGCCAGGTCAGGCCGGCTGCCGATAATTAATGTTAATGGATCTCGACCTTCCTCCCCCTTTTTTCCCCCTCCTCCCTCCTTTAACCCTTCTGCTTCCCCATTTTTATCTAAATAAAATGACCCCTTTTCCCGTAAGACCTCACCTCGTGTCTGTGGTGCCGCCCATTCAAAAAAAAGCGAACCTGTTACAACATGAAATGTAAAAAACTAAAGCGCATGCTCGTTAACTGATGCTGCCGCACAAAATGTGATTTTTAAATGCATTTTGATTAATTTTTAAACACCACATTTATAATTATAAAGTAATTATATTACAGTAACGCATTACACAGTATGTTCATTGGTAAGGGGCAAAGCTGGTCATGTTTAGCTTTACAATAGTATATAATGGGGTGCAAACTTTTGCACTTGACACAGAAATGCAATATAAGACCCCAGAGGACTATTTTTCTAAACTTGCTAGCAAACCTCAGGAATCTGTGAATGTACGCCGATATATGCCATTTTGGTGATCCCGGAGACGCCCAATAAACACTGGGTGCTGTTTATTGTGTTTAAGATGCTTACCTCTTTCTCCAGTCCACGCTTTGTGAACCACAGCATGATGCCCGAGATCTCCTCTGACTTCACCCACTGCCTGCACACAACAAACAAAAACACATGCACATACATCAGAAGTTTAGTGAACAGACGTGTTTTTGTTCTTGGGTGTTTGTGCGGTTTCCTTCATACGACGAGTCTAAAACAGAATGCCTTAATTATATGTTTCTAAAAAAGCAAATGTGATGTTTTCTATACAAGGATGTAGAAGCCTGGATTACATTCCACGCATGATTACGTACACATTCCCGATCTCGGGACATAACTGATTGAATTCATATTGATTATGATGTTAGCGGAACAATCCTGCATTTTCCTATCGATCTCCTCCATATGTAGATTAAGTACAATACCAGTGACGGGAACCGACATTGCGCTAAAAAGTCTTTCATTTGGAGATCCCTGCACATCATCCCCAAATCCTCACAAAAAAAATATATATATATTTTATATGCAAAAACTATTCATCATGCGACTTTGTGACCCGTTAGTGGATGTTCCGTGTGTCTGTTCTGCAAAAATATGGAGCTATAGTATCAAGAAGTTGTTTCAATATCCTATTAAGATTGTTTGCTTTTTAATTTGTGCTCATCCTAAGGACACTTTGGGTTATGGCCCCACCAAATATTTTCCCATAGAAGCGTAATCATTGTGCTGACATTTTATCCTCATCCTCCCACCCACATAGACAGACAGATTAACCAGAATCAGGAATCCGCTGTTCATAAGCGGTACAAATTCATAACAGTTCATCTGACTTGAGTTAGAAAGGCTCACACTAGATCAGCAAGAAAGTGAAAATATTGGACAATCTGCGGCAGAATAAGACATTTGAGGCACTAATGCACTCATACTACACGAGCAAGCTGGGTTAAAAAAAATTGTATATTTAGGCAAAATTTGTTTAAACTCAAAAAGTGGGACTTTTGACTGTACAGTTTTGAGAGTAAAAACAACTCCCTTTATTTCTCTACATAATCTCCTGCTACACTAATGCACTTATCCCTGTGTTACACTAGTGCTTGGATACCATCGAGGTAGAAAGTTTTCTCAGACTGGCTGCTTCACTTAAGTCTGAGACGCTGGCCTCCCAGGAACTCCTTTCATGGCCCAAGACATGTGGAAATTTCTTAGAATCAGGTCAAGACTGTACGGGGGACATAGCAATAACTCCCAGACAAGTGCGAGCTTGTGTTGGTGAATAATTGTGTGTCCAGTACCCTCAGACAAATGCGTGTCTTCTGCAAGTTGGTGACATGATACCTGTCGATTTTAAAGGATCAGGCGTTCCACATTTCAAATGTTTGACTGCAGCTAAGAGTCTCATGAGCTTCAAGTCTTCCTTAAATGTCAACTGGTTTTATGGGTTTGTTCACCAGAAATATTATTACACGTCCTGGTTTGCTTTGAACGCCCCTCATGAAGAGTAGATTTTTTAAAAATTATTTATTTAAAGCTTTTTAAGAACAGGAGAGCAAACAACAAATCAAAAGCCAGGATGATGTCCCTACACATTTACTATTCACAGTAAGCCTGGGGCCCATCCAAGGCGACGCTAGACACTCTAGACAGGGTGCCAATCTATTGGAGGACGCACAAGCGCTCACACACTAACTCACATAGTGTGGGCAATTTTGAAATGCTAATCTGCATATCTCTTGACTGTTGGAGGAAACTGGAGTACCTGCAGGAAATCACGGAGAGAATGTGCAAACTCCACGAACAAAGACCTGAAGATGGGGCGCCTGGATTTATGCTTCCCAAGAAATTTCATCACATGTTCTGGTTTGACTTGAAAACACCATTTATTACATTTCTAGCTTTTATATTGTTCTTTGCTAATCCTTATTTAAATTTTTGTACATTGTATTTTAGTTGAATTTTATTTATATTTCATTTATTTATCCATTCATTTATTGAGTGCTGGTCAAAACAGTCATGAAAAGCATTTCACTGGATGTTCTACTGTGTATGATTGTGTGTACGACAAAATCTGTCAGATTAATAGGATGCGATTTTATTTATTTTGTTTTGATCTCATCACATCCATATATAAGGAACACACGTATAGAGAAATAAACAAATTTATTAAAAGGACTCACTTGCTAGAGCTCAGCTCATCGATGGTGGTGATCATCTCATTGTGTAGCTGCTCATCAAACTTGGTCTTCTGGGATTTATTCCTGCAGGAAAAGGAGACATTAGCGACGTCAAACACTTGATATGAAAAACAGACACACGCACACAATCAGGACGTGGAAAAGAAAGGGCATGTGGAGACAGCAGGGCTTGGAGTGTGGAGGTCACGGCCGTTGTCATGCTGGTTACAATCTTCAGGCCAAGCTGCTTAATATGACAGAGAGAACATCAAGTCGTGTGTGTGTGTGTATGCTTCTGTGCATGTATGCGTGTCTCTGGTGAGGGTTTACACGTGTAGGTGTGGCATGCAGGATGCCTTGTGTTAGTTTAAATCCCTGAAGGAGCCCTTATACAGATTAGGAAGGAAAAGGGAGAGAAGAGAAGCCATTTCCTTACCCACCCACACACACCCACCCACATACGTACTGTACACACACATAAGCACACACACACACACACACACACACACACACACGCACACACACTTTCTGCTATCGTATCTAGCACAGTGCCAGTGCAGTAATCCTGCAGAGGAGTAAAAAGGTCCATTTTTCAGCACAGGAGTGGTTGTTATAGCTCATGCTTGCCGTGGGCTCAGTAACACAAGCGGAGTGAAAGAGATCGAGTTAGGGG
>JAOVVA010000037.1:2850293-2868873 GCA_028565275.1 Leiocassis micropogon | reverse complement strand
GGGGCCGTCTTCGGAGCCAACACGGATCCACTCACTTATTCACGCTGAAGGGAGGGGCAGGAAAGGACAAAGACTCCTCAAGTGACTCATCAAAGCTGCACAAGGGGATAAAAGTCAACTTTAACACAACACAAAAGAGAGCGGGAGAAAGAGCAGGGATTTCCAGAGACCTGTTCATTAAAAGATAAAATATCAACAGAATTTACATAAAACTGTTGTGCATCGAGAAAGAAATGTCTCTCTACGAGCTAGCATGTGCTTGGCTGATGAAGCTTTAGAATCAATACAGCATCCAAACTTGCATACTTGAGTTTGCTTTGGCTACTTTTTAGAAATCCACAGGATGACGGGTGAAGGCAAGGAAAAAAAAAAAAAAAAAAAGACGCTCCACCGACCATCAAAACTCTGCTGCTCTTTCTCTCTTACACTGCGTTCACACTCGCAAGTTTGTTTTAGCAACACCACCAACAAGGAACATGCAAGATGGAAACTAGCCAGCTAAAATGATTCTTTGTTTTTCACTTCCTCATTCAGAAACTAAACTCTACCTGTATGGTTGTTCTGTTTGACTAAACCTGAAAACTCAGTCATGGTGTCAAATATAACCTCTCTATAAACGTCTATACAGACACTGGGGTGAAAAAAAAAATGCATGGAAATGGAGAACTGGTTCCTCTGCAGCATGCTTGTAGCTCGGATACTTAGCTAGCGCTGATAACTGTATTTTGCAGGAAACTAAGTATTTTTAGCATATGAGCTAACGACCAAGCCGAACTGAACGCCGGCTACGTTTTGGAAAGCCAAGCGAAGCGAGTTTACATATTTTTTTGTGTTTTTTTTTTTTTTTTTGCATTTTGTGCAAGATTTAGTGAAATCATGGGTCCCAAGAATGTTATCAAGGACGGTAGCAAGAAGAAAACAGAGCCGCTTTTAGTTTGGTTTTTAAACAGCCAGTGCCAAGAGGAATTGAGTTTTAATGACTATTAATTTCATATTTTACTTCATTTACACGTCTTTTCTAAATGTTTTGATTGTTTTTATATGCAAAAATCTGACAATAGCATTGGAAATTGGTAATCATTTACATTATTTCCTATAGGAAAATGTGTTTCGCAATACGGATTTTCGTCTTAAGATCTCGCCTCCGGGACTAATCAAAATTTGGATGCCCAAGTACCCCGTAGATATTTCAGCTTTTAACACCTTAAAGAAAATATTCTTTATCAGTTTGCAATACTTCTTGCTTAATTTGAAAAAAAGATGAAAAATTGATTTCTCTTATTTTGCTTTGAACCTGATCATTTAAACTATAGTTACACTACACTGAAATACACTTTAAATTGTGTACTGTAGTGAATCGTGTGCTGTAGGCTATACTACAGGTCTACTGTTTTGCATAGACTTACTAGTGTGAAAAGACATTTGTGTGCATACACACACGCTCACCAGATTCTCAGGTACACATCACTAACCTTTCTGTCACTTTTAAGGGTACTGGTCTCATGGGGATGTCCTGACGAGAGAGAAAAACAAAGTCTCATTAATAATATCATTAACAATAATCAGGGGGGAAAAAAATGACATAATAGCGTTTCATTGCGCATTCGCGTTTGTGTGTGTGTTGTGAACCTTGAAACGGTTCTTGCAGTTCACCATAGGATCCGTCATGAAGCCCTCTCTGCTCTGGAGATGGGAGAAGGGTTTCACGGCGCCCCATGATTCCAGGTAGCGCGTCATTCTCACTGATGCTCGCATCTTTAAACCGTCACTCGCACGCTGCTTAGGAACGCTACGGCTGCTCAGGGACGGGTCCTTAGACTGCGTCAGCACACAAAAGATATACATGTTTTTAATATTTACGGCACTCGGCAGACGCCCCATATTCAGAGCGACTTACATTTTTTTCTCATTATACATCTGAGCAGTTGAGCGTTAAGGGCCCAAACAATGGCAACTTGGTGGTTGTGGGGTTTGAACCTGGGACCTTACAAATCATAGTCCAATGGCTCAATCACTGAGCTACCAAAAAAAAAAAAACTTTGATGTTTAACATTTCAGATCAACGTTTATCACATATCTAGGTTGCATCTAGAGAAACCTGGTTCCTAATCATTTGCTCCCAAATCATGTCGTTGACATACCGCACAGTGTTGTGGCAAGAAAAGTCTTGAGCAACCTCTCATTTTTTTCATATTTTGCTTCGGAAAAAAAACAGACATTCTTGTAATTATTTATTTTTTATGTAATCTTGAGGACTAGATCTCCAGGCGTCCTGAAGGACTTTTTTGACTCTTGTGTTGGGCAAGTTTTTGTCTCTTATTTTCAGTCCAGTCCCTGTACCTGAGCAGTTTCAGAGGAATGTTTTTGGTTGTTAGGCCACTCAGTGACCTATGAATCATTCAAGCATACAACACAAAAACAAATACAATACAAAAACATCTAACTTAAGGCATGAACCAGTGAGAAACTGGTGCCGATGATTACAGGCGATCAGGCCGGTGATTAGTACACTGTTGATGCTGAGTGGTTGGAACATACGAGAGGGGGAAATGAGGTCACTGCTGAGGTTGTTACATAAACAGACGATTTTTGACCAAATGATGGGTGGCTCAAGACTTGAGGAGAACTGGCCTTTGTTTTCTCACATGCATTTTAGAATAATATACAGTACACCCACTCACAGCAGATAACATTTTAGCATATCAGTATGTCTAGTATATCAGAGTATATCTCAAGGAACAATACTATAGAAATGAAACTTGGATATATTTTAGAGTAGTCACTGTTCAGCTTGTATAACAGTATGTCCTCTGAAAATAACTCAACATACAGCCATTATTGTCAAAGTAGCTGGCAACAAAAGTAAGTACACCCTAATTGATAACAGCTGTGCATCTTTAACCATGCAAAGTCACATGTCCTATTCATCATGTTCATGTGTTTGTCAGTATCCGAGTATTCAGTAGACCTGAACCCTATTGAGCACCTGTGGGACATCCTCAAGCGGAAGGTGGCGAAGCGCCGTGTGTCTAACATCCGGCAGCTCCGTGATATCATCATGGAGGTGTGGAAGAGGAGCACAGCATCAACATATGCAGCTCTAGTGAATTCCAGGCCCAGAAGGCTTAAGGCCGTGCTAGATAACAAGATAGTAACACTTTGGACACAGTTTTGACATGTTCACTTAGGGTGAACTCATTTTCATTGCCAGTTATTTAGACAATAAAGTACTGCTATACAAGCTGCACATTGACTACTCTAAAGTAGATCCAATTCTTATTTCTATAGTGTTGTCCCTTGAGAACATATAATAAAAGTGGTTGCTGCTAATACTGTAGATGTTATTATTTCCAACAGCTAATTAATGAGCTAATTTGTGGTTGAATCGCAAATGGTATTTTAGTAAACACCACTAAAAAAGTACACCAATACTAAACTGCACTACTCGTTCTACATGTTTGATTTGCCTCAGTTTATTAACTGTATACTACATATAAGAAGCAGAAAGTCAGTTAGGTTGGTGTTTTTGAGGAAGCAGCAATGACAAGTTAACATCCTGGATCACCCAGGAAAATAGGAATGGGAACAGCTGAACATCAGCATAAAGAAAACATGACATGAGGCAAATAAATATAAAACAACATTCTGATGAAATCAGATCATTATCTCATGGCATTGTGTAAAGTTATTTGAGCCCTACATGTATTTTAATAGATACACTGCCTGGCCCAAAAAAAAAGGGGGGCGGTCAAACTATTGGCCTGCTTCAAGCTGAACCTTTAACTTCATGGGAGAAATGTGGTCGGAATAAGCGTGTTTGGAGATAAACTCTTGGTGAAGCTGCATCGTAAAAAAAATTAACACTAGGAATCAGCCTTTCCACACGAGCAATGTGTTGAGAACATTTAGGATGTTGACTGAACAGCTGTGTGTCCATAAAAAAAAAACACTTGTAAGTGAGACTCATCAGAAAAAAAGGCAACAGTTTGCTAGGGAGCATAAAGATCTGACTTTGGAGCGATGGAAAAATGTCATGTTACCTGATGAGTCCAGATTGAGCCTATTCCAGAGTGATGGGCGTGTCAGGGTAAGAAGGGAAACGCATGAAGTGATGCACCCATCATGCATAGTGTCCACTGTACAAACCTCTGGAGACAGTGTTATGATCTGGGGTTGATCAGTTCCTCAGGTCGAGACTCAGCAACGTTATGTGAAAATAAAATCAAGTCAGCTGACGACCTGAATGTACTGAACGACCACTGAACTCCACAATCTAGGGAGTTTTTCTTCCGTTCTGATGGAACAGGGTATATTCCAGGACTCAGAGTGTGAAAGAATGAGGAATCGCACATGACTTGCACAAAATCATATCATGTGTGACTTCTTTGAGCTGGGCAGTGGATAAACAGAAAGTGCTGTGCATTGAAGTTAGCTCTTAATGGTAAAATATACCAATGCATTTGAAAAATAAACTTTTTTTAACAGAATTTAATTTGACATGCTTAAGTACTGACCCGGGGGTCTATAACCAGGTAAGTCTTGACGTTGAGCTCTTTCAGGTAAGCGTCTCTAAGGTGGCCGTTTCCTTCTTCCACCTCATACGCTTTATTCAGATGCTTCAGAGTGGCCTCAGTGATGTGCACCCGACTAAACACACATTATTATATTATTATAATCAGAGCAACATACTTTTTTTATCTTAATTATTTTATACAAGCAATACTTAACATCTCAATCGACTTTATCTGAAACAGTGAATTTAAAGTGTAGCATTCTTCGTACCCAGGCAACCCTCCGGACTCCATGTGATTGGCCAAGGTGACATCATGTGACCAGACATCAAACTGCCATTTGCGTAGACCAATCACCCCACAGAGCACGTTCCCAGAGTGCACGCCCACACGCATGTTAATATCCACTCCTGTCGCCTCCCGAACCAGCCTGCCGCGATAATGGAAGAATGTAATGAGTAATTTATTTCGCTCAGTGTGTGTTTTAATATCTGTGTGCGCGCATGAGCGCGCGTGTGTGTACTTACTTAATAGCCTCACACATATCCAAACCCATTTTGACACAGTTCTTGGCATGTCTCGGTAAGGAGACCGGTAGTCCAGACACACAGTAATAACAATCGCCCAGGATCTTTATCCTCATACATTCATTCTCCTACACACAAACACAAAAACATATCACAGCTCTGCTAGAGATCATGACCACATCACCACCACTGAACCATACAATTCATCTCACAAAACATACAGGAGGGTGGGAACATTAGTACTCAAGCATTATTATTATTATTATAGAGAAAAGAAATACAAGTATTCTAGATAAACGAATCACTCACTTTAGCAATCTGGTCAAATTTCCCAAAGAGTTCATTCAGCATGATCACCAACTCTTTGGGAGAACAGTCGCTGGCTAAACGAGTGAAACCGACAATGTCTGCGTAAAGAATGCTGAAATGGAGAAGGAAAATGAGAGAGAATTTTAGAGGACCTGTTCGGCTTAAGTATATCTATGAGTAAAAATAAATAAATAAAATAAACTATAAGAAAACATTGTGCATCAGCAATTAGATTTAAACTCTTTCACAGAAAAATCACCTGCATTATACATAATATAAATATAATATATATTCAGAATGGACCAAAAGTCTTGATCCATAGCATACAAATTTTATACACAAATACATGACATTTGATTTGTTTTTGCGTTCTTATTTCAAGAAACTAACAACAGAAGATGGAATAAAACCAGCCGTAACACCACTACGGGCTTATCTGAAGTCAGCAGACTATCAGAATCGGATCAGAACAAATGATGCACTAAAGGAGGAAATCATCTCTGTGTGGGACAGCAGCAGTTCTGATCCATTAAACAATATCTGACAATGACCGTGTTCTGAGCAGTTGCTGTAATTTCTACTTTTAAATACATTTTTGCTTATAGAGCTAGAATTTCGAGACACCTTATATGCTAAGCATTATTTATATGGAATAAGGTGTGTTCAAGTCAACTCGAGACTTTTGATTGTGCAAAATAACAGAACGCTGTTATAAGACGTCTGAAACCCCGGGCCTGCCAGGAACTCCTTGAATGACCCTTTCCTTTAATGAAAAAAAAAACAGCCTGGTTTGATCATCTAAGGCGTTCTGTTTTTGCAGGACAATGCACAACCTCATACTTGCTACTGCAATACTTGCACGTTACAGGAACTCGACTGGGAGTTTTTGCCGCATCCACCATCCACCGTACCGTCCTGACCTCGCTCCATTTACACATGTTTCGGCCATAAAGACGTTCCTGGGAGGCCAGGGTTTCAGATTTTTTAGCCTGTTTTGAGGGGTGTATTCAGGCAGTGTAAATACAATATGACGGACAGCTTCAAATTGATCATCATCATACAGGAAATGCTTATACCATGAACCAACAACAGGTGGCCATTCCTCTAACCCAGGTCCAAATACAAATTTTCAAGCTCAAAGTTGAGCAGAACAGAAGAGATCCTGCTAATTATTTTGTCCAGCCATCATAGGATAGAATTGAATGAACAGCAACACATGTTTAAAACTATTCTCAGTTAAATGTTTTTTAAATCTAGCGCAGTTTGAAAGCCGACGCCAAGGTTGGAGTTAGTATAACAACATAATTTTTTTAAAACTAATATCTTTGACAGGTTCCCAGATTAAAGCAGGAAGAAACTTAAGCCGACTCCAGCTCTTCTCACTGGCCTCGGGAGTCAGTTAAAACAACAATCCTTTCATATGATCTTTGTGTAACCCTTCACTGTGACAGCAGAAATTTGTGGTGGTGTCTCATTGTGATCTCAGCGCCAAGTCACAGGGATTGGCTCGGAGCCTGGTCGGAGGGAAAACTTTTCCTCTCGAGTCTTCATTTAAAATTCTGCCTCACACTTCCCATCTCCGTAATCTCAGCGCAGTCTGCTAATTCACTTTCACGTTAGCCCTTGATGACGAACACTCATGACCTTCTACTACTTGTGAGTCAGTGGATACAGAGACTAATTCAAACGCATGATTCAATGTTTGGCCATTCAAAGCAATTTCGCTTGTATAAAATGATTCAAGCCTGTATGATGTGGTTCAAAAGCCTTTTTGAGGTGACAGGATGAATGAGCAAGGTTATGCAATCGACTTTAATATTGAAGGTCAGCGCCGCAAAGATGAAAAGTGTGTATAGAGGTGTGTACACGTCTGTGACCGTCAGTAAGGAACGCTGAAGATTTTAGCTGTCTGACATACTGTAGCTGCAGGTTTTCTTGAACACAAACCTGGGTTAAATTCTACAACTACAGAGTAACATATTGTAATTAATTATGACAAAAGACTAAATTTGCTCATTTAGTTATTTATTTATTTATTTTTGAAAATTGACTGCATTGTGCACAAAAAGCAAATATTTCTCCCAGTTTAAAATAGTACAAAGCAAAAACTGTTTAGTTTTAAAAGTTTTATTCAAACAGCTGATGTACTGCTATTAAAAAAAAAAAAAGTATAAACTGACTTTTTTTTCCCTCAAGGAAGGATATAGACATTTCCCGGAATGTATAAGGTATTTTAAACAATTGTTTGAACTAAGCCACAAGGATAAGCTTTGTTAAGATTTGGATTTAAGAGTTTCTACATGAAACAGGAAATGTACATCATCACGTAATGAATAAACAGCTCTTGATTAGATCCCTCTCATAGGTCTCATAGGTCAGTGATTATAAAATGAAAGTATCAGACCATGAAAAATCCTGCATTGTTGTCGGACACGCCCATGTGCTGTGTAATTAGATGTGTATGACCGCGTGGGCTTCAGAGAGACAGTATATCAGCAAATAGTGAGTACTCTTTCTCTATGCATGTCAATGTATCATGGTTTGCAATATAGGACTAAAGGAGCAGATGATTTAAGCGCAGTAATAGATGAGATTAAAAAGTTTCCATCATTAAATATATTCGTACACTGGTTCACTGGGTTCCTAACTAGAAGTATAGTGGAACCTTGGATTACGAGTGTAATTCGTTCCGGAAGCGGGCTCGTATTTCAAAACACATTTCAAACCAAAGTTTACGAGTGGGAATGGGAAAATGGGAATTTTCCCATAAGAAATAATGGAAACTCAAATGATTCGTTCCACAGCCCAAAAAAATAAATACATAAAAATAGTGAATACAAAATATAAAGTAAACATAAAACAAATTAACCTGCACTTTACCTTTAAAAAAAGGGACAAATAAATCCCGACAGATAAGTGTTTCCGTTTATGCGCGCAGGCGCTGTGTATACGTGTGTGTTTGTGCGCATGTTTGTGCGCGTATGTGAAGCTAAACTAAGAGGAGAGGAGTAATCAGACACCCCTTTAGACACACAGTAACCCTTCTTCCTCTCTTATTTGAGTTTTACACACACACACACACACACACACACACACACACACACACACACACACACACATTAACAGAAAGACTGTTTTATCGGAAGTAAAAATAAAACAAATTAACCTGCACTTTACCTTTGAAAAGAATCGTGACAGAACAGTGTAGAGCAGAGAGAGGAGTGTGTTTGTGTGTGTGTGTGTGTGTTGGCTCAGTTGTGATCACGTGACGCTTAACGACTTGTCAGTACAGAAATCTAGAGGAAGTTCATTCCACTACCTACTGTAGGAGCCAGAACAGAAAACACTCAAATCTCTGAGAGATGGTGGGAAGCAAAAGCTGAGTCGTTTTTAGCTTTATAGGTAGCAGTGTCTTGAATTTTATGTGGGCAGCTACAGGACGCCAGTGGAGGGAGTGGAGAAATAGGGTGTAATTTATGTAGTGTTTGTTAATGACTAAAGGATTTGTCTATTTTTGTAAATAATTTGAAGGTGGCGCAGTGGTAAAGTGCTCGCCCCATCATTCGGAGATCATGAGTTCGATTTCCGGGTGATGCTGTAACCTCTTGCAGCCGGAGGTCTAGAGGGAGCTGATTGGCCGAGCTCTCTCAGAGGGGAGGGATGAGAGGTACTTAGTGCTCCCACAATAACCACGGCTCTAGCGATGTCCTGTGTGTTACGCCGCCCCCTAACGGGCAGTTTTCGAGCAGTTTACGTGGTTCAGAGGAAACATGTGATAGTCTTCGGCCCTCCCTAAATCGCAATCTTAATACGTTTCAAAAATAATTGCACTGTGATCTTATCACATACTTCAACTTTATACTATAATACTTTAATACTGCAGCCGTACTTGAACACCTTACTAAGAGCTTTTAAAACTTCACACTGGGTTTTCCATTCATTTGTCTCCATCTGAGGTTTACTCCATACCACTTGTAGGCTCACGCATGATGAAACCGTCTAAGATTACGAAAGCAAATTTCTTTAAAAAAATTTTTTTTAAAGGGTAAAATCAGCAATTTCATTATTTTCTTTTTCTTATATTTCAGATTCATTTTGAAACTCAAAACAACCTTAAGCCAAACAGGACAGCGCTGTAATCAGGAAGTAAAACTACAAACTTTCACTTCCACGGTGAGCATGCGAAAACTTAAGCAAGATCGATATCTTTCATTTCTTTAAAACACCCACATCCCCTTCATACACAAACACAACCTCTTAGACAGATCATAGGTGCTCCAAACACGCAATGAGGATACATGCATATACATTATTCAAGATACTGATACTTTTAGTTACTGATCCAAAGGGTGTGTGTGTGTGTGTGTGTAAAATTTTAATAAATTAATTTTAATTAAAAAAATTTAAATTTAATAAAATAAATTTTTACCTGACGTTCTCGTGCCTCTTGACATACAGACTGTGAAAGTTATTGTCTTTGACCAGCCGCTGCTGTGCCTCCTTATCTTTGCATTTACAGCGCTCCATTATGGCCAGCTTCATCTCCATCGAAATATACACAGGCAATACTGACTGTAACAGATTCTCCTACAAAACACACAAGCACGGTACACATGATAATAAATGACTGTTAAAAGAAAGAAAAAAAAAAAGATATAAAAAATTATTACATGTATTCAGCAGCACACAAATATGCTCATGTGTAAAAAAATAAGCATCTTAGATTCCTTACACCTCATCACATTATTCTCTGAAAAATTCTTAAACATTTTCCTTAAACAGCCAAGTTATTTAGAACATACATTCGCTAATCGGGCAAATAGAGGAAAAAGGAAACATGTCATATCATGCAAGCAAACACTTTCTGCTAATCTAATCTAGATCTAGAGGCAGCAAGACCTTTTCATGGGCTTTCATGTGACTACAGACCGATGTAATGTGGATCTAGATCAAGATCCAGGTGTCCGACCCAGTTCTCAAGCCGCAGCCACACCTAATCTAGACCATCTGTAATAAAATTTTTGCACATCACCTCGGTAACAAGACATAAGTGACTTTAAAGCTCTTATGAAACCATGACATTTGAGTTGGACATGGTATTGAACATTACAGGTTCACAAATTTCTTTACAGATCACTACAACTGCAGTAAAATGCTAATATGTATATGTAAGACTTTATATCACCTCTCTCTAGGTATCTCTTTTGATTTTTTTTTTTTTTACAGTAATTCCTTCTTTTCTTTCTTCATTTTTCTCAGTATGCCTGAGCCAGGATTAAACTCTGCCTGCTTCACATCTTAAACTCTGGCCTCCCAGGAACTCCTGTAATGGAATTGGCTTGGTGTGAGGAACAGACAGATGCGTCTCTTCTGCAAATCGGCGACAACATATCAGTCTATTTTCAAGAATCAGGCGTTTCACTCGCCGAATGTTCACGGGAACGACTGCAGTGGGCCCCGAGCCATCTCATTCATACGGCCTTCTTTAAAAACGTCTGCACCATTTAAACGTTTTACTGCGACTAGGAGTCTCATCACCCTACTGTGCTTGAAGTCTTCTGTAAATGTTAATGTTATTTTCTGACATGTCAAATGCTTTTCAAATTTTCTGTAAAAAATTTTTTATTCATAAATTCTTTGATACAGTACGTCTGCATCCTAGCTGGTAACTTATGATGGAGTGGAGAAGTTATCTTTAGACCGTGATTCCATTCTGTCTGGTGTGATGTCAGCAGACGGGTAGGAAGGTTCTTTAACATTCCCATTTCTGGACTTTAAGGTCTTGTTCACACGGGCGTTAAAATCGAGCGTTTTTCTGGCGTTCATAGCGTCCAGAAAAATATACTTTATGTGAAGGCAAGCTCAAAGAAAAACAACAAACTTGCTTAACCACCACATTAAATACACTGTCCATTGCTTGTTTTAAATTTTTAGAAAGAATTGTCTGACCTTTGTTAGAATTTGCCTAAAAAATGACTTTGCAGTGGCGCAGTGGTAAAGTGCTCGCCCTATCATCCGGAGATCGCTGGTTCGGTTCCCGGGTGATGCTGTAACCTCTCACAGCCGAGCTGAGCTGTAGAATAGATTGAGAGCACCAATGTCCCAGTCCACCCAAACAAACACGAAAAGGCATCCTGTTTCTCAAATATATTTTCTCAGCTACAAAATACTTTCATCTTAAACCAAGATTTTTTTTTTTTTTTTTTTTTAAATGTTCTAAATACTGTGTGTTTTACTTTTTAAATTATTAAAAAATAATCATAGCCAGGTATCTAGAGAGCAGATATGATCCCCCCCCCCCCCCGACTCTCTTTTAAAACTCTTCGCTCTATCTTGCATTCTTTCTCTCTCTCTGTCTTTCTTAGTAGGGGTCAGGGCTCTGAATGTAACTGTAAGCCAGCAGATCTTATCCTCCAAGAGAACAGAGGTTAGCCTATCTTCTCCCCCTCCACATTTTTTCCGTACACAATGTACACCTTGTGTTTTTATATGCTGGAAAGGGGAGAATGTACAGACGTACAAAACGGTAGAAACTGAAATGAACCTTTAGAAGTTCACAGATAGTATCACAGGAGACACAAATGAGTAGGTGGAGGAGAGGATTTCAGTTTAAAACTAAACTGATCTATATAACAAGAATCTTATTGAACAGAGACTAAAAGAGTCTGAAATTCATCAGTGGCAAGAAAAAGTATTTGAACCTTTTGGAATTTCATGGCTTTCTGCATTAATTTGTCATAGAATGTGATGTGATCTTCATCTAAGTCATGAGTACAAATATAATGTGCCTAACACAAAAGAAATTCTGATCTTCAATGTCTTGATTGAGAAACCTCATAGTGCTAGTCGAAAAAGTCTATGAATCCTTGAGTTAATGACTGCCAGATGTTAGCATACATGGAGTCTTGTTTAAAAAAATGAGTTTGGAGTTGTGGACTAAAGCTAAATTTTTAAGATTAAAAAACACTTAAAATTTTGAAGTTTGCTCCGTAGAAGAGGAATCCGCTTATGCGGGTCATGCTTCAAAATAGTTTTCATAGGATCTATGATCAAGAATTGTTGATTTACATAAAGCTGAAAAGGTTTACAAAGTGATTTTAGCCAGTCTACAATAATTACATTTTCTGATTATAATATCAAATAATCAAATAAAGATACTTTCGGACTGGGCTACTCTACCAAGAAGTGGGCGTCCAGGCAAAAAGACTCATCAATGCGATAAAGAAACAACCCTGAGTGACAGCCAAAGATCTGAAGGCATCATTCAAACTGGCCAACATCTGTGTTCATGAGTCTACAGTACAAAAAAAGAAAAAAAAAAAGAAAAAAAAAACATTGAACAAGTCGCAGGAAGGACACAATAGAGGAAGCCGCTGCTTACTAAAAGGAACATTGCTGTATGGCTGAAGTTTGCAAAAGAGCACACATTGACATTCTACAGCGGTACTGGCAAAATGTTTTGTGCATTGATGAAACTAAGATTAAACTATTTGGAAAGAGCATGCAGCAATACTGTACATCTGACATAAATTGTGCACTGCGATCATGAAAGCATCATCCCAACCGTAAGTATGGTGGAGGAAACATCAGGATTTAGACCTTCGTTGCTGCATCTGGGCGTGGCCAGCTTGCTGTTACAGAGGGGAGGATAAATTCCCCAGTGTATCAAAAAAAAAATTCAGGATAATGTGAGAATGTCTGTACGTCAGCTGAAACTCCGTAGAAGTTGGGTGATGCAACAGGACGATGATCCAAAACAGCTATCCATCCACAGCTACAGGAACTGTCTGGTTGAGGTCACTGCTGCCAAAATGGGGTCAACCAGTTATCAATTCCAAGGGTTCACTTACTTTTTCCACTACCATTTTGAATGTTGAATGAGTGTATTCACTCATTCTAAAGTCATGAAAAATATATTTTTTTGTCTTATTATTTTAGGCACATTATATTTGTCAATACCCTTGACTTGGTGAAGATCAGATCACATTTATGACAAATGAATGCAAAGAAAAAAAAACATGAAATTCCAAAAGGTTCACATACTTTTTTTTCTTGCCACTGTGTGTATATATACAGTACACACACATGCATACATACATAGCATATACACACACGTGAGTTTATATATAGTGTATATATAGTTAAAGTTCATGTACTCTAGTGCATTTAAACATTTTTCCCAGATAATATGAGATGAGATGGATGAGGAAAGCCCAGAGTATTTCCTCTATCTCCAGCAAACCGTCACTGTTTATTTTCAGTGAGTTCACTGCAAGCGAAGTTGCAGGTCTGTCCAACAAAATATAATCCAGATCTTTTCCATCTGGCTCCATGTAACACAACAATTATTTTAAGCGAAAGTTAGTCCGTTATAAAGCTAGGCGTGACTTCAGTGTTTATTTATTTCACAGCCAAGTAGATTCGTTGTGTCGAGTTTGTCCAACACACAAATAATGCTGTTTTCTTTGAAAGTCAGGACAAGAAATAAAATAAACTCGCACAAACTGAAATGTGGGTAAAATTTGCCTCCGTCAGTCATTTTACTCCAGGAATCTTTCTGGTGCTTTTAACAAGTTTTACATTAAAAGTAGTAAAAAAAAAGTTCAAAAAAAGTTCAAAAGTTTTTTAACTTCATACATATCGGCAAAATAATCAAGTCTATAGACAGTATTTTGTTCATTCAGCTCGAACATCCTCCATCTAATACCTCGACCATCAAACACCAGAGGATGCACATTAACTTTATTTTAATTATAGTATTTCTTCTTAATAAGAATTCAACTACTTGTCTATTTTCCATAGTGAAAGCACTTCTTTTTCAACTGACACCTCTAACTGACATTTCCAGCTTCGATGCTTTATAAGGCCAGTACGATGCGCTCCATGCTTCGATCCTGAGACTCTCTGCCTGGAGGTTCATAAAACACAAACAAAATCCAGACAAAATGCGTCTTGAATTTAAGACGGGGATAAAAATGATATTTTTGGCCTAATGATTGACTCGCCTTTGTTATAAAAAGGTCAACATTCCCACGCCTACACAAAACTAAGAGCTAAGACCTCCAGCTAGATAATAAATATTTACACCATCATTCTGGATGAATAAGGATTTTATTAGACATGGTTTAATAACAACGTGTAAATGGATTTTTTATAGCTCTGGCTCGTGTGCAAACCAGTGATGTATGATTCTCATCCAGTGAGGACAATGGACAACAGCGACTTTTTGGATTTGGATTTTTGGAACATTTAGTCGACGGTGTATTGTTTTACTCGCACACTGGAAAAAGTGCATGTGTATAGTGTGCGTATGTTACCTGCTGCCTCTTCTCGAGCTCCAGTTTCATGCGGATGCCGAGGCAGCGCAGTGTGTCCTGGAAAGTTTGCCTGAGAGCTTTCTCCTTTAGAACCTTATGAAACGCTCCCACTGCACCCCCACACACAAACACCACCGCGTTCGACAAGAGCTGACGAGAGAGAGGGAGAGACAAAAAAAGATCATAAGAAAAAGCCAAAGTACAAATTGTTTTAACAGTCATACACCAATGAGAGTCAAAAATTATCCACATTCCGGCTGTAAAATTTCTTTTAGTTAGCTTTTAGTTTAGTTAACTTTTAAGAAAAGAAATGGCCAAAACATGGTATCGGTGCTAAAAAAAAAAAGAAAAGGTGTCTCAGCTAGATGAAAAAGTGCATTTTTAGATAGGATTGTACAACAGCTTTTTTCTTAACTTAATGCTTCTTATCCCTTAATCAATGCTTCTTTTTTTGTAAATATTCATACACATTTATATCAGAATCAGATAAAAAGAATCACATTTGCTAAATATAATTTAATGCTCTTAATTTAAAATTCCATGTCTGAATTTCAATCATCTTACTTGGCTAATTTAGATTTTACATGAAAAGATATAAATCTGAAAAAGTATGTTATTCTAAAACACAAACTTGTTAAGATATTGCAACGTGAATTTGAAATGGTTACGGACACTACAGATTTTTTGCTTTTTAAGCTTTTATTTCCTTTTAATATATATGCTTCTAGAAGCTCACACCAATTTTAGTATCAAGAATCATAAAGAAATATAAATAAAATAATATGAATTTTAAATGATTATTGTTTGATAACTTTAAAAAATGGCCATTTTTGGGGCACATATAAAATCATCTCTCCAAAACCGCTATTTGAAATTATTAGGGAAGCAAGCTTGGTCACTTCCATGTTACAGTACATAAACTTCTTTAGCACAAAGTAGCTTCTTTGGCACAGATTGTCTATATTATATGTATCACATAAAAAAATAAAATCAGCACCAGTACTGTATTTTGGATGACAAATACATAATTTTTCAATAGACTTTGTCCATCTGTTCCCTTATTAAAAATGGCTTAGGCTATGCTACTGTACTTCATCAGAAGTTAATCTTTGTCCTCGTAGGGCTGCTTTCAGGGAACCAAACAGGCGAAAGTCCGATGCACACTTACCTGATAGACCAGGTTAGGACCCACGACAGACTTGCCTAAGGTGAAGTGCACGGACAGCACAATAATGTGAGAGAGGGAGGAGATGATGCTCAGGGCGACGGCGAACCACATCTGGAAGGGGAATAATGTGAACACCGTGATGATGATGAAGAGGAAAAAGGGCACCTAAACAGGACAGAAGAACAGGGTAAAAAAAAAATACAAATAAATCAGTCACACTAAATATTAACATTCATTGTGTACTGCTCTTCAAACAGTGCTGTGAACAAGTATTGGCGCCTTCTGGTTTCATATATTTGTCCCATTAAATAGTTTCAGATGCTCATACCAATGATAACAGACTAGTAAAAGCTAATGAAATGTTAAATGACTGTTTTATTTATTAAAGAAAAATGTTCTACAAACGTTATTTCACCCGTCTGACAAAATGTTTGTTTGTATTAGAATTTATTGCCATATCAGCTTTGCAGGCTATTTCATGGCAGATAACCAAAATAATATATTATAATGTAAGGGATTTAAAGGGTTGTGGAAAAAAGTAAAATAAAAATATTAATAATAATAATAATAATAATAATAGAATAAATATCACATTATAACATGGCCTTGGCCAGAGGAACAAGACTTTACATGTGGTTCTTTAGGTGCACTTCTGCTAAAAATTGTAAAAGTTTCTCTGGTTTTGTCTTGCAGAATAAGTTTGTTCTGGTAGAAATTGTTTTCTTATGATATTAAAACTTGGGCAGGTCAAAAGTATGTGTTTTATGGTTGGAGTAGTGCTACAGTGCTGACATTTTGGAGCTTCTTCACCCTTCAATAAATACGCATGGGTTAAATTTGGTCGTGTCTGGATTCAAAGGGGTGAAAGTACCTTTTTCCCACCACTGGGTTTATTTCAAATAATTTGTACTTTTGGTATTGTTCCCATTCTGCTTGCCATTTATTTAATATATACTGATTTATCAAATGGCTTGAGATCAGGGGGTGGGATTTGACATACTCTAATTGTTTCTGTAAGGGCTTGTGTTGCTGCCATGCTGTCAGCTTGTTCGTTTGTCTGACAAAATAAATCTTCCCTGTATGTAACAACTGGCTGTGCTCCTCTCATCAGGGACAAGTACAACCAAACGCTCCTGATAACAGGAGATCAGTCTTTTGTGGTGCTGTGGAAGAATTCTTGCACACTCTTCTTTTCAGTCACACTGGGAGGACTTTGAGCATGAAACTCCAGTCTAAGCCTCCCAGAGGATCTCAACGGGGTTCGAGTCAGGACAAAGACAAGCCTGCTGTAAAAAAAAAACTAACCTTTTCAGGCATTCAGAGGAGAATTTGTGCTTGCACTTGGTGTGTAGTTGGAATGTCCTGGTCTTGTGTTAAATTTTATTACAGATTACAGAGCTTTTTCACAGCATTTCTTTACATGAGCCTAAACTGTATGTATGTGATATGAAATTAATAAAAGAAATATTTATTTTGGTACATCATTAGAGTCATGGTACTTGCAAGGTTTCTTTATAAGCTTATTATGCTTAAGTTGTGTTTCAAATCTGTCAAAATCTATAAATATATTATATATTAGTATTTTGGATACTACAATTAACATTTTAAAGATTTATTATTAAATGTAGAAAAATTTCACATACTGTACAGTATATCCATCAATCCATCTAGGAACCTCTGCAGTCTAACTAGGGACCGTGGAGGCCAGTGGTGATTACCATTATATTAATTCCCATTTTACAACTGTGGCGGGACCTCCGGTCAACATTCACACACATGTTTAGCACGCTACGGGCAATTTGGGAATGCCAGTTAATCTAATCTGCATGTTTTTGGACTGTAGGAGGAAACCAAATCCCACCAAGCACGGGGACAACATGCAAACTCCATGCACGCAGAACCTGAGGCGGGAATCGAACTCAATGTACAGTATATATGTGCGTGTGTGAGTGTGTATGTGTGTATTGTGTGTACAGTATGTGTGTGTATTACCTGGTCCCATGGAAGAATTTTCTTTGTGGAGTAAACGAAGGTGAACCCCATGGTGAGGTATGTCGCCCACAACACCAAACCCAACAGCGTGATCCATTTCTGAGTGAGCGCCTCGGCACAGACCAACACAAACACAGCCAGGAACGCAAACGCAGCCAGGAACACAAGCAGTGCACCGACAACCACTCCCAAAAATGCTGCATGGCTGTCCACATACTAAATCACAAAAAAAATACAGAGAAAGAGAGAGAGATTAATTGACATTCACATTTTTGCACAATACATATAAAAACAGCTCGTCATGAGGACAGCCTTAATGTGTCAGAACGGTTGAGGTTGGGAGATAAAAAGCTGATCAGATTGACAAATTCATATTTAACACAAATCCATAAGTACACAACTTACAGTACACAGTTATATGAATCAACATTTATTTGGATTAGTTTAAACGTTCTCCAACAGTACATTACCCACAATGCCATTCATCGACTGTCTCAATCTTACTCTTTACAATACTAATACATGAAAATGGACATTGCTCCCTCATCCCATAACTCCATACTCCAGTACATCGATCCTGAATGGCAACTACACTAATTCTCTCCTTCTGTTCTCTATTTTTCTACCCATCCCGAGGCATCCAGAGAAGGACCAGCTCCAGCTGGATTCTGCTTTATGATACACATGCTGCTCCTGTGCTCCCAGTGATCCAGACCCCATCTGCCCTCTGCACCTACTGACTCGTCCCTGTGCTGA
>JAOVVA010000037.1:2828313-2846697 GCA_028565275.1 Leiocassis micropogon | reverse complement strand
TTTCTATACTTCAAGTCTTTCAAGAAAAATAAATATCCATACAAGTCAAATAATCTGGGGTTTGATATCTTAAAGAAAAAAAAGAAAGAAAAAAAAAAACGGGTAGTGATTTGAAAAATATTTTCATTTAACACAGCTGAGACACAATCAATTCTGGACACCGACGGGTCAATTACCTTTGAATGAGTGTGAGTGTGACACACACCCCCAATCTGTTTCCCACATCTCACATACTCACCTCATGAACCTCTAATAACAGACACTCAAACATAAATCAGACATCATATTCAGACACATGCAAACACACACACACACGCACGCGCATACACACACTTCAGATGCTGATGATTAAATGAAATTAAATCCCAGTTTGGCTCTGTGAAGTCATGTGCAGACCTCTTTCCAAAAAAAAAAAAAAAAAAAAAAAAAAGTTATGATCCTGTAAAAACTTATGAAATTTTCCTTAGGACTTAGAGGCATTTTTTATAATTTTTTGATTTTTTTTGTTTTGTTTTGTACAAATCCATCTAAATAGCACATGACAAAGGATTTCACTCTCCGAAAAAAAACGAAAGAAAAAAAACCTTCATGCATAATTCCTGTCCTGAATTTCAATGATTGTATTTTTTTTTCTAATTTTTAAAAATCGGCGCTTATGTTATTATTGTATATTTTTTGTTTGTTTTCAAGTTTCAGTCTTTTTAACATTTTTATTTTGCCACTAAAGTCCAGGGCTTTAAGATATTGCTCCTTTGAGTCTCTGTCCCTCTGTTTGTTTTTTTCCCTTTGGTCCTCCACACCAATAAGAGGAGGGTCTTTGTGGTAGAGAGGTGGACAGGAGGCCTAAAAACTCCACCACACCGAGCACAAGCAGTAAAGAAGCCAGTGGGGACGAAAGAAAAGAAAATAGGAAGATTGAAATTGAAGGTAGAAGAAAAAAAAAAAAAAAAAAAAAACACACTCCTTATTGATTTGTCCTCGGATCTCTACACCAGACGTGTTTCTTCTTTTTTTGAGAGTTTTCTTTTAACTTCTTTAAAAATCCCAAATTTGGGAAAAGAGGGCCCAATAACACTGGCAGCGCCTCCTCGTGGCCAGGGAAGTAAGAGTAGGTGAGTGTCCAGGAAGAAAAAGAGCGCCTCCTATCTGCACAGGTCCTCGTGTGCAGCCTCCCGCTGGTTTTTCCGTCTCTTGCCCGGGGCGTGGTGATGTGCCTTGCTGCTTTGGTGGCTCTTGCTGTTCGAGACGCTCTGTTGAGCCGGGGAGCTTTTGCTCGGCCGAAACTGTCGGCTCTACCAAGAAAAGAGAACCAATAAAGATAATCAAAATCTGACAACACCATCATAAACTGGCTCTAATGCAACATATGCACTAATGTTGTACAAATGGATAACAAAAAAAAAACGAGACAGTATGCTCCTCCGACTCAGACACCACAGCCTAATGAAAGGCCTTGGCATGGTTAGGATTCAAACTCATGCCCTACCAGGTATAAAAGTAATCTAGTATTAAATCCATTTTCAAAGTAAAAAAAAGGCTTAAAAGCAATAAATCAAAGCATTAGGCATTAAATAGAAAATTTGTTTTAAAAAAAGACTGGTATTCTGGAAATGAAGGATGAAATACTTGCAGTATTGTGCAAATGTCTTAGGCACCATGTTTTTGGGGGGGTACAAACAATGTTATACATGTCTATTTAAGGGCTCATTATTTAGTCAGTACAAAAATAAATAAATAAATAAATAAAAATAATAATTTTTAAATATGATTTCCAAGCATTAATATTCCAGCAAGAATTTTGCTTACAAGAAAATATCTGTAAGCCAGAAAAAAAAGCATACTGGGTAAAAGACAACTTTATGAACATAAATAAATAATAATAATGATACGTTTTGCTGCATGAAAAAACAAAAGTCCCCAGAAGGAATGGTTCTGCAGGATGTTCATTAAAATTAAGCAGGTTAAAACCGCACAAATTCTACCTGAGACTACATTTTAAGCAAAGGTTAATCACACCAATTGTTGACTTCAATAATTACTGTTTACTGCAATTTTATAGTATATTTTAAAATGTACAAATGTTTTTTTTTTTTTTTTTTAGACATCCTTTCTCTACAGCAGGTTTTATTTATTTTTATTTTTTTTGCATGTGCCTTTTGCACAGTACTGTCAATCCGCATTTGCCAAAGTGGGGGCGGCAGTAAAGGTACTGCAGAGGTCATTTATGACAAATAAAAAAAAAGGTTTTTCATTTTATATTTTGTAATTAAGTTAAAGAATTCCATAAATTATTTAAATATACTTAAAACATTTAAAAAGTTACAAGGAAAAAAAAAAACAGTTTTCATTTATCTTAGTCTTGTGTGTTGATGAGAGTTCTGGGTTGCAGACAGTTTTCCCAGTTTAAACTGGTCCACAGCCTTGTTACATTTGGAAATGACTGACTTACTGTAAATTATAAATTATTTAAATACTTTAATGTAGCCTTCAAGATTGAATTTTTTTTTAAACCTTTTGCTAAAAAGTGAGTATTCATTTCCCTTATCCACAAAGACGTTCGGGACACCTTACAGATTATATAACCTCAAAACAGGAAGTAGTATCTCAGTGGTTAAGCTGTTGGGCTACTGAAAAGCTGCCACTGTTTGGCCTTAACCCTCAACTGCTCAGATGTAAAAATTAGATAAATGTGTTTGGCTTAAATGTAAACAGGTTACTTAAATTAATTAAATGTAATCTTAAAACTCCGAGTGGCGCAGTGGTGAGGTGCTCGCCCTATTATCCGGAGATCGCTGGTTCGATTCCTGGGTGATGCTGTAACCTCTCGCGGCCAGAGGTCTAGAGAGAGCTGATTGGCCGAGCTCTCTCAGAGGGGAGGGATGAGCGGTACTTAGTGTTCCCACATTAATCACGGCTCTACAGCCAATCAGGGGTGCCTGTGAGCTCGCGCATGCGGAGGAGCGGATAGCGCTGTCCTCCGAGCGTGTTACGCCGCCCCCAGCGGTGCGTGAGCGAGCAGTACGAAAAGATGCGGTTGGCTGGCATCACGTGGTTCGGAGGCTTAATGTGGGAGCCCCCTAGTGACGGGGAGGAATTGGACACGACTAAATTGGGGAGAAAAATCAGGGAAAAAATCCAAAAAAAAAAATTATAAAAACTTTCTGTAAAAGTTCCTTCAAATTAAATTTCATTAATGGAAGCTGAAAAAAAAAACTTCTGAAAAAAATGTACACACTGTTAAAAGAAACATACATAAAAACAAAAAAGCATACTACGATGTTTTTCTTTTGGGTTATTCTTTAAAAACTTTTCCTGGAGAGCTAGCGAACACTACAAGTTATCTCGAATAGCATCATGGCTGTAGAAACCTTGCACACATGTCCCAACATGAGCAGGAAAATGATCCTCAGAATAACACACAGGTTTTCCACCTGACCCTGAAAAGTAAATCCGCATGTAGTAAATGCCTGGACGTTTGTTTCAATTAACAAAGACGAGTCGCTACAAAAGATGGTGATGATGATGGCCACTCCTTGACGATAACGACATGCTTATTAAATCTCATTTGGAAATAATACACCAGCTGAGATTACTCGATATTACCATGGGTGGAGTACGAGTGTCTTTTTAAGGTGTGGGCTGATGGGTAGGTGTGGGAAAAAATCATTTTTAATAATCCTTCTTTTATTTTTAAATAACTGATCAAAGGTTAAAGTGTTGCATAAATATGAACGGTTCCTATTTATTAGGTTTATTTCCTTCCTTTATAGGCTCACAATTATTTTAATCCAAGCTTAAAAAAAAAAAAAAAAAAAAAAAACTCTTCCTGCTCTTTTGTACTGAAGACCCAGAGGTCTTTCCCTTTCCATCTCGATCAAGTGCTTATACACTACCTGTATACCTATTAACACTGAAGAATAGCACATCACTTCTTACCTTGCTGCCTTTGTGCCCTGTAGTGGGTGTGGTCGTGGGATGACTCTGAGTTCTGTGATTGGCCAGATTCCTCTCGCTGTTATCTCGGTGAGCACCGGAGCCCCGGCTGGTTAGCTGTTTAACCGTTTTGCACGGCGTTCCGTCTGAATCCTGAAAAAAAAATTACCTCATGAGCAACTCTTTAGGATAATGTAAAAGAATATTTTATGGGTTTTTAAAAAAAAAAAATATGGTAAGTACTCACTGCGTCGCTGGATGTGGAGGAGGGGGAGGACGACGAGGACGAATGCGATGAAGGCGTGGAAGGCGTTGGGGAGGATGAGCTGGAGGACGCTTTACTCCGTGGCGCTGGTGGAGGCTCTTCAGGTAAGTTGTTGTTACACTCGTCGAGCTCCTGAGGCTCAACCAGGAGAGTGACATCGTTACCTGTGGACAAACAGAGGAGAACCGAATCACAAAAGACAGATACAGTGTGCTAAACCGATAAATAAACAACAGTACTGAATTATATAGCATTATTTATGCAGTGCTTTACATGGTTTATGGAAATACGTAAAAATAAACTTTACAACCCATTAAAAAGACCGAAATAATCTTACACAATGCTTACAGAGAAAAAAAATCTTAAACCACAGGGACAGATAACATCGCTAAGCAAGAGCAAAAATGTTTGCTTGTTCATTCGCTATGAATTCTTATGAATTATACAGCTACATTCATACTCGCGTATCTAGTCATGTCTCGTACAAAACCATAACCTTTTCTTCCCCCTGTTAGTCTGCTTCCTCCATACTCCACTCCAGTAGGTGGCAGTATTGCATTAACTGCCCATGAACTCAAAAAAATAAAATCAGGAAGCAATGATCTTGCACAAAAAAAGAAGAAAAAAAAGAAAATATTCTAGAAGTGCTCTGTGGAAGATGTAAGCAGTTTGCATTTTCTGCAAATGCTGCTGTGGATTTTCACAATAATTTTAGAAAAGTATAACATTTGTTATAAGTTTAACTAAATAATTTGAAATCTATCCAAATCGAAAAAAAGTGATGAACAAAATTAAATAATTAACATAAAATATTAAATTCCACAATCCATTTATAGTCAGCTCTAACTTTAGTGATAACTTTACTCGGCTCTTCATCAGGTTAAACTTTAGACACAAATATAGCATTTCAGATGTCTGGCTTTGTGTGTTTGTCAGAGTGTACCGTTGCAGTTGAGGGCAGCGTCGCTTTGTGCCTTTACGCCCCATTGCTCACTGATCCAATCGCGGTACTCGGCTACCTCCCGTGTGACGCGGATTATTCGACCCAGAATACTGAGGGACAGAATGAAAAATTGTGTTTAGCTTTAACAAATAATTCAAATCGTGTTTCAAAAGGTCCCAGGTGTGGGCTTGTATGACTGTGCAGAAGTGTGTATGAAAGCATAGGTGTGAATGTATAGGTGCGTGTTGGTGTGTACACCTTTCAGATTTGTTGTTGGGATAGTGCTTGGCGATGGGAGAGACGGCGTGACTGAGAACCACATAGGCGTAATCGAACGCTTGCTTCACCTGCATGGCCCCGTACGAGCTCCTTCCAACATCGTTGCCTAAATCATAAAGACACAACAAATGAGTCAGGGTGATGCACATAAATCTTAAGAATGGCTGCACTTGGTCACGTTCTAGAGTGGGTGTACCTGGCTGCAGTGGGTCCTCGATGTACAGCATGGACGGCCTGTATCCGTCCAGCATGCCTTTGAGCACCTCGTCTTTGGCCACGTACGAGCCGCCATCTTTGATCCTGATGCCCGTCTTCAGGTAGTTAAAATGGCGGCCGTACAGTTCGAAGAACTCGATCAGCAGGACGCCCATGTTGGAGTTAGGACTGCACACATCCTCTCTGTAGTGTAGCTACAAAAAACACACACACAATAACACTTCTGATTTCACAACCCATAAATCAAACAACAAAGAGCACGATGAACCAAAAGTTCCACTTTTCATGTTATATATAAATAATAAATAATTTATAATGAAGATAAGGGAAAAGTGAGATAACGAGCAAATACAAAATCAAATAAAAAAAGATTTATTGCAAATATTCCAACAGTGAAATGTAACGAAAAACACCACCATGTGCAATTTTTAGATTAACATCTCAGACACCTGTTTCTACAAAAACAAAATCACTATCCCAATCACTATTAAAGTCTCATCTTTAATCCTGATTCCTGATCATAAATCTAATCTAGATTTCAAAGCAAGGCTAGTTCTCTGATGGAGGTTAACCAGGACTGGTATGAAAGTCGCTATGGTTACATTGTGCACGTCAGACGAGGTAATTTTTCCCCCTTTCTCTGGGAGAAAAAGACCTAATGTATGAATTCAGCCTCAATCACTAATGCCTGAAAGTAAACTGGATGTGTGTGTGTGTGTGTGTGTGTGTGTACCTGTAGGAAGCTGACAGCCATGAGAAACAGGCTGTAGGATCCGATGCCTCCAGTAAAAACCTCGTTCAGCTCCCTCTGCAGCAGGAACTGTTTTAGCACCAGCACCAGATACGGCAGCACAGGGAATTTCTAAAACACACACACACACACACAAATAAACACACACACACACATATATATATATATATATATATATACACACAATGAACAATAAGAAGTTAAGGTGTCTGCCAAATTCAACGGCACACAACTTGGTCTACATTACTGTGTCCTGACAGCACTCACTCACACACCACACACACCTTTTTAAAGTCTTTGATGAGATTGGCAGCCTTCACGCCACTGTGCACATTAAAACTGATGTCCACTTTGACCTCAGTGTGAGCGTCTGTCAGCTTGATAATCGGAACCTGCGGTGAAACACAAATACACGGAATATCAGTTTTTATTCATTTTGAATCCAGACATGACCGTGATCACCCCCGATCCCACACATTACCGTCGCTTTATCCAGGACTTTGACCGAATTCTCGTCTGCGACGTTCCTCTTGCGCAGCGCCTCCTCCAGTGTCCACAGAGGAAGCGTCTCCCAGTTTCCAAACACTACCAGGTCTATATCACTGACAGACACACACACAAACATGTTTACATGGTTCCTCTTATGTTCACCATTTTCCTCAATACACACACAAAAACTCCTTAAAATTATGCTCAAACATTTATAGCATTCATTTATTGCTATTAGTTTTGACTCGAGGTAGAATTAATATTCAGTGATGATAGACTGCATAATTTAACATTCACAATAAAAGGAATGAAACACTTCAGAATATCAGTACTAGCCCTCTAACAAAGCAGCCTCTGGAACCGATAATCTCCTGTCCTATTTAACCCACTCAGAGGGCCATCTGAGGACTTCCACAGCACTTGTAATATAATTACTTTTAATTACTTAAGTTATCATATATACATTTTAAGCAGTAAAATGATGCAGTTCCTCTATAATCCTGTAGGTGGTGCACTCTAAACTATTCACACATTGGGAGGTAGCATGAAGTTTGGAACTGTAATAAATTTCATATTTGTAATATTTACGAGGATGACTCGAATCATGCGCACTCTGGCTGTAGAATTACTTTTAACTTTAAAATTTTAGACTCATTAAATCTTACTGTATACTAAAAGTCAATGGTTTGCAATATGGGAGTCGAAGAAATGCTTCAGAAATCAGTCTTAAGTAGCAAAACAGCAGAAAGGCGAGGTCACTATAATTCCTCGGCTACACAGATCTTATATAAACTGCCGTCTACCAGCTTATCCTAGCAGCTAATATATAGAGCATGATCTCAAGTAACACTTTAAAGGGCACTTATTATGCACAATTTACATTATCTTGTGTGGGTGTGTATCATTCCATGCTTTTTTTTGTTTCTTTTTTTTCTTTTTGTGCTTGAACACGCCACGTGTTTGAACATGCACTGAATGTTTAGTTGTCTTTGCTCTGACGGTCTATGAAAATGTATTTCTACAAAGGGGTGTGTCTAGCTCACTTGCAATTAAAGTTACAGTCACAGAGAGAGTGTGCTTTTAAAACAGGAGTGAATTTCAGCAGGGCCAGAATGCGCGACCTGAGAGGCAACCAAAAGATTAACAGACACATTCTGGAGATGTGTATGACTTAGAACTTGTTAAAAGGGCGTGTAATATGGCACCTTTAATTCTACTCATAACTGCTTGTGTCATTCCTCACACAGACACACACACAAGGGTCTGATTTATTCCACTAATCCAGATTTAGTTATCCGAGCGACACATCAATGTAGTTTTGAGCGTGACGTGAGATCTTTCTCGGCACAGTTAAATTTGGTGAATTCCTATCAAGCTCGCAAACACAGTAAAATAATTAAAATCACAAATAAGCCTTGACCTAGCCTTTATTAAAATAAGTCCTTGATTTAACCTGACAACAGTTCTATATATAGCAAAATGTGTTTTTTTTTAATTTTCAGATAAGTTTCAGATAAGAGTTTCAGTATTTGTATAAGTCTAGATTAAAAAACATTATATATTTATATCTAAAAAAAAAAAAAAGAGAGTGGTGTAGCTTACCTCGTAGGCAAATACAGGCCAGTGCTGAAACTGCCGAACACTTGGACCTGTCAACAACATGAGGAAAAATGCTAAAAATTTCTCTCTTTCTCTCTCACACAGACACACACACACACAAACATACTTTAACTCAATTCCATCTTCAAAAACCTATTAACCTAAACTTTTTAATTCACTCGATGCATTTCTGCATGCAGCACTAGTGACAACGCTGCTAACAAGAACAATGATTCGAAAACAAAAACCCGAGTGTGTATCCCTGTACACAACGCTAAATTATTTATAGATAAATTATATATTTATATAGATAAACAGCAAAGCCCCGTCCATTTCTTCTTAATATAAGCACTTACAACAAGGAGGCTCGTGTCAAAGTTCAACTTGATAGAAAGCCATCATGTGCCTCTTTCATGTCTCATATTAAAAAAAAAAAAGAGCGAAAGTTTTAGGAATATCTCTCTCTGATCTGAGAAACACGGTTCTGTTTGTATTCCAGAAACACCTCTGACCACAGAATAGTTTTTGTTAAACAACAGAGAAAAATTTCCCAAAACGTCAATTAAGAATGAGCACTTTTGTCTAAGCTTACAGAAAAAATCTTTTCTTAGTAGTCCATGCCCTTAGTCTTAGTATCGAGATCAAAACAGCCATGTTTCATGGTTCGTGTGTAAATTCTAACAGGGGAAAGAAAAAAAAAACAAAAAAAAACACACACACACAGAAAGCGTAAAATGCCTAGCCATGAGAGAGAGCCGACCCTCGGCAAACCCTCAACTGATCATTTCTCCACTGCTTCAGTCTAGTGAAAACCTCAGACGCTGTGAGTTTCTGACCTCGAGCGATGTGTGAAATCATCTGACTGTCAAACAGAAAGACAGAAGTGCAGTCGGACAAAAGGGGCAGACGCTTTCCGCTTTACAAACTCTCAGCCTTAAACAGATTTTGTGTGGGAGAGAAGTCAATAAGAGCTACTGTGCAGGTTTATTAAAAAAAAAAAAAAAAAAAAAAAAAAACGGTCTAGCGAAGAAATACGGAACTACACACACACACGGACACAGTCACACACTGACACAGTGTCACACAATGACAGTCATGACTCTCTTTGGTTCTCTTTTTCTCTCTCTCACACACACACACAGTGTCACAATCACAGACACACAGAAACTCAGTCACACAGACCCACATCACCACAGAAACTCAGTCACACACACACACATCACCACAGACACACACATCACCACAGACACACACATCACCACAGACACACACATCACCACAGACACAGTCAACCAATTACACAGTCAGTCACATTACTCTCTTTCACTCACACATCCACACCTCTCGCACACACAGTCACAGACACACACAGAGACTCAGGGTGAAAAGAAACAGTGGTCCAATAATATTACTAAATGTGTCAAATCACCCTGGAAAAATGTGTTTGTATATGCACATGTGAGAGAGAGAGAGAGAGAGAGAGAGACATCCAGACGTACGTCTGCACTGGGCCACAAATCCTTGATGACCCTCTGGATCCTGTCGACGACCTCCAGCCTCATACTCTCCTCCTCAGGCCGAGGAGACATGTACTCGTAGAAGTCTTTGATCTCCTCATGGAGCCTAGAGAGAGAGAAAGAGAGAGGTTAGAGAAGAGTCAGATTCGTGACAGAAACCAAATGTTTAATCTCGTGAGCAATCTGAGATTCTGGTCAGCATTCAAATCTGACAACATATTTATACACACAGGTACGGATCTATGCAAAGCACTGACTCGGGTGTCACAAAAAAGCGACGGAACTGGAGCATGAAGATGTTGTGCACCGGTGACCTACTTGAACCCTCACCCTAACCCGTCTCCAGTCTGTATTTGAACTGACAGAGTAAGTTAAGGCTGCACGGTTCTGCTGCCCGTTCCCAGCTGATACAAGGGAAGGAAGGAAGTGAATTCCTAATGATCCATTTTGGAGATCTTCCTGGAGGAACGAGATTTCCCAGATGTCCTAAAGGACGAGAAACATCTGCAGGGTAGCGTGTTAAGAAAGCAAACTCGGTTGCCAGAATATAAACCTTTCAAAGTGATGAAAAGTAATTTACAGTTGTAGGTCCAAATACTACAGACTACATGTGCTAATTTCTTTCTTTTTTTTTTTTAAACACTGTTCTAACCAAGAAGCCTTGAAGTGACTGAATATGCAGGCCAGATCTTCGGAGAGCGGCATCTGTGAAATCAGTAGATTTGGCAACATGGTCACTTGCGCATACTTGAGGCCATCAGTTTCAGTTTAATACAACACTCTCCTATGTGACTTTCGTTTCCTTAGAACTGCCTCTTGGACCACACAAGCACACAGATTTAGTTTGCTCTTTTGTAGCCAATCAGTGAGCCGGCTCCATCTCATAAATTACATAACCACATGACTCTCTCTCTCACACACACACACACACACACACACACACACACACACACACACACACACACACACACACACACACACCTTCGCTCTTGGTAATCTGCTGTTTTGTACTTAACACCATTTATGAAACCTGGAAAAAGCCTGAGACATTGTCTCTCTCTTTCTCTCTCTGTGCACTCAAACATACGAGAAGAGATAAACAGATACACAGGTAAAAAAACAGCACATGCACAGACATGCATTTTTACTCAAGGTGACAAGCTGTTTACCATACACACACACACATGCACAAACACACTCCTTTCACCGAACATAAAGCTTACCTGATCCAATATTAAAAAGTAACATCAGTAACCTCAGGTGTCATCCTACTTTGTGGATAATCATGCTGAACAAGCTGAAAAGTGAAAACACCACCCACCCCCTGTCGATAATGACGACAAACACGATACACTCTAGTTTAAAACTTTTCATAACTATAAGTTTTTAATAGTATTTTCAAACCCAATTACCAAAATTAACATTAACAACTTTCTTTATGGCAAATGAACCTCACGACCAACCTGCAGTACCATCACAGGTAGGGAAACACAGATGTACTGATATTTTCATCTTTATGTGAACAACTTTGAGCATGAAACTTTTTGTTTGAACCCATCCGTTTGTCCAATAATCACAACCACTTTAGCACATAACTGACAAGTGCTTGAGGCCTGTAAAGCCTGCATTTCCTGTTTAAAAAAAAAAAACAATATTAAAAACAGAGAGATGTCTAGAGGAAAAAAGGATTTTATAATCCTTAAGCTGAGAAAAGAGGGAAGACCAGTCAGAGCTGTTGCACAAACAAGGTATAGCCAAAACACCACACAACAGACTGTCCTTAAAATAAAAAAAACATTAAAGAAAATAACAGCAATTGATGACAAACAGAGTTCTGAACATTAACAACCGATCAGAGACATCCCCAACAAATTCGACTAGGCAGGAGTGCCGGTCTCATGATCCAACATTCAAAGATCCAACATTGTGATGATGGAGCAGCACAATGACATACGTCCGAATGACATCGTGAATGCTAATCTAGAGAGAAGTGTGTCTGATCTAACTGGGAGGAATGTCATCATGCATCGAAACAATGCCACAAAACACAAAGGAGAAACAACCCAAAACAATAATCCCAAATCCAGCCCAGTTATCATGACTCGTATGGCAAATTCCTGCTAAACACCATGGTCTACTTTCTGGAAGACAGGAAAAAATTATTTTTTGTGACACAAGAAATGTTCAATTTAAGGCTTACAAGCACTCCACTTTCCAAACGCTGCTATTATACCATTTAACACAAGCTCCTCGTTTTATTACTTTACTTTAAAGCCTCCTCCTCTAGGAGATAAGATACAAGTGCTTACAGCTCAGAGATCTCCAACGAGTGCGGTGAGTACCCGGACCATTCATAAAATTGCACTCTTCCAAACAATCTCTACGAGTTTACATCTACACTCTGGAACAGTGGGGTCATTAGGTGCGGTCATTCAGGGATTTAGCCCAGAATATTTTATAGCTTTGAAAAGACGCGTTTTAAAGCAAAGCATCGGGCTGATTTAGAGTTACAGGGCGGAATTTTACTTACACTGCGTCCGAGGGAGGGGAGGTGGGAAAAATTAAGTGTCCCATTGGAAGACCTCAAGAAAAGCTCCGGTTATGAAACCAAATCTAGCCTCATGGATTATTTCAAAAGAAAAATCAAGGGAAACTGAGCGGCCAGTATCGATCCAATCCGATATTACGACACCTAGGTGCCTAGGTTTGTACTGCAGATTTAGATTTTCTTACAAAAAAAAATAAAAAAATAGTTTAGAGCTCACCACCTGCAGAATTACAGACTATCAGCAACATTTTACCACTTCACATGCAAACACTTACTCATTCATCTCCTATTCCGCTTATCCTGTACAAGGTCATGGGGGCCAAGAGCCTATCCCAGGAGACTTGGGGCATAAGGGGAGGCACACCCTGGACAGGGTGCCAATCCACAACAGGGCATGCGCGCACACACACACACACACACACACACACACACACACACACACACACACACACACACACACACACACACGGCAATTTTGGAACGCCGAATTAACCTATTCTGCATGTATTTGGGTTGTGAGAGGAAACCCACCAAGCACAGGGAGAACATGCAAACTCCACGCACAAAGACCCGAGGAGGGAATCGAACCCGGAACCCGGCAAACATACATAAATTATTACATTATAAATGAACACAAAAGAACCGCGCTACATCGACAAATTTTCTCCCCATTTCAACTGGCTAGTTGGGTTAGGGTTCTGTCGTTCCCTCAGTTCAGTTCAGTTAAAATAGGCTTCACTGGCATGACCATGATATGAAACATTTTATTGCATAAAATAAATTATTCTTTTTAATTTTACTTCTGTCTAAATACTTTTGGCCCCTGATGTATTTAGGCTGTTTATTATAAAGATAGATATAACCTCAACCTGCTGATGGTGAACTGAAAAAAGGAAAAGGAGGAAAAAAAAAAAAGACAAGCCTAGGAAAACTTAGCCCCTGATCTTTTTAATAGCTAGAAATGCCCTGCTCTGGATATCAGCCAGGATGTAAAACAATAAATAAACACAAGACATGCTGGTCTACAGGGCCTAAACAGAAGCATTCATCTCTCTCTCTCTATCTCTCTACTGCGTTCATCTCTCTCTTTCTCTCTCCTGTGAGCTGCCAAAATCTGTTGGAAAGAACGACAAGGCGACTTAGAGAATTTAGAGAAGGCAGGGTACACCCTGGACAGGAACATGCTCATTCAACCAGTACTGGCAAATTGGAAATGCCAAATCAGCCAGATTAGCCTAATCTGTATGTCTTTGGACAGTGGAAGAAAACTGAAGTACCCGGAGGAAACCCACCAAGCATGAGGAGAACATGCAAACTCCAGTGTTTCTCATTGGTATGTAATATATTTGTGGTTGCGAATGTAGCCAGGGGAACCGCCAGCACAAAAGTGGTCTACTATATACAACAAACACATACAACCTTTAACACAATACTTAGATTTATTTAATATTTATATTAATTTCACATTTTCAGAAATCCAAACTAATAATCCTCCCCTCCATCTATATGTGAAGATCAGGTTGAAGTAAAACTAAAATGAAGAAATAAATACTCTGTGGTGTACAAACGATTTTCTACTAGTTAACTGATCGCAGATATTTTTTTTGGGCAAATATACTTAGCCTGATCAGAGAAACAAACTAAAAGGGGAACACCTGGCTGCACCTGGCACTCGCATCCCCGCCTCCCAGCCCGCCCGTTTAGCTTTGTTCAGTTTCTCTCTCTCCCTTTCTCTCTCTACTGCGCTCACCTATCTACCTCTCTCTTTTTTTTGTTTTGTTTTTTCTTCTGCTGTCTCTCTTTCTACCGTGCTCTACCTCTCTCTCTCACTCTCTCTCCATAATGAAACAGGAATCTTTGCATGCCTGCTCTCAAGGCTTTCCCTCTAGTTAAATTTTTTCTCTCTCGCCACAATGCCAAACGTCATATCAGGAACTCCCTCGTTCAGTGCCATCTGATTCGCCGTTGCCTAAGTGACATCACCGTGGAAGGGATCGGGTGTCTGGGTGCACGAGGGGGCGGAGATTGTTTTGGACAGATGGGACTCGCTTACCGTGCTGTGAATATAAACATCGCCGGATTCCACACTTGCCTGCCCACATAGTGTACACACACACGCGTGCACACACACAAAATGCCTCCTTTTCTAGTTTCTCGCATCCTGACAACTAGAATTTGGGGTTAATGAATAAAGAACAGGCTTAGATGAACAATAATCAACAACGTCCGAGATGAAAAACTGTCTTGAATATCTTTACAGCTATATTAAAATCTTTCCTGAGATGTCTATTAAAAGACAGAATGACAAAAAATATACCGAAAGACAAAAAGTAGTAGAGAAAAAGATAAACAGCCTTGTACAGTATGGGTTAAAGGCGTCTGACTAAGCGCTGAGGAATGCTCTAACACAAACAAACACTGGATAATATTATTGGAACGACCAAGCGGCCCTTTCTGTGCTAGAGGCTTTGCAAGCCTCTACACATTCCAGTGTTGGGATGGAGGAGTGTGCAAATAAGTTCACACCTAATGCTTCGCCCACGTAATAAACACACTAATGTACATGTTAGACATCTTAACACTATTTATTGTTCAGCGAGACAGGCACCCCCCCTGAGCAGAGCTGAGTGCTGCAGCACTGCTTTGTGTTGGTCAGAAATATCATCGAAGCTATAAAATACAAAACGTATTGATCACCCGCCTTCTAATGAAAAGACCAGAGGTTGGGATAAAATACCTCAGAGGCATGTGTTGCTTAACACGTGAACAGCGCAAGTCCATGTGAACAAAATGAACCGTCCTGAATTTTCATGGTTAGGGTGGTTAAGTTCTGAACTCAGAAAAACAAACCGAGGATCAGGCATTGCCATTCCTGACATGTTTCTGACAAACTAGTTTAAAAGGAAACATTTATAATCTCTAATAAATCTACTAAGTTTTTCTAATAAAGAACTACTATGTTTCTGACTAACTAGCTAAAAACATCCAGCTTTCTGTCTATCTGGTTAAAACAAACATGCTTCTGACCAACTAATTTAAAAAAATACTAAAAATTTTCTGTGTAACAGGTTAAAACACTCTTTTTTTGCCTAAAATGGGTAAGGTGGTGACTTTTGCATCATTCAGAAATCTTGTTTACTTTGTCATAATAAAAAAAAATAATAAAGTTAAAAAAATTATAACTTTTCAAATAATAATCCAAGCGACTATGCAGTGATGGGAGAGAGGTGCCAAAACTCACTCAAGAGTATTCAGTAGTGTTCTTGTTAAACAACTTTGGGGTGTGTGTGTGTGTGTCTGACTATGGGTGTAGCAGTCAACTAAGAAAATGTCATCTGGGTTCACTAACGTGCGCACACGCACACACACGGCATTTAAAAGGAAATCCTCGACCTTAACCTGTAAGCAAACCGAATATGGCTGAAACATGAACAATCTCTCTCTCACTCTCTCTACTGTGTTTGTCTCTCTCTCTACTTAGTTTAGCTGTCCCTCTCTCTCCCAAACTCGTTCAGCTGTCTGTCCTTCGTTGCCATGTACCATACATTTGCAATGACCATTCTGTTCTCTCTCTCTACTGTTTAGCTGTCTGTCTCTCTCTACTGTTTAGCTGTCTGTCCCTCTCCACCGAGTTTAGCTGTCTGACTCCCTCTCTCTCGACTGAGACTGTTTCTCTCTATTGATTTAGCTCTCTCTTGTCCTCTGCTCTCTTTCTTTCTCTTATTGTGGTTCTCTCTCTCTCTCTCTCTCTCTACTGTCATATGCTCCGTCTCTCTTTCTCTGATGTTTAGTTGTCTGTCTATACTGTGATGAGTTGACTGTCTCTCTTTCTGGTTACTGTCATCAGCTGTATCCCCGTGCTTTTCTGCCCTCTGTCTCTCGCGCTCTGTCGTGTTCTTGTGTGAAACATGAACGTTCAGACAGGTTGCAGGTTGGATATGTCCATGTGCTCACCGATAAAGCACATGGTTCAGGGGACAAAGTGACACAGAGAGAGAGAGAGAGAGAGAGAGAGAGAGAGAGAAACTAGCTAACTAGACTAGTTAAGCTATGCTACTCACCCGACGATTCCCCCGGAGTAATTTCTCCGTTTCCACGGCGTGCCGTTGTACAGCTCGGTGACCGGCCCAGGGGCGCCGTTGCTGAGTAACAGGCTGCGGTTGAAGCCGAACGTGCTCGCCTTGTTCTCCCGCTTGCGCTTGTTGCGCTGAGCCGCGGCGACAGCGGCAGTGTCCTGCGCCCCGCTCCACGCTCCCCCGGCCCCGCCGCCGCCTCCGCCCCTGCCCACCGCCGCAGCAATCCGCTGGTTCTGGTGGTTGTTATTATTGATGATGATATTATTGCTCTCCAGCGGTATGAAGTCCCGCTGCTCGGCGATCTCCCCGGACATCCCGCGGTGTTTGGGCTCGCCGCAGTCAGGAGCCGCGCTGCTGTCCGCCGCTACCGCACCGTCTCCGCTCTTTTTCGGGCTCGAGCTGTATCCTCCGCCGCCGCCTCCGCCGCCGCCTCCTCCTCCACCACCACCACCACCTCCTGCTCCTCCGCTGCTGCTGCCGCCTCCGTTACCGTTCCCGTGAAAGTACAAATTCCCGAGGCCCTGCGTCGTCTCCCAAATCTGCATCCACAGGCTGTTAGCGGGTCCACGCTGTTCTGGCTGAAACCAGGCGATTCTAGGATCCATCAAACGGCCCCAGAATTAAAAGAAATACTGATAATACGCCAAGGGTGTTCGCGTACCGACCTTAACGTTATCGCTAAACCTAACGCACGCGCACGAGCTTCTAGAACACCGAGAGAGAGAGAGAGAGAGAGAGAGAGAGAGAGCTAGCCAGCTAGCTAACTTAGCTTTGCTAGCTAGCTAGGTAACTTTGCCCAGCAGCCGTTTTTTATTTTTTTTTTAATCGCTACACAAATATCCCTGTGTCGTTGCTAGATTCCATTAATGTGGAGTAAGTGCTGATCAATTTGTTCAGCGTCCACGAGTGGAAAAGTCGTTTGAAACGAAACCGAGAGTCAGAGCGGAGCAGAAGCGGAGCGGCTCGGCTGCTATATGTCGAAGTCAATCTGACCCTGTTTCCCCCCCACACCTCCTCCTCCCCTCCTCTCCTCGAGCGCTCGCTCGCGAGCCTTCGAGTGCACAACTGCGCAGACTCCACAGCGCGTGCACGCGTGCCAAACGCGCAAGCGCAAGACTTTTGGATTTGTACAATAATTTGCGTTCACATTTATTCCAGAAGTAATTTATTATATATATATAATATTAATTAATATATTTTTATTATATAATATGCTTTGGTTTATATAATTTTAGCTTACTAATATAACGAAAAAACAAACAAAAAAAGTAAATGTTACCTAATAAATTATAAAATACATAAATTTATACGTTTATTTAGCATTTATGGGAGTCTCGAGAACATTGTTTTTAAAAATATGGTGATTGCACTAAAAGCTCTAAAAGCTTGCTTTTAAAAAAAAAATACATTTAGAGATTGGGAGTGTGTGTGTGTGTGTGTGTGTGCGTGTGTGAGAGAGAGAGAGAGAGTATGGGTGTATGTACAGTATCTGTATGTGTGTACTGTACTGTATGTGTGTTTGAGAGCAAGAGAGAGAGAGAGCAATAACAAGTTAGAGCAGGAACTAACTTGCCTCTTAGATTTTCCACAACATTAAGAGAGAGAGAGAGTAAATCAGGGTGTCTGAAAAGCCAAAAGTCAAAAATTATTTTTGTAAAAATGTATGTACAGTTGTGTTCAAAATAATAGCGGTCCAACATCAGTAACCAGATCAATAATTGTTTTTGGAAGAAATTATATTTCTTCATGGTAAATATTTTACTTGTAG
>JAOVVA010000037.1:2810016-2828213 GCA_028565275.1 Leiocassis micropogon | reverse complement strand
CTTCGCCCTCCCGACTGAGTGGTAGTAGTAGCCTTAATGTGGGAGCCCCCTAGTGACGGGGAGGAATTGGCTACGACCCCCCCCCCAAAATTTTTTTTTTATCTACAATTCCTAATTTAAGATTACAATAAACCAAATATATTATTATTAAACCTATTTCTCAACTTAATTTATTAACTTTTCTCGTTCCAATGTCAGAAATTAAGAAATAACTTTATTAATCTTACATTTGGTTTAGTATTGTCTTATAATAAATTGGACTAGATGTCATCTTGTTTTAGGGTAGAGGTTGAAAGTGAAATTATATCTCAATCTTTAAACTATCATTTCTATAATAAGATATGAATTAAAAATAAAACCCTTCATATTTGTAATGTGAAATGAAATCCATCCGTAGTGTGTCCATTTAGTTACTGCAACAATTTGGCAACAACTACATTGCATATTTTATTTTTTGAATAACAGGCCATCCATTTATGGATATGTTGAACGGTAGGGATCATCCAAGAAACAAGTCACTTACAGTACAGCTGATAAAAAGTTCGTTAGATTTTTCTTAATAAAAGTAGCTTATTACATGACTTCCTCCATCCTGAAGACTTGAAATCTTGGATTCTCTTGAAAAATCTCTTGGAGTAAAACCTAAAGCTTTACATGACTGTTACAAAGCCCTGATACTGGAGACTCCTTCCTTTAAATAAACGATTCCTTACAGAAAATGTTACCAGATCAAAAATATCTTTTTAAATAAAATTGTTTATTATTAGTCGTTGTGAATGAGGTGTAAACATAGAAACACTAATGTGTGTATTTAGAAAATTAAATCAACACACGAGAATTTTTTTTTTAAATATGATAAATGATGTGTGAAGCAAGGCTGTAAATTTATGGAAGGGATTTTGAGGGAGACAGATTTCCAGATCTTCAAGTAAAGTAAAGATGCAACACAGGATACCAAGCATGTTGCTCAACAGTAAGGTTAGGAAATGAGGACATTCGATATGTTTTGGAAAAAATAAAGTCTATAATAAAATAATGACTTTCAAATGCGTGCTGCTAATGATATATAAATATCATACACCAAATCTATCAGCTTATGCTTTTTTTTTTAAGTCAACGTAAACACTTCTATAACCTTAAACATAACCACTCATAATCCACTCTTCATACATAATAGAGTGAACAAAAAAATATTCTAAACCACAATTTCTTACACATTATCCTCAGATATCTTGTGAAAGGTCTTTATTCAAAGCAAAATCAATGCCTCATGTCACCATATTTAGGGCTACTATTTTAGATGAATATCAGGATTTGTCCTTCAAGACCCAATCAGGAGCATCCACAAACCAGCACCAGAACTTTAGTACACGTTTATGCTTAATATATCCAGAAATAAAATAATATATAAAGTAAAAAATGTATACACACACTTCAGGAAAAGAAAAACTTGTATAACTATTTTTATATAAAATGTATTTCAATATTTAATATATTGTTATACATGATATAATATTAAACTAATATGATGATATTAATACTATATTAATATAATGTACATCACACTATTTTTCTTTTCCTGAAGTGTGTATAAATTTATTTTTGGCTTATGTAACTATATTTTTTCCCTTCTGGTTATACACCCAATTCGGGTGTAAAATTAAACAGCAACAAATGATCGGGTCTCTTAAGCCAGAGACAAGATACAAAAACTACGAAAGAAATTTCAGTTGTATAATTATATAGTAATAAAACAAATGATTTTGTGAGATGAGTTTGTATTGAATTCTGTTTCCTTATCCAAATTCCATTAAATTCTTTAATCATAATTAATCTAACCAAGTGACCAGTGAACTGTAAGGAATATAATATGTCTAAAGTAAAAGTGAAATTATACTGATCCCGCTACAGATCACCCTGAGCATTATTTTATCTCTTGGACTAGAGTATTATTTAATACACTAAATTCTCAAATCTCAAATATACTGTAGAGCACACGTGTTGCTGTTCTCTGTACCACAGTCATTCATAAAAATAAAAACTGGCCTGCCAGTTCCACAGATTCCTGACTGGAGTTTTAAACTCCAAAACCTCACATTCAATTTCAGTCAAGTCTATCCATTTTGATCTGCATGTCCTATTTCTTCCGCAGAGACTCCAAGTAGCCGATGAATCTGCGCAGGTTAACCTTGACGTTGTCCAGTACGCAGAGCTGATCCGGGCTGTACTTTCCTCGGCCTTCTTTCCGCATCTGTCGCACAAAAATCACAACAAATTATTGTGCGTGTGTGTTTGGGCGCTTGTGCACTTTCAGCTGTCTTTTAGATTACGCGTGAACAAGATCCTGATGGAATCTGTAACAAAGATAAGCCGAAATGGCATCATCATTCTGATTAAATGATGGAGATTTTCTTATGATGAAATGAAAGAAATGAAGTACTGTATATTACGGCTCATTAATCAGTAAGATCCAGGAAATTGTGATTAAATGTCTTCTTCCATTAGTATATTTTGGTTATTTTAGATCATCATAACAAATAATCATCCTATCTTATCTCTCACATGACACGGACTTTAGTGTCAGCCATCTTTGGTTGCAATGATGATAAAACATCTGCGGTAACGCTACACTACAAGACTACTGTTAAAAAAAAAAAAAAACTATGATTTTTTTTTTAAAAAGAATAATTTTAACAGCTGAATGCTTATACAATGATTAAAATATTTATGAGATTTTAGCTACAACCTAACATACGTCTAAAAGATTTAAAGTGACAGTTGCTAGCCGGCACCTCAGAGCACAAACACTTTGTGTCTGACGTCCGTCAGATTTCCATGGCACAATGTAATTAGATTTTTATTTTTCTGTTTCTCTTTATTTCTAGCTGTCCTTTCATGCATAATGCGAAGACGAAGGGATACTCAATCTCTGGCTGTTTGTTATATTTTAGAAAAATATTAGATTTAAAATATCTCCAAATCACTTTTCTGCAACTTATATAAAATGTGTGCATCTCGCTGGACTTGTTCTTGTTCTAAATCTTCATTAAATTTATAAATAAAATAAAAAGAAAAGAATTAAAAGTAAACGTACTGATCATCTTACATTTAAAAGATATATAAAAAAAAATAAATATATAATAAAAAAATCAGTGTCCTCTTTTTATTTCATGTCATACTCATTAATAAATTATGGCCTGAGATTAATTCTAAATATAATCGACTCGTGGCAACGTTAACAGATGCACGTGTACGAGAGACGTTTCAGTATGAGCTAACTGCTAATAGGTCTTCACGTTCTGTCCTGTGGGCGCAGAAAAGCAAGACTTCAGCATCTTCGGTCAGCGTACTTTACGACCCATCTGTGTCAGGATGTCACGATTCAAATATGCAAAGAGACGGTCAGTGTCTCCGTCTAGTGACCACACCTTTTTTGCCAGCTGATTGAAGTCAGATTGTACGAAGCTGCTGGGTGTTTTGACCGTCTCTGGGGCCGTTCAGGTGTCGCATCTTTTGTCTGCTCAATTGTGTCATCTTAAATCGAGACGTGCAATAAGTGCGCTCACTATAGAGAGCCACGTCGTCTTGGCACTCACGTGTTTTCCCTGTCCGTCCATGCCGCAGCGAGACAAAAAAATCCCAACTTTTCAGAACGCCGAAAGTGCACTGCAGGTCATGCACTCATGGTTACTTAGCAACAGCAGACACCATGGGAGCGCAAGCTCGCGAAGGCTCTGGAGAGAAGAAGAAAGTGACGCAGCTGGAATTTTACACACTTTCTTAGACGCGACATGAGGACGGCCCATTAGGACATGACATAACTTTCACTTTAAAATCATTTTGGCACTTTGTCTTGTTGTGTTGTGCTTTGCGGTCAGTTTGTTTAGTCGGTTTATTCAGTCATCAAAACAAGTGCAATTTGCCCATTTAGTTTGTTTAGATAGGACAATCATTCAATAAAGATTTTTCTATTGTTGTTGACATTTCTTTTGAAACACCTACAAACTTTGTAATGTTAAAAGTTGGAGCTGTTTAGGTTCACAAGCATGAATGTATTTTGTCTCAGACCGCCTTAAACGTAAATGTATGTTACTTGTAAGTTATAAGCAATTTTAATAAAAGTAATTTGATCTAATATCTGATCATATCACCCAAATGAGGATGAGTTCTGTGTTCAGTCCGGATCAGCGGTTCTTTCTATTGCCATCTCATGGAGCTTTTCCTTGCCATCGTCGCCGTCAACGTGCTCATCTGGGACGAAACTAAAAATTGTAATTTATACATACTTCCGCACTCTTTTCAAATTCATTTTCATAATTGAAAAAAAATTCTATAAAGATGCTTTTCGACGACGACCACTGTTAAAAGCACTATATAAATAAAACTAAATTGAATTTGCTTATCACCAATCATTCCAAACCTTTGACCTTCAGACATTTGGATAATAAGTTTGAGAACGCCTGCTCTATTTCATCATGTCAGGGCAAAGGTGCTCCTCAAATTCCTTATTCTGGAAACCCTTGTATAATTCTAAATATAACCCTTTATAAATGTCTAAACCCAGGCAGGAAACACATTCTGTGTAAGGTATGAAATAAATATGACGCGGTGATACAAAAGTGAAATTCTGGTTTTGAAAAGTGCTTGCAGCGTTGCAAGAAACTGAAAGCACTGCTAAAAAATAATATTTGCAAATTAATTCAAAATATGTAAAAACCATGGAAAACGATTGTAAACTGATGATCTTATGTGAACTCTCCTCTGATTAAAACGCGCTCTTTGCTGCTTTGCATCCCGTCTTTGCAGAATCTCTTCCTGTGTCAACTCAAATATTACAATGAGCTCGGTCATGTGATTTACTAACTTTTTTGGAAACATACATAAACAATTTGTACATAAAAAAAAAAAATCATCTGCTTTTCGTACGTATTTATTTTGCTATGTTCTACAATTGGTTTTTAACAAAAACAAATTGTATAAGCATTCAGCTGTTAAAATTATTCTACGATTATTTGCACACAATAAAACTTGCAAGTGTGTGTGCGAGTCTGTATACCTTGGCAGTAAACACAGGCTGCAGGGATCTCAGAGCGGCGAGCAGGTTGATGTTTTGCGCAGCTCGCTCCGCCTCTTCGCCGTCTGCAAAAACGTCGAACAGAGCATCCAGCGCCTCTCCGCACGCCACCAGGTTCACGTCTTTAGACGCTACGCTCAGCAGCGCATTTCCTATCAGCTTCACAGACGAGATGAGATAACCATAAACCTCGTCCTGAAGCTTTATTACTGATCGTAGATTAAAGTCACAGACAATAAGCAGAGATGTTTTTACCTGGAGGGTCTCAGCAGATCCCTTGTCTTTAGCTAGTGTGCTTCCTGTGATGCCCAGAATAGCCAGAGCGTTCACCCTCACACTCACCACGTCACACTGCATTGCTGCTTCGCACATGCTCATTAACTGCTGAGGGCTCATACACTGCAAGGAAAGATCACACACGGACGGAAAGATTACACACGGGGACAAAGATCTTTGGCATTCGTTCTAAAGCAGCGGTACCTACAGGACAATAACACAGGATGAAAAAGGCACTTGAAAGTATAGAAACGCTGTCAAGTTGTCGGAGCGAGACAGACAATATATTGTACATTAGCCTTTTCAAAATGAGATAAATATATAGATAGAATGATAAATACTTTCTTTATCTATCTAAAGCTAATTCCAGACATCCAGTAGCAACAGAGACGGTAACACAAAGGAAGGTTTGTGGGTGTGATTGCACACAGTATATCTTACATATAGTCAGGGTAAATATGAGAACTGACCAAAGTTACTAGTGGAATGATAAAAAAGAATAGAATATATATATAATATAAAGCATATACATAGCTGTGGATTTGCCCCCTTCCTGCATATTTTTATTACATAAAGATTATACAAGTAAATAAATACAAAATACAGTTTTAAATGATGATTTCATTTATTAAGGGTTAAAAAAAATCTGTCCAAACCTGCTTGGCCCAATGTGAACAAGTAATTGACCTTAAAGAGGCTCTTTATGCTTAGTGTGCATGAAACTCTCCAATGTGGCCAAAATTCCTCCACAGCGATGTGAAAGACTTATTGACAATTACTGCAAACGCTTGATTGAAGTTGTTGCCGCCAAACGTGGCACAACCAGTTATTAGGTTTAGGGTGCAATTACTTTTTCCAGATAAGGCCAAGCAGGTATGGACAGCTTTTTTGTTTTAATAAATGAAATAATCATTTAAAAACTGCACTTTGTATTTATTCGGGTTATCTTTGCGTAATCTTAAAATTTGTTTTACGATCTGAATCATTTAAGTGTGACAAAAAAAAATGGCATGCTTAGAGGAAGAGTGAAACAGAGACATAATAGGGTATAAACAAAATGAATTATCTGATGAGCATGAGAAAGTTTCTGGTGTGCACCAGATAATTACATTACTATTATTATTTTTTAACTCATGTCTCTTTATTTTCCTACAGTACATGAGAGTGACACACACACTTCCTAACATTTGTATTTCCCCTCACAAACCACTGGATAAATATCACTACGATTCCGGTAAATATTACATTTTACTTAAGTTAAGTTTTTCACTAACTTAAAGTTTCTAAAAGTTTTGCAGCATTTCGTTAACAGAAATTACAAGGCAACTTGACGGAGAGAACACAAATACTATCCATGCACTGAGCTCTGTGGAAATATAAACAGTGATTAGTCGTTACACGTGAGCTGCCATTCCAGGGCTGGGACTTGAGCCTTTAGTATACCCTGAAGCATTTTTTAGACTTGACATGTGAATGTGAATTGTTCACATTCTCGCATGAGTACAACCTTACGTATGTCTTAGAAGATTTAAAGTCAGAGTCACTAGCTGACACCTCGGAGCACAAACACCTCCGTCCGCCAGATTTCCACAGCAAAGTTCTTTTTTTATTTTTTATCTTATGTACAAATGTAATAAAGTAAACAAAAATTTTTTCATACTAATCCCCTTACATTTTGAAAACACAATTATTTAAAATCAGTGTTCTTTTTTAATAAGATCTGTTATTTTCGTGCACTTGTTACCGATGTTATCTTCTGACCCTCTACGTCATCGCATCAGGGCAAAGGTGGAATACACTTCTAAATTCCATATTCTGGAATTTTGCTAGTGACAAATTTTAAGATTACGCAAAGATAACCCATATTCTGGAATTTTACTTTCATGTCACAGTTGGGTCACAGTTTTCATGGACTGACTACAACACGCAGGACAGCCATCTCGCCTTGTATTGATTTCTATAGGGTTTGGGGACATGACTACCAAAGTCATTTCTGAAACATATTTGCATTATGATATATTGCATTATGCACAATAAATCTGACACTATTGTATTACAAACATACAGTTTATATAATTTTTTTTAATTAACAACAATATACTTGCCTTTTATTATTACACTGCACAAGAAAGATTTTGCTTCTTGAACACTGTTTGGTGTACCTTAAAGATTTTTGGCTGCTGATCATGAAAATAACACCCAAATTTTCCTATCACTCACTTTTTTAATAGAAATTTTAGTAATATCCTTTATTTTCTTAGATTTTCTGGATTTTTTTTTTTTCTTATTTTGTCTCTCACAGTTGAGGTATACCTATGATGGAAATTACAGACCTCTCTCATCTTTTTAAGTGGGAGAACTTGCACAATTGGTGGCTGAATAAATACTTTTTTGCCCCACTGTATTATGAGGGACAATCAGTTCAAAGATCTGATGGTTGGGCCAGGACAGATTGCTTGGAAGGCCTTCAAAGATGTTGCTGACAGTTTCCTTGGCAATCACAGAGCTCCATACTACAATGAGCTGGTAGACATTCTTCTTAAACCATACTAAACAATGAAGTGCAACATGTCACTCAAGATTGATTTCCTCCAATTCACATTGTTTTTTTATTTAATTTGTATAGCACTTTCAGGACTGCAATCTATAAGTTTTATTTTAATTAAATAAACAGTATTAGTGATTTTTTTTTATGGGTCGTTGAAGTTACTTTGTTAAAAAAAGAAGAAAAAAAAAGGAGAAGCCAAAAAAAAAAAGGAGAAAAAAAGACAATGTGTGTTCTGACCTGGGGGAGATTTTTGGAAGCCATTATTTGGAGCAGTGAACGCATGGCGCTGGTTACGGCCTCCAGGAACTCCTCGTCCTTCAAAACTTCTGCAGTAACAAACAACAGCAATGCAAAACTGAGGAATTAGAAGTTTTACTCATAAAATGACGCGACAGTACTCTCATAACCAAAAAGGTCCTATAAAAGCAGTTCCCGTTTAATTTCTCTCATATGCAGATTTGCCAATAATTTATATTATAAAAATAATTAAAACAATGTATTTCCATTTAATTGTAGCTACGCTTTAATGTTATGAAACGCGGATGAAACATGTTTGTGTTATTGCTTATGTTACAGCAGCTATAAACAGCCATATCTGATATCTCAAACAAGCATTGTCTCTCTCTCTCTCTCTCTCTCACCTGCTGAGCTAAAGATCAAAGATGAGAGGTGCTGAGCGACAGCCTGCAGTCCTGTAGCTCCACCCAAACACTCCACATCCATCACAGCCAGCATGTTATGGAGACAGGTCAGAGCCCGACACTGCACCCGCTGCATTCTGGGAATGAACATCTTTTATTAAACACAATTTCCTCAAAAAAAAACTGAATGAACTGAAGCTCAACTTTACAGTTAGTTATTTTGACCCATAAAGCTACAAAAACACAAAGTCTCTTAAAGTAACTAATTGATTCAGAAATGCTTTAATGAACAATTAATTTAAAAGATTCACTTCTTAACGAGGCATTTCCATGCCGGATCCCTGCAGCAAATATCCAAAGCAGCGTGGCTGGGAAACTCTGCCTTCTTCAGGACCTGAAGGAGGTGTGAGAGATGAAACATAACACAGTCTGATAGATAATCAAATTCACTAAACAACAACCTTCTTGGTTCTTCCTTGGGATTTTAAAACAAAATTTTGCCACATGCTCTTAGAGTGACAGCTTAAAATCTTTAAAGGCATTATGAAGAAAATAAAAACTTTAGGAAAAAAATACAAACCCTAAAGAAATTCGTATATTACGTTATATTTGTAATATATTATTATGCAAACAAAAAGAGAAGCTATTCAGTTGGTACAAAAATAGTGGCACGCTATAACCCGAGGTAGTGTTTGTGTGTGTCTGTGGTAGCTGATGATCTGAGGTGGCTGAGCTGCATTACTGAAAAACTCTGCACTGTGGTAAAGAGGCACCAAGAAGTCGCTGTCATCTTCAAGTTCAAGTCATACTGACACAAGTATGTCGTCAGCTGTATCAACTGATTTTTACTAATTGGACATCTTTAACTAAGATCCGGAGAGCTCCATCATTTCAGCATAAAACTATACAAGTAGATGATGTACTAATGAGAAATTTAACAGGACTGGCTTGATGGATAGATAACCAGCCTACTTTCTATTGCTTTAACCTATCTATGTACGAGGGGTGTTCAGGTCAAACCAGGACTTGTGATGAAATTTCTCCTGAATGAAGGCGTGAAACCATGCGGTTGACTTTTACATTTACAGAAGCCTTCAAGAACGGTACAGTGATGAGACCCTGAGTTGCAGTAAAACATTCGAACGTTTTAAAAGGCCATGTGCGTCCATGAATGACGATCCCGTGTCGAGATGGCTCGGAGCCCACTGCAGTTGTTCATGTGAACGTTCAAAGAGTGGAACGCCTGATCCTTGAAAACTGACGGATAACTTGTCGCCAACTTGTGATGAAAAAGAGACGTGTCTGTCTGTGTGAACTGTACACTGTGTGTGTGTGTGAGAGAGTGTGAGAGAGAGACCTGCTGTGGTATGCTGTAGTTCAGTAGTGTTGTGTGTAACTCTGCAGAAAGGCAGAGAGGAGAGAAGAGACTGGAGTTTCCGTCTGCCACACCGTCCGCGCACATCTCACTCTCGTCACTGCTCGACATTTCCTCCCACTCGTCATCGGAGGGTTCTACACACACACACACACAGTTTGACTTCAGTCACTTCATATAATTTGCTGCTTGTCTCACACATTACTCCAGACACATCATCACTTATCAGCCATTAGCTCATACATACATGTGCCATCCTCATCCACACATTATCTCTTTTCTCTTTCCCTCTATCTGACACACACACATACACACACACACACACACACACTTACCATCTGAGCAACACGTATTGACAATGATCTCCAGTGACGTTTGCTGTGCTGTCAGTAGTGCTACGGCTTCCCTTAGCTCTGGTTTGTCCCTCTGAATTCACACACACACACACACACACACACACACACACACTCATTAATTCTCTGGTGTCTTTAATTTTCTGTAATTAAATTTAAAAAAATTATTTCCTCACCGGCAAAAAGGCTGCGTAATCTTTTCCCATCTTTTTCCCGTTCCTCTTTCCTCTGTTCATCTTCATCTCTCCCTCATCCATCCCCTCTTCTTCCTCCACACTGGCCCCAGCCTGCTGCTGCTCCTCCATTCTGGCTGACTCCAGATCAGTCGTGTCGGTGCGACTCGACTCTCTGTGCCACAGGTCTGGGATCAGCGATCCAGCATCCAGACTGAGACAGTGTGCCAGGGTCTTCACCACGGCAGAGAGCGCCTCCGCCTGACGGGAGGAGGAGGAGAGACAGCTCTTCAGGTTCCACACGGTTCCTGGGAGAACGGAGGAGAAGTCCATCGGGTTTAATACACAACTTAAAAGATCAGTTGCTCAAAATGCATGACGCAATAATTGAGAAACAAAAACAAGGCGGATTTTGTGATTTTGATTTTAAAATGGTGATAGCACCACCTGTAGAATTATAGAGGAACTGCAACATTTTACCTCCTTAAATGCAAACAGCGTGAACATATTAAAAAAACATTTTACTTCAAATAATTAAATGGCTTAATTCTCCCCCAATTTTTGCCCTATTTTCTCCCCTAATTTTGTCGTGTCCAATTCCTCCCAGTCGCCAGGGGCTCCCACATTAAGCTCATACCGCCACTCAGTAGGGAGGGCCGCAGACAGCCCACAGACCCCCGAGTAGAGTGGCTTGTAGAGCCGTCGTTAATGTGGGAGCGCGAGTGCCTCTCATCCCTCCCCCTGAGAGAGCTCGGCCAATCAGCTCTCTCTGTGCCTCCGGCTGTGAGAGGCAACAGCATCACCCGGGGTTCGAACCAGCGATCTCCGGATGATAGGGCGAGCGCTTTACCACTGCGCCACTCGGAGGCCAATGGCTTAATTTTTTACTTAATTTTTTACTGATTTTACTTAGTTAAGCAATTTGTATAACATGACAAAGTGCGAAACGCTTTTTTTCTATATTTTTCTAAAAAGGAATGCAAATTAAAACTTTTTTTTAATTACTTAAATTAAAACACTCTTCAATGCATGCGTGTGTGTGTGTGTGTGTGTGTGAGAGGAAGATTATGTGTGTGTGTGTGTGTGTGTGTGTGTGTGTGTGTACCTGCAGCCAGAGTGCGTAAGAGAACGTGTTCCATACTGGAGTGTGTGGAGAGCAGCACATTCTCTAACGCGGCCAAAACAGCGCTGTTCACACTTCCTGCCAGGTCGGAGTTATCCTCGGTCACTGTGTGCAAGCAATTTGCTGTGAACATGAACACACACACACACACACACACACACACACACACACACAACAGAGCAATGATTAGGACAAAACCAACAAATCAGCACACATCATCCCACATTTATTAAATACAATCAATGATTTCACTGATTGAGTTTTGTTAAATAAAGAATAAAACAATGTGTCCTGCTGCTCTAGGAAAAAAATCAACAGGATGCAGTAATGAAGTGAAGTTACTGTTACCATGGCAACGCTGATTAATGCCCGGAAGCATTTTATTTCTAAGCAACAGCAATAAAGCTTATGATTATGAAGTTTCTTTTCTTAAATAACAAAAAACAAAACAAAAAGAAATCTTAGTTTTTATCTGTTCCCGGTTGCTGGTGATGTTGTGTACAGATCGCTCAACACAGTTCGTACACCTATGCTAATTCATTTCAACATTAAATTTCATACTGCAAAACATAAACACAGTTTTGGTCCTGATTCCCCGAGCAAAAATCTTTTTTTTTTGCATGAAAAAAAGAAATTAAAAAAAGAAATAAATAAAAAAAGAAATCATTAAAAAAAAAATCTATTTTAAATAAATCATTTTACACTTTCAATTTTCTAAATAAAAAAGATTTTTTTTAAACACTGGACATCCTAAACAATGTTTCTATTTAAAGTTCCTTGCATTAAATGCTCTGTAGGTTTTATGAGCAAATAAACGGAAAACAAAATTAGATCAGCCTCCCTTTTTCCTGATCTGAAATAAATAAATAGGTTTTACTACTGACATTGGACACTTCCAAAAAAACAAAAACTTACATCTTAAATCAGGTATAAGTGTGTGTGTGTGTGTGTGTGTGTGTGCGCGTGTGCGTGTGATACCTGCTGATAAAGCGAGCTGGACGTTGTGTGGATGTTTGGTGATGCACGGCAACAAAACATCCAGAAGTTTCGCTCTATTAAATACAGACACTGCTGTACTGCTGCTCTCACTACATCCGTGCACAAACACACACACACACGTATACATAAATAGAGAGAGAATTAGCTAATTAATATAACAAATTGACCAAGCCTTCGATTTTTCTCCTTTAGAGATGAGAATCAACATTTAGAGCTTTAGAATCACTAATTATTAATAATAATATAATAAACAGATAAAGACGCAGGTTCGAGTGTGTACCAGAGATTCCAGAGCAAATTCACAGCTTCATTGGCTACGTCCTCAACTGTGGGTTTCTGCTCCTTCTTCACAGGGCTGGAGCTTGCCTGCATCCCCACACAGCACTGCATACACACACACAAACAAACACGGGCAGACAAATGCAAGATTAAAATAATAATAATAATATTTAAATCCTAAAAACGTCAGAGGTCCCCAACCACCGGAATCTGGCCAGAAATGATTTGGTATGGAAACTACAAAACACTTTTGCAAGTCGCTCTGGTAAGAGCGTCTGCCAAATGCCTAAATCTACTATTATTACTCTCTGTGATGTTCTAAGGAAGGTGAATTTTTCTTATAGAGAATCATTATTGTTGACATGGATTCATCACTACGAGTCTGGGCGTATGGAACGGAAACATCCTCAACCGCTGGCCGAGAAAAAGTCGACCATCAGCTGGAAAATTAATCAACACGTACAGTTTTTCTGGAAAGGGCCAGAAGTATTGGAACACAATCAGTAAAAAGATTCAACAATCAACAGTGCTTGTTGATGAAGAAATGAAGACAGCGGTGCACTCGTGCCTTGCGAGTGAAATTTTTCATGAAGAAATATGAAAGCTTGTAGACAGAAGGAGAAAATATGTATGTGTACGTTCCCCTTTCACAGATTTTTACAATCTCTTGCTTTAAAGCACTCTAAACCAAAACACTGCACGTGATGAAGATTTAATTCCACAAAGCCTGATCCAAAGAGAATTATATCTATCTCTTTACTTTTTTCTCTTTCCCATTCCTGTCTGTGATTTCTCGAACACAATTCATTTCCTTTTCCCTTTACACACACTAGAAGCGCGCTCTCTCACCTCATTGAGCAGAGCGGTGAGAGGAGTCAGGACGTCCTGCCTCACCATGTCCTCACACACCTCGGCTCCTCCGCACGCACTCAGGTTCCTGCAACACACCAACATTCCTGAAGTCAGTAACTCCAGCCAGAATGTGTGTGAACATACTGCAAACACAACTCCTGTTATTGTAACCCGACGAGATGGAAATAAAATCACAGAGTAACATCTGTTAAACACGGCACTATGTAGACGTATTCCTGTCGAAACAGAGCTTTAGGTAGAATTTAATTCACATTAACGAAATAACACAATAAGAGACGACATATGTTTAAAGCTGGAGAATCCAGACAAGATGAAAGATCAGTAACGTGAGATGAAGGGAACAACACCTGATCCCCTCTTCAGATTGGGGGGAAAAAAAGCAGCAAGCAGAATCTGATGTTCTGCAGTTCCAACACCAAATGCACAAAGGTTTTTAAGTCTGAGTAACCCTGCTGCTGAGAGCATTTAAATTTACATGAGTTTTGCTTTTGTGTAAATTGTGTAAAAGTTTTGGCGTACCTGAGCGCTCCGGTTGCCGCCTCTCTGACCGCCAGGCTGCTGTCCAGAAGAAGCGGTCCTAACCTTCTTACTGCGTCTCTCTGCTGGAAACTCGGGATCGTCTGAGTCTGTTGAACCACTCGCGAAATACTCGCACAAGCATACTCGCGGTCATCTGCACTCGGACTCTGCAACTGAGATACACATACAGAGACGGAAGGTGAGGGATGGGGAGAGACACACACAGACATTGTGCATATGTGCTCTATTTTACTTTTACATATAATTTACTACACATACTGAAAAATATATTTATACAGGTTTTATTTTCCTTCTGTCACTGACCACAATTCACTCCTTCATTTATTCTCTGTACAGAAGGTGTATGGCACGAGGTGGGGTACACCCGGACAGGGTGTCCATCCATTGCACGCGCGCGCGCGCGCACACGCACACACGCACACACACACACACACACACACACACACACACACTATGGTCTATCTGCATGTCTAAGCCACTAGGCCACTATGCTGCCTGACCATAATTTATTTTATTTTAAATTGCCATGTTTTTTTTTTATTAAACTAGTTTTTTCCCCTCTTCATTTATTATTGTTATTATTATTATTATTATTATTATTATTATTATAGGTACTATTTAAATTTGATTAAAATTAAATTGTACAAGGCTAATCAGCATTATTAAAAAAAAGTCTATAAAAGCATAAAAGTTAAAAAATTTTTAAATTTCATTACCACATCCAAAATAATTACATTTTATTTATTGCATTTTTTTCCTTTTATTTAAAGAGAAACAGAAACGTCGCCTTAGTTCTACCTGTTAACCGGCTAGCTTTGATTTGACACCTAATCCAAACTAACCCATTCATTAAAACTTATATAAATTAACCTTTATTTCATTTTAAGCCCTAAATTAACTTTAGATTTACCACCATTTTTGAAAAAAAAAAAAACAAACCTACGCCATCTTCCCACCCACTTTCCGACACGTCCCGCCCTCCTGCGCTACGATTGGCGAACAACAGAGCTTGATTGACAGAACGCTTGAAAACGTCTACACCGACCAGTCACTGAGCAGACACGAGCTCCTAATAGCCAATCAAAAGGAAGGAATCTGGATGCGGGTAGAAGAAAAAAATATACCTTTTCCAGTAACTCTGCATGCGGAGACTCGACCTCATCTTCGTTATCATCTTCAGCGGGGCGTTTCACAGCTTTTACCGGTGGTCCATCCGAAGGAACCAGCGCGCGTCTGAACCTTGCGTTCTTTGACTTTCCCATCGCGCTACGTTAAAAAAAATTCACACAACTGAACGCAAAATTCCTACAGCAAATGAACACACACTGCCATGTGGAAGCTGTTCGCCGCTACCGCAAATCGGCCGGAAAGCGAAACAAACTGTCGTGTACGCCTTCTGTCGCAAAGTTTGTGTCACGTTTCCTTTGGCGCCATCTGCTGGCTTGACTGTGGAATTGCTTGTGCCACGCATCTTTGCCGCCATCTCCTGGCTAGATTGTGGAATTGCTTGTAATATTTGGCACTTTTGGGACCATCTCCTGGCTAGATTGTAGAATTGCTTGTAATCACGCACCTTTGGCTCCATCTCCTGGCTAGATTGTGGAATTGCTTGTGTCACGCATCTTTGGCGCCATCTGCTGGCTAGATTGTAGAATTGCGTGTAACACGCACCTTTGGCGCCATCTCCTGGCTAGATTGTAGAATTGCTTCTATAAGTATTATAAGCTTTCTGACCTATTAAAATATTTATTATTTTTTAACAATAAATAAAAATCTATTAACACATAATTCTTGTAAAATTTCTACCTGATTTCTCAAATGACTTGTTTCCACTTTTGTTGCATTAGCGCCACCTTGTGGTCTTGAGCTCCCATATCTTCATTTTAGTTTAAATCCTCTTTTTTATTAAATACTTTCTTCCTTGTCCTCTTTCGTCATTTATGCAAACTTCATTTATGCAAATGAGAAGATGCAAACTTCACCCTGAGGCAACAATTGAACCCTTGACCCTGGAGGTGTGAGTCCACAATGCTAACCATTAAGCCAGCGTACCACTTAAATCCATTAATAATATTAATAATACTAATAATATTATGTATTATGTCTTATTAAACAGTACTTTTCTGTGTTAATTTGGCATGTGATCACATGTGGTTCACTTGATGACACAAGTCTACTGGAATTCCACCAAGCTGTTACTGTTGGGCCCTTGAGGAAGGCCCTTAATCATCGCTCTGTGTTCTGACCCTAACTTCCTAACAAGCTGGGATATATGAGGAAAAGAAATTCACAGTTCTGTAACGTAAATATGAAAAATAATTCTTCTTCCTCTTATGATCAGATGGTCAGAGGTTCAAGCTGTTGGACCCTTGAGCAAGGCCCTTAACCCTGTCTACTCCAGGAGTGACGTATGTGTCTTGGCATTCAAATCGATTGACAACTATACATTTACAAACTTTACATTTCTTACATTTTTAAATGTGTTACCAGAATCTTTTCCCCCGTAGAGCTGCTCTGTGACAGCGTCCACTGTTAAATGCACGATATAAATATATGAAACTCGTCGAAGTTTCAATCGAATTGAATTAAGCATTTTAAACGATTAAAAAACCAGAACATCATACAGAGTGCTCGCTGTAACTGGATCATCTGATCCCTGACCCATTTCACCCCTCCTTCGCGGAGTGCAGAGATTTTTCGTTTTTTTTTCTCGGCTCCAGCGCGTGCCGGACCTCTGCAACCGTCCCGGGAGAGAAACTGAGAGCCACAAACTTCACCACAAAAATGCATTTCAAAATCAGCTGCACACCACACACAGCGGCAAGGACGCACAGGGAGGCTGAAACGAGTGTGAGGCCAAGCTGGAGACTGCAGATGAAATCAGGCAGGATTTCAACATGACACGCGACTAAATGACACCAAGTGCTTTAGTGGGGTGCATTAAAGAAGCAGGGTCAATCTGTAACACATGCACAAGGATCTGTATGAGTGTGTGTGTGTGTGTGTGTGTACAGAAGTTGACATCACATCTGATGTTCCTTTGATATGGAAAACATGAGACACACTAAAAAAGGCAAAGCTAATAATAATAATAATAATAATAATAATAATACACACACATCCAGATTGATCCAACAAAACTGAGCTTGTTGAACCCTTTACACTGGACTACTACAGATTATTGCTTGGGGTAGATGTCTGAAAGCACACACACACACACACACACACACACACACACACACACACACACACACACACACACACACACACACACACACACTATGACATATTCAATCACACACTATGAGCAATTTGGAAATGACAATTAGTCTAATGTAGTCTTTGGACTGTGGGAGGAAACCAGAGAACCTGGAGGAAACCCAACAAGCATGGGGAGAACATGTAAACTCCGACAGAGGCCACAGTGCTGACCACTACACCATCGTGCCACCCTTTAACTATTATTACAAACTGAAAAGAAAAAAAAAATCTAATTATTGTATGAGATACATAAACAACACACTTGAATCTAAAGTTTTTTTTGTTGTCTGTAATCGTGGTCTGTACTGAATGTTTGTTTGTTCCCCATAAGGAAAAAGAAAATCTTACAATTTGACCATCATTACTACAAAGCCCCTAAAGAGACATAAAAAAATCCAAGAAATACAATTATTTCTTCTTCTTCTTCTTCTTTATTATTGTTGAGCTATACAGTACATGTCGCTCCTGAGCTGCCAGTGATCCAGACCCCCTCTGCCCTCTGACTCGTCCTGGTGTCCTTCTTCTGTTCGGAGATCTGGTCGCCCCGTGTGGTCTGCCTGGGATGCGTTTGGTGATTGGGAACGGTTCCACTTTACCATGTTGTTCTGTCCTCGGCTGATGCAGACAGCTGTTCTCTGAGGACTTGTGACTTCAGTCGCTCGATAGTTCAGGACTGGAGTTT
>JAOVVA010000037.1:2767873-2809510 GCA_028565275.1 Leiocassis micropogon | reverse complement strand
GTCGTCCTCGGCTTGCTCATCAGGGACAATCATATCATTTTGATTCATACACGTTCACATCTCATACAAACTTAAATAATTCTTTTGATTGTGTAAAGCTGCTTTGTGACAATGTCAATTGTTGAAAGCGCTATACAAATAAAATTGAATTGAATTGAATTATCTGGCGAGAAACTTTTTTTTGTAGTACTGAAGATCAAATTATACAAATTTATTTACAAATGCTAAAACTGTATAATAAATGATAGATTTAATATCTCTTAAATATATTAAATATTTGATCTAATAGTACCTATTTAGACATTATTATAAGATCATTTAATCTTCCCTACAATTTTGTACATTTCGAATTTGTATATGTTTTTTTTCTTTAAATTTTTTATAGGTTAAATGATAATCTATAATATATTAATATAATACATAACAATCTCAGAAGATTTATTTATGTTAGATAGTGATAAGTGGCACCTCCAGGGTCGGGGTTCGATTCTCGCCTTCGGTCTGTCTGCATGAACATATTCTCCTCCGGGTTTTCTTCGGGTTTCCTCCAGGTTTCCTCCATCAGCACAAAGTCATGCAGAGTAGGCTAATTGCTGTTAAACTCCCTGTAGTGTGTGAATGAGTGTGTGGTGTGTGCATGTGTATCTTGTGACCGAAGTTCACTGGGAGAGGCTCCCGGCTTCCTGTATATGGATCTCAAAAAAGCTTTCAAAAATAGATAAAAATAAGTTCATGTTGTTACAGTTAAACATTTTAAATAAATGATATAATTTGATTGTAGAGGGGTTTATCACTACACATGGGGGTGAACGTCATTCAGTCCTTGTTTTTTTTTAAACCCCAGTATGTTACGAAAGGTGACAACATGCTGCCAAATCCTACAATATGATTCACCATGACAAGATACAATCTGATACAGCTTGATACGATACCGTACGGTGTGATACAATACAATATGTCATAATTTAATCCCAGGCAATACATTATATATGATACAATGAGATACAGTACAATACATGGTGATAGGATGTGATAGGCTATAATACGATATGAATTAATACGATATGTGACATTGTATAATAAGATAATACATCCTACGATATAATACTGTACAATCTAATATGATACATGATGTAATATATGATGAGATAATTAGATAATATATTATACAATAAAATGTAAAATGATAAAACTATGATACAATATGATACATCATACTGTACAATCTGTTACAATGTGATATGATACGATACAATGCATATAATGCCATATGATAACAATATGATACTGTACGATACAGTGTGATATGATACCAAATGATACAATATGACACCTTAATATGTGATATACAGTAATATAATATTACATAATAAGATATAACATAGTACAACGTGATAAACCATGATATTGTGTTATACAACATGATGTGGTAAATTATGATATAATAACATGTGAAACCCTGAAAAGCTTCGACCCTTTGACTCCTTGTTATTGTGATTTTAAAGTGCTCACAACACAATGATTAAAGCTTTTAATATGTTCCTTTGCATCATCCAGTGTTGATTCATAATCATATGAATCTCACACAAAGGTTAAATGGTTAAATTTAGCCTTAATGAATTTTTAGGAACTGAATCATATGATTTCTCTTCTCTGTAGCGTTTCAGTGGTGGTCACATGATCACAGGCCACTAGATGGGAGCATCGACCCACGCTAGAGAGATCTGAGTCTTTACGACCCTGCTGGAAATTCCACGGTAATCCATAGTCCTTCAGAGCAATGAACCCCACATGCCGATGCACAGACTTCGGTCCAATCCCATCAACTCCTCAGCTGCACCTGAACCGCCTGCTGTTCTTGAAGAACACCATCCTATATCACGTGTAAAACCCTGCAGACTCTGCAGCCTCACTCAGTTCCTGCAACTGCGAGCGATTACCATGTGAAGCACAAACGTGATCCGGGGCTGTGCCGTGTGCCCCCAGCTGACCTGCTCTACATGCCGTTTTTGCAGTGAAGTGAATTGAAGGAGACACGCGTGTTGTATTGTTTGGCAGGAGGCCTGCACATTCTTGAGGATCTCAACCACAGGACTTTGCTGCAGAACAGAGTGCAAAGGGCGAGAGAACACATTCCTGCTGTCTTCGCTGTTTTTTCAAGTCTTATGTCATGCAGACGAAAAGACACCAGTTTGTGCACGGTTTTAGTTGCTGCAAAAATTTTTTATTTTAGATTTATTATATTTAGACTTTTAAATATTTAGAAGTGTTTCTAGTACACTGCTGTTTAAGTCTAAAATGGTTAGCAATCGTTAACTATCTCACTCAGTCACTCGTCTATCCTGCTTTTTCCTGTATAAGGTCGCTGGTGGCCTTGAGCCTATCGGTCGCACACTCACACACTCATTTACACACTAGAGGGCCATTACAGAACGCCAATTAGCCTAGTCTGCATGTTTTTTGGACTGTGGGAGGAAACCGGAGTACCCGGAGGAAACCCACCAAGCACAGGGAGAACATACAAACAAACCCTGAGGCAAGAATTAAATCCAGGCCCTGGAGGTGCAAGATGACAGAGCTAACCACAACTACGTCACCGCGCCGCTCCGTTAACTATCTGCTTTTTTTATATTATTTGTTTCCATGGCAACAGCTTAACTATAATGGCTTCCACATACAGTACATAATCTAACACTGATAACTATCACGCTTTTATTTAACAAAAGAAAATGCATAAAAGTCGACATGGTGATGTTTTCTGTTCAATCTCTTCATATCACGTTCATGGAAGGGGTCTCCAGTGTCAGGACTGTGCAGCATTCAATAGGAGTTTGCATTTTGCATGAGTTACACGACAAGCCCCAACTTCTAGAGTGAACTAAAGCGATGAAGGTGAAGAACAGCGTTTATAGCTGCTATAACAAATGTGATCTAATGAAAACGTCTTAGACGTTACACGCCATTAAACGTAACTATAAATGAATAAAAAGCCCAGCGTTGCTTATTAATATAATGAGAAAAGATATGCAATTAGAAAAACTGGCAAAGTATACAGCCGAAAAAAAAACATTTTAGGGTGCAGTGTTACTGAGAAATAATCAACCTCAAAGCAAAACAATAAGCCTGTGTTGCATCATATTCCGATAACTGCATGCCTCAAAGGGTTTTATGTCTTATTTCGGTGCCAATGAAATTAAACATGGGTGTTTTTGGTGTTGAAGACACAAATATGCTAGTTAAAGAATACAGGATTTCTGTTTTCTGTTACTTTGATGATTCATCCTGTAATAATAAAATCAGTGAGCGATTAATTCGTGTGTTCGCGTTCCTCATGTCAAAAACACAAAATCGAGATGTTAGAATTGTGAGCTTATACAGTAACAATCTCCTATTCATTCTTAATCGTAATGAGTAAATGCAGAAAATCTACTCGAACGCAATTTTCTCTAATTTCTCCTTCAGTTCTGGTCTCCTCTGACTTTCAGATCAAACCCTTCGCTTGTGATCAATGGTCATGATTAATCTCAGTAACATTTCTAAAAAGCTCTTATCCCATCCATCACGTTTAGTTCTACCTCTTTCTCTTCTTCCTGCACTCGTTTCTCATTATCTCTGTGTGTGAACCCGACTTAAGTCAGGAGCCATTTAAACGTAATATCAACACTAGTGCCACATGGTTACGATCGAGTTCTGGGGGTTCTGCTTGCACTCATGCACTCAGGCCATGTGGGTCTGTATCCATCTCCCCCTAAACTTCCCTCCATCATCCGAATCCCTGTTTCCCAATCCGACCTCGTTTTTGCCAAGCTCGGAGAGCGTTTCCACTCGACGAGAAGTGCTAAAAGCTCACTCCAAGAGCGTACGCCCCTTCAGATCTCGTTCCCTTGGAACTTGGAGTTTTTGGCAGACCGAGGTACCTGTGGGACTTTTTTTCCCCACCTGATGGCTCGTTTTTTATTTATTCACCATTTGATTTTATTTGCTTTTGAGGCTTATGTGATTAACGGCCGTTCCGATGCTATCTCTCCTGTGCTGAAGGGCATTTCATTTCACTCACACACAAACACACTGAGAGGGAAAAAGAGAGAGAGAAAGAGAGAGCGAGGAGGGCAGGGCCGGGCTCCAGAACTCAGTAGGAGTTTTCCTTGGGGTTTTGGCCTCATGGTTTAAGAAAAAAAAATGCTGCTGGGCTTCTCCCAACAGCGGGCCTACGCTGCGCTTTATCGTCCGTCCTGAGATGATGATAATGTCCTCACTAATTCTAGCATTCTAGCGAAGCGGCTCCAAAGACACACTTTCGGAGCCTCCTGTGGCTTCACAGCAATAGCAAGGCCCTGCTCCAAGACTGAGGGAGGGATAGAAACGATTGAGGGGGCGAGCGAGGCAAGGCAAGCTCAAAGATTGCTGACTCAGCTAATAGGCGCCTGTCACTGATAATGCACACTGTTGTTATGTAACAGCAAGAAAGCACGCTGCAGGACAGAACAAACAGCTAATATTTGTCCCTAGTGTCATGGAAACTACAAAATGACACTTAATGAAAAGGGACATGACCCTTTTCGGGAAGCTCGAGGGGGTGGGGGTGGGGGGGCATGTTAGAGGTAGGGAACTTCTCATTTATGTAATAACGGCTTTTGTAGACAAATGCAAGCACCGAGGGTGTATCTGCCTTTGCACAGTGGCTTTTATTGTTTGCTTTTTTTCCCCCCTAGATATTATCATCGTGCCATGATGGTGCTCATTTGTGTTCAGAAAAAAACTGTTGCATTTTAAGTGATACATGAAAATGTGGACTTAATATCAATAATAATAATAATAATAATAATAATAATAATAATCAAACCATTGCTGTGACAACATGGGTGCGTAAATAATATGCACAACAAATAAAACCGCCCTGATATTACTCAATACACTCCAGAGATCTCATGATGTCCCATAATTCACCACAACACATTAGTGCACAAATCATTCACCCTAATGAGGTACAGAATACCCATCATGCTCCACTGATTGTTTTTTGTTTTTCCTTTACTGTCCATGTTTGTTATATTGATTGATTGTTTTTTCCTGATCATAATTTAACATTAAGCCAGGGTTAGTCCACATGTCTTGCATTGACTTCTCGCAGAGGTTTAAGCTCTTGAATCAGATGATGGAATTCAGCCTACATTTTTCAGCCGTTCCAAAATCGGGTGTGTCTGATAAGTGCATTTTCCATTTCTCTGAGATTCTAACATAAAAAAAAAAAAAAACCAACAACAACAACACAGATTTCTTTTTTTAGAACCGTTGCGTGCTATTTGCAACTAATGATTCCTCCTTCTCCTTTTTTTGTTATTGAATACTAAATATATAACTCCCTGCTTAGCTTTCTTTAATGTAACAAAACCTAAAAAAAAAGGCCTTTATTTTGTGGGAGGGCAGGGGGAGCTAAAACATATGCATCCTTTATAATCTGAGGAATTGCTGGAATACTGTATGTACTGAATCAATAAAACAGCCCTGTTTGGTGAGTAAATTCTCTAAGTGAATCAGTTCTGCTGTTATTCAGAACAGATGTACTGTATGCTGTGAAAAGACACATTTTCAAAAAAAAAATACATGAAAAAACAGGAAAACAAAACAAAAGAACTGACAGAACTCCAGCGTCTCCTACTTCTCGAGAACATTGTAGACTGGCTAAGATACATGTAATGGATGTGTGTGCCATGGATTGACATCTCAGCTAGAGGGTATTCCCAATCTTACATCCAGTGTTCCTCTTGAAAGTGCTTTTGAAAGTGGGTTCTTTTTGTTATATGAATGAAACCTAATGTCTCTTTTTAATTATTTTACATTAAAATTTGCATTTTATATATAGAAAAGCAAAACAAAAGAAAAACAACATATACTGTACAGTACAGCCTAGATATATAAATCAGACATAACACAATTGTACACTAAAACACCATGTGACACCCTCACATACATAGAAATAAATATGTAAACAATTAACTAAGTCCTAGTTAACATTTTATTCATAGTGATTCTTTCAGATACCAAATGGACGTCAGTCATTCACTTTTTTTTGGGCTTAAACAGTCTCATAATGTATAAAATGAAATATTTCTTGAAATATGTCAAATATTTCAATGTCTGATTTAATTTTTCTTTCACATTCAAGAAAATCTCCATAGATGTGATAACCTGGTGATTCAGTACATTCAGGTCGTCAGCTGACTTCATTTTATTGCCCCATAACGTTGCTGAGTCTAGACCTGAGCAACTGATCAACCCCAGATCATAACACTGTCTCCACAGGCTTGTACAGTGGACACTATGCATGATGGGAGCATCGCTTCATGCGCTTCCCTTCTTACCCTGACACGCCCATCACTCTGGAATAGGATCAGTCTGGACTCATCAGGTCACATGACCTTCTTCCATTGCTCCAAAGTCCAATCTTTATGCTCGCTAGCAAACTGGAGCCTTTTTTTTAGATGAGCCTGACTAACAAGTGGCTTTCTTATGGACACACAGCTGGTTAGTCCCAATCTTGTGAGTTCTCATCACTGTGTGTGTGTGTGTGTGTGGAAATGCTCTTACTTTTACTATTAAACTTAGCCCTGATTACTACTGGACATTTTTACCAGGCAACTTTACGACACATTTGATTGATCTCCATTTATGATTTAGTTTTTTATCACATTTCTTTTATGAATTTGAGGGTTCAGCAATGTTCTTACATGTTTTCATAATGTGTCAGATCTCCTTAATTGTTTCTGGTACATGATGCAGGCTAATAATTAGACCCTTCTGAAGTGTTGTTTTTTTGGCCAAGCTGGTCATTTGACGGTGTCTCAGAACAGTTTTAGTCCTAATAACACTTCAAAAAAACTTTGACCTTTGATCTTCTGAGCTTAAAATGTCATCTTTTAATGACACACTCCATGTGTATGGTTTGTTTCCGTTTATACCCAGACACCCAGTAGATATTGTTCAATAAGTTCAATAAATAAATGTATATTAAACACCAGTCATTTCTTTTGTTCAATAAAAAGACAACAGCAGCACAAATGTGTTTGTGTCTGTTTTAATTATCTGTCACTTTGAGATTGATTTCATGTCTTCAGTCCACCATGTTATGTAATCCTTTCCTCTTCGTGATTAATCGTCAGAGTGCTGTTTTGCCATGCAAACTGGCTATAAAAATCAGGAAATCATGTCAGTCATATTAGTTTTATGGAAGTGTGACAAATTAATTGCCCCCGTTATGTTGTGTGGGGGTTTATTTGTTTCACTGTTATCCTATGACGAAACATTTCTATTCTGATGTGTATGGTGTTTCCCCGGATAACCCCATCCACTTCCTCAGTGCATGAGGGTTCACTGAATGTTTTAAAGAAGATTCAAATGATTGTAAATTGTACAAGCGGTGTTCAAGTCAAAGTGGGACTTTTGATTTGTCATCCTTTTACATTCATTGCATACTGAATGTTTTCAGACACTTTTAATCTTTCTGTAGTTTGTTATGTTTAAGAATCTTGTAATAGATTATTTTTTTTAAACCAATCATCCAAAGTGACAAAGTAAAAACATGTTTTTACAAATAAAAAAAATATACCACTTAGTATATTTTATGATCCTAGCAGTTGAGCTCCAGCGTTGCTATCCTACTCGTATAAGTGGTCCTTGTGATGCTTCTACAACTTTACTGGACTCCATCTGTGCCAAACTGAATTTCTCAAAGCACCTGTACAAATCTCAGACCATGAGCATCTAAATCCTCTGGTATGATGAAACAAAGATTAAAGATTGCACCACAATTCATGTGTGGAGGAAACCCAGCACTGAGCATCACCTCATAAATACCACCTCTACAGTCAAACCCAGTGGTGGCAACATCGCAATCGGAGGGAAGATGGATGCAAAAATATATAGAGATTGAACAGTCCTGAGTGAAAACCTTCTTCCACAGTGCTCAGGATCTTGGGCTGGGGCGAAGCTTTAGATTACAACAAAACAATGACCCGAAGAATCCTGCCAAGAAAACACCAAAGCCAATGATTCACTTTGGGAAAACTCTGTAAATGTTCTGGAGTCCGAACGTAAACCTCAATAGAGCGTGTCTGGAGAGACTGAAAATGGCCGTGCAACGAAGCTCTGCATCCAACCTGGTTGAGCTTGAACGATCCTGCCAAGAAGAATAGGAGAACCTTCCAAAAGAAATGTGTGCCAAGCGTATAGGATCATTCCCAAGAAAACCTGACGCTCACTTTGCTGCCAAGGTGCTTTAAGCAAGAGCTACAGTAAGTGATGGGTTTGAATGCTTGTGGAAATGACATATGTCTTTTATTTGTAATCAGTTCAAAATCTGCCTTCTTTAAATCAGGCAAAATGAGATTTCTGCTTTGGATTGTTTTCCTCTTTCACGATTCACTCTGATTGTATGTTTTTTTAATTGTAAATGAATAAAAAAAAATGGAAGATTGTCCTGTAAACAATTAGGCCATTAGTTAGGGCAGTGCAATAATTAACCAGATGAAACAATGCATAATGGAAAATCTAACATTTTCAGCTTTGGCCTTGTAAATACTAAAAGAACTGATCTTACATAATTCCAGTACTTTACTGTAAATACTAAACTCTGTTGGCAGTAAATAGTCACACAGTTGTTCATATAAATTGTCTATATTGCGCTTGTATGAACTTGTACAGAACCCTGACTACTGCTTAAGGTTAAGCTGCGTTGTAATTTTCTAATAGAAAGCATTTTTTAAATACATTTTATGTTAGTTTTAAATTGTTAGATAGATTGGTTGTTTATATAATAACCTCAGCAGCAACCTCATTTCCCCTCTCGTCCGTTCCAACCACTCAGCATTCAGCATCACCAGTATAACTAATCACCGGCCTGATCATCTGTCATCATCTGCACCTGTTTCTCACTGGGTCATGCCTTAAGTTAGATGTTTTTTTATGCTTGAATGATTCATAGGTCACTGTGTGGCATAACAAACCAAAAAAAAATTCCTCTGAAACTGCTCAGATACAGGGACAGGACCTAAAATGAAAGACAAAAACTTGCCAAAAATGAAAGCCTGAAGACCTATTCCTTAAAATTACATAAAAAAAAAACAAATAAAGAAATGAAAAACCCAAAGCTAAATATAAAAAATGGGTAGTAGTTCACCTGTATGTACTGTATTAGATGCTGTGATTGTCGAAAGTGTGAGCAGTAGTGTGTGTGCGTGTGCGTGTGCGTGTGTGTGTGTGTGTGGTCAGTGTAAACATAATAAAGCAACGTGACTGACTGACTTGGTGTTGGGTAATAAAGAGTGGTGGGGCAAAATAGGAAATTTATGAAGATGTCTTTTTAAATTTTTTTTTAAGAACTTCCAGTCTCTGCTGTTGTGTTTTCTGTTGTATGAATACAAACAGCTCATTCACTGTAATAATTCACTCATTCACTGTTATCATTGCACAAATCCTAATGACAGTTACTAATAAATGGTGACACAGCATTCAAATATATATATATATATATATATATATATATATATAATTTTTAAAAATTTTGTGTTATTATTTTAGGCACATAAGGTATCATATATGAATACCGCTCAAAAATGTAAGTAACATTTAGTCCCGGTTTGACTTGAACACCCTGCATGCATGGTTCAAGTCAAACCAGAACTAACAAATTCCGCATCGTACACACAGGCTGATTTAGTTCAGCAAAGAGTGAAGACAGAGTTCCCCTTTAACACCTCTTTCTCTCCATACAGCCTGCATTTACCCCCACACGTTGAACATTCCTTCCCCCGCACATGCATGATTCAGATTTCTGCCCTGAACCACATGATAGTCACAGTGATGACCAGATTAGTATTATTGATGTAGGACTGAGAAAATAAGTATACAATACCGTATACTGTCTTGAGTTCTGCATTAGGAAGCGGCTTAATGTAAGCGCTTTCACACCGGTCACACATGAAAGCGCTGAAGAATGCTTAACCCGACAATAAACCTACACATTTGAATGAATCTGTAATCAAGGAGGTGTGGGGCGTATGGTATTGTATTTCTTAGGGTCGTAAGAGGACATGAGTACATGTACTGTATGTGTGTGTGTGTGTGTGTGTGCGCGTGTGTGCATTCTTTAACTTTAGCTTGAAAACATTAAACAAATATTATTTTGATGTCCTGAGACACAACATCATCTTCCCCATCATCATCATGAAAGGAGTCGGCTTTCAGTGATACTTCATTTCCGTGTCATCAAGCATAAAATATGAAACAGTGATAAACATCGCAATAATAACCAGCTTGCATCATGCACCCGAAAACATTGCCATGTCAAATCCAAATATAAAAGCTCCTGACAACTGGAGCCACATATCTATTTAAAGAGACTTCTTCTATCGAAAGACAACTGTCGTGTTTCCTCAGTTTGGATGTTGACATAACAGCACCTTAAGCGTTAACCACAAGTCGAGTGAAAAACAAGGTTGTGTTATGACACCCTGGTGGTACGCCTAATTTGTGTTTGATACTTGTGACAACCGACTTTGCAGCTCAGTGCACTTCTGGCATTTCTGAACCACATAATGATGCCGATGCTAAAAATCAAAACTGATCTGCGATTTAGAATCAGATAGTACTGTGTACACAATGCTGGCGTTACATAAATGACGTAAGGTCTCATTAAGCATGGAAAAAAACACAGAGTGTCTTGCTGTCGTAGGAAAATAATCAACAGCACACTCTGTTGAGAGTTATGGCTACCATCAGGAAGCCAATTATTCTTATAACAGTATGTCCTAACAATAAATGCTTTTATTCCTTTCATATCAGTTACAACAAAGCAATTTGACAATTTTATTAATTTAAGTAAACATTAATGAAAGAATACACAATACATCGTAATTTTAACCACCTATATGCATTTGTGAAACAAATAATTTTTTTATTATTAATATGTATTAATTCATTATTTATATCACCTTTCCTGTACATGGTCTCGATGATCTAGAGCCTATCCCAGGAGACTTAAAGCATGAGGTGGGATACACAGGGTGTCAATCCATCACAGAGCGCGCACACACACTACGGGGAATTTAGAAACATCAATTAACCTAATCTGCTTTTCTAAGTCTTTGGACTGTGAGAGGAAATTGGAGTACATGGAGGAAACCCACCAAGCATGGAGAGAACACGCACATAGACCTGAGGCAGGAATCGAACCCTCACCCCTGGAGGTGTGAGGTCACAGTGCGAACCACTATGCCACTGTGCAACCTATCATATTAAAATGATATTATTTATATTTATATTATACTAAAACAAAACATCATTACTAAAATAACATTTACAATATATATAAAATGTTATAATCAACAATACCAAATGCTGTCAAGGAGTCAATTGCAGATCTCTTTAATTCAGTGATATATAAACTAATATAAACAATATCTTGTGTAGCATCAGAATCATTAGCGTGGGACTTGAACATATAAAGCAAGGCCATGAGACTGGCAATGAATGTCATGCTGGTCACTACAAAGCCATCAAGTGTGCAAATTTCTCCAAGGGGGAGCGATGACTCCAGCAGAACAGGGAGATGTTCTCAGCTGAACTGGAAAGCACATCAATATCTGAAGCAGCACAGAGAAATGGAGTGATGTCTTCAGAGGCACAAAATGACAGTGATGTCAGAGGAACATGGGGGCGGTCTTTAGTGATGTCACAAGCCTAAAAGGAATCCTGAGTCAGACAGAGTGAAAAAAACCCCCAAAACTGCTTAAAAACAATGTGATATGTTATAAAGAAGATTAAAAAAAAATAGTAAAATGCCATGCTTCCTTGCTTACCTCAAATATAATGTTGCATTAACAAGTTCAAATTAAAGTTTCATTACCAAGGAAAAAAATCTTATAGGTATAAACATACCAAAAGGTACCAGAAATACTACAAGTTAAATTAGTTTCAAATCAAATTTTATGTCATAACTGTACAAAAAAAACCAAAAAAACAAAGAAATGATTAAATAAAAGGTTATATGAATTTATATCAGTTCTAATGAGGAGCTTATAGTGTCTCATGCATCGATATTTTTTATAATTCTGAACACTCGGCATCCTGACATATTATACATAAAAGATTAAAAGATGAATAATAAAAGATTATAAACACCTCCCATCATATCGCAAAAAAAAAAAAAATGTAAAGATGGATACCTGGGTGCTAGGGTTAATTAGAAAAGGTGGAAAGATATACTATATTAATAATGAAGCGCCATGCACACTTTCATATCTTTAGCCTGTTGCAGTAGGTGTGACCTCACCCTCATAAACACACACACCTTTCTCATGAGTTTCACTCTAATTACTGATTAAGACATAGAAGTTACCAAATATGTTTGGAGATAACTCAAAGCTGTGAGTTTAGGTGGTTACCAATATTACTCAAAATTACCTGAAAATGAAATATATTAAATAATTTCAATGTTCATGGAAAGAACAAAAAAATTCAGAACAAGAAATCTGAAATACAGAAAATTTTCACCCAATATAAAGTTCAATATAAATAAAAAGTGAGCATCAGATTAATCTCTCTGTCTCTCTCTCTCTCTCTCTCTCTCTCTCTCTCACTCTTGCTGTATCTGTTGCGATGTTCAGAACATATAACACGTGACACTATAAAAGCAAATATTTGGGCTTTTGGCTTCTGTCCTATCTGAGCCAACCTGATATCGTGGCAAATTCATGGAAATGTGAACGAGTAACCGATGGTTGGATCTCATCTCGTCCAACTTTTTGATAACGAGGTTAAAAGAAAAAAACGTATGAAAACTTCTTGTAACTTTAACCTCTGTAACTTTCTGTACAATTAGCAAGTGTGTGACACAACATTAACCAGAAACATGAACGGAAAAGGTGTTTAATTTTAAAACGTTTAGTAAGTGTTACATAAATTCTATCTGGATCTAATTAGTTTTGCTTACTCAGCAAAAGCTAAAACAAATAGAGCTCAGTGAACTGTTGGGGCCTTGACCAGGCACGCAGGATGATGCAGAGGAAGCAAACAGTGATCGATCGATCGCCCGATGTCGCCTGTACACGGCTGGCAGTGGCATTGCAGCTGATGCAGAGTGTTTGGTTTGGCTAATGTAAGTGTGTGGTTTTGTGTGCATGGAGATGTAAATGGCACTGATGTAATACTTGAGTAAAAGTACCTAGCCTTATTAATATTTCCTACATAGACAGCAGGTGGCAGAGCAGGGAGCACTGCCACCCCACATCTCCATGGTCCTCGGTTCAATCATGAAATTGGGTTACTGTCCATACAGAACATCACATGTTCTCCTCATGTCTGTGTCGGGTTCTTCTCAGTTCACCAGTTTCCTACCACCTTCCTTAAACATACCTAGGTCAATTGAGTCTTGTAAATTGCCCCTAGGTGTCCATTTGAAGGGTTGGTTTCCCATACAAGGTGTGTCCCTGCTTCACACCAAGTGCTCCCAGGATAGACTCCAGATCTACCGTGTTCATTAAATGGAAATTAATTGGAACAAATTCTAAGTGGTGGCCATTACCATAGGTTTGAACTGAGGTTCAAACCCCAGAACTGCCATGTTGCCAGCAACTATTGCGCCCTTGAGCCAGACTCTTAACTCTATTTGCACCAGGGGGTTTTGTATTCTGGCTGACCCTGAGAGCTGACCCCAGCTTTCTAACTGGGATGTGAAAATAAATAATCTCACTGGGCTGTAAGTTTCATCCATCTAGGAACCTTTGTAGTCCAACTAGGAACTTCCCATTTTGTACAACCATGGTAGGACCTCCAGTCAACATTCACACAATATGGGCAATTTGGGAACGCCAATTAGCCTAATCTGCATGTCTTTATACTGTGAATCAGAATACCTGGAGGAAACCCATCAAGCACAGGCAGAACATGCAAACTCCATGTACACAGACCCGACGTAGGAATTGAACCCAGGACCTGGAGATGCAAGGCGACAGTGTTAACCACTACGCCACCAGATTGTCGTGCTAACAGTTAACTGAATTTTAACAATTTTGCCAAATTGAATAAAAATGCAGTCATTAGTTCTATGGATTTTTTTTTTTTAGATTTTTAGACTATGACATGAAAATGTGAAATCTTTCATCTTTGGTGCTTGGACCCCTAATGCAGGCCATGAACCATTTACATATACACATAAAGGAAAAAGGAAACATGAGGTAATTTAATTTATCCTATTCTTATATAACGTGCGTTTTTCAGGGCCTTTGTTGACTTTTGAGTTTCAATGAATATTCTTCGACAGTTGTGTCCTTTCTCTGTTCTCATGGCAAGAACATGTGTACATGATCTGCTGAACTCTTTCATCGGGATATTAATCGATAAGCTCTCGCTCTGGCTAAAGTGACAAAGAGAGACATGAACCCAAAACAAATTGAAAAAAAAGTCAGCTATTCCTGTCCTTCCTCTTTAGGAGGCTGGACATGGCCTGACCTTTATATTTGTTGTAACTGAGTGCCAAACTGAGGGTTCAAATAAGACCAAACGGCTAATCTAGCCACCCCTCCTAGCCATATAAGGTGGGAGGTCAAGGTAGGGTGGGGTGTCAGCCCCATGTGTTTGCTCATTGGTTGAGGGGTTGAACTCGGCTCGCTTATCGTGTGAGCACTCTGGGCAGATATCCAGTGTTGGCCTCTAGAGATGTCTCTGATAATCGGTTATTCCTCTAGCTGGAGACCAGCTGCTGCACAAAACACTTTTTTAAATCTGATCTGAGATCAGAATAGCTCCTGCACATCTTAATTGAAGTTAACAGCTAGAACTAGGAACTGTGGAGATTAGGGTGGTGATTTAGGAAAAATCTAGTTCAGATGATTGATAACACGGGCTTTCAAGAAAACAAATCTGAAATAATGAACTTCTTGCTAAAGACTTGCATAAGAAATGTCATGCCATGAAAAGGAAGGGATTTGTTTATATGTCTCATTCTGAACTTGTAGAAGGGCTGTAGAATAATACTACATGTTGTGTAGACCACAGATGTTTACAAGTATGTGAAAATGCAATGTCATGTCCTAAATCAACAGCATCGGAAACTTTAACTATACAGCAAGCATAAAAAACAGTATTGTTTACAGAAAAGGGAAAAAAAATAGATCGATGATTGTTTTTCAAGTTAAATCTTTAAGTGATATTTTTTAGGTATACTGTACATATGAGGCGTGTTCAAGTGAAGCCGGGATCTGTGATGAACCTTCTGGGGAAAAACAAAATGATTAACATTTATTAAAATTTTATTTGTCACACAGTATGATATGAAGTGAAATGCTTACACAACCGCTGATGACCTACAAATTAAAAATAAAAACAAATAAAAGTTTATATAAGAATATAAAGTATGAAATAGGATATGTATATATTTTTACAAATATAGAAATATAGAAAATATAGAAAAAACTTTTAGCTTTAAAAAAATTTACATTATGTACAAATAATAAAGTAAAATAGAATTGCTTTGGAATATGGAAACAATGTCCAGTCATTAGCCAGACAATGTGAAATGTGTAGAATTTGCAGGATAATGTGCAAAGTCAAGTTCGAAGTTCCACGGTGTGCAAAATGTGCAAATGTGCGTTATATGTAATTTGTAATGTGCATCATGCAGTACAAAAGACTTCAAGCACAGTACGGCAATGAGCCACAGTAAAACATCTAAAGTGTACAAACATTTTAAAAGAATGCTGTACATCCATGAATGACGATCCAGGCAGAGGTGGCTTGGAGACCACTGCAGTCGTTCCCGTGAACATTCAGCGAGTGGAATGCCTGATGCTTGAAAAAAAATCGACAAATTATTTGTTACCAACTTGAGGAAAAAGACGTATCTGTCTGAAGGAACTGTGCACACATACTGTGCCCCGTATAGTCCTGACCTCGGTCGAAGAAAGTTGCACTTGTTTATGCCATTAAGGGAGTTCCTGGGAGGCCGGCATTTTAAACGAGAAGCAGTCCGTACATGACTCCGGCATTTTGAGAAAACTTTCCACCTTAAACGAGCACAAGCACTAGCGAAACATTAGACCACTAAAAGAAAATAGAATTAAATGACCAATAAAATTTTATTTAAACTGGAGGTTAAGTTTACAAAATAAAATTAAATTAAAAACTAAATTTACAAAATGAATGTATAAAGTTTGAGAAGTATAAAAGCATAAAAATGATAAAAACTACACAACACATACAGTAATATTAAATATGATTTCTTTGCCTGAAAGCTATTTGCTTTTTTAAACAAGGGGTTATGATAACCACATGGCAGAGCTAGCCTTTGGTATCATCATGATTGATCAAATTCAGGGATGACCGAGTGACAGAGACAGCTGTGGGTGATTAAATTCCCTCTTCTATCCAGAAAGATCACTTGACTCTGGAGGAGGCAGTATTTTTAAGGCTCTATTTACGTATAAATGAAAGCATGACATAGAGCTACAATAACAGGGTATTGCTAATTTGGTTAGGCATGAGACATTTTTTTCCTGTTCCTGTTTGTGCTCTGACTGATGTGGGTGAAACACTGCAATCTCAGTGGGGGTGTGAGATTTCAAATCTGTCAGCACTGTGGAACTGTCAAACCCACTTTAGTTACAAAACACACAAGGCCAAATAATTATTGTTTCCCGACTACAAACGAAATCATTAGGCCAGTTCTTACAAAATGGTTTTATAGACTTGTTCTGTTTACGTCAGTTTACCGCATGTTAGCAAAATTTTTATCCACAATAACTAAGAACAAATGACTCAGTTATGGCTAATAATGATGATTAATGCATTTAGAACATTATCTAATTAATACAGACAATAAAAAAGTCCTGTAAAAGTGATGCACTAAATGTATTAGTATTACAGGAACAAGTAGGTAACTCAAAAATGGGATATTTATGCTACCAGCTGGATCGATTATCAGCGTTAATGGCATCTTACACATAGCAAAGGCAAATGTTTTTATTTAAAAAGAAAATTTAAACAATCTGTGTGTATATAAACAGCTAACATGGCTATGATTCCAATAACAACAGATCCCTTTCCACAACCCGGGAAAAACCATGTGACCCTGACCAGGATTAAAAGCTCACTGAAAATGAATAAATATATGAAATTCTGGTGTCTGACATCAAATGTAAGTGGGAGCTTAGTAAACGCTAAACAATCTCAGTTGCCACAATAAGATTCATGTATGAGTAAAATTTATATCAACTTTTTAAAAAATTATTAACTTCATTAACAAGCCATATTAGCAAGATCTCTCTACTAATATGACCTCATATAAGAAGAGCCCCTCCCGCTGCTTATCTCTCAGGTCCGGATAGTGTAAACTTGAATGTGAGTTCATTTCATTTTGAAGAAAATCAGTCTTGCTGCACATTCTCTGTTTACCTTGACATAAAATGTTGGTGTCGGATCAATCTTTCAAACATCATGAGAAACATTATTAGAGTGAAATGGATGGTGGAAGGAACTTCCAGAAAGGGTCATTTGAGTTAACATCATCAAGGCTGTGCAAATGTTAATTGTCTTTTTTTTTTTTTAAATATCAAAAATACTGCAGCTATTTTGCTGTCGAGCTAAATTGCATAAAGGTTTTTCGTATTTTCCGTATCAGCCCTCTTACATCTAAACATCTTACATCTTATAATTTTTCTTATAAAATAGGCATTTAAAAATCTAAAACCTGCCTTTGGATTGTATTTGTTTGCACGTGCAATCTTTGTTCCCACGCTGCCCTAAATCACATCGTAGATGCAAAATCGATCTATTAGTATAAAACGTATTTTATTTAGGACATTTGCATGCAAGCATTTTGCTAAAAATGAAAAACACAAGCCTCTGCAGACCTTGTTAGTAAATTAGCATGCTTTTTTCCTTCACATTTGCACGTGTCCTTAGACACATCAGGGCCTGCGTGTATGTGTATGTGTGTGTGTGCAGTGTACAGAATTTTCATTCTGTTGTAGGCTTTTTACACTGACTCTTTAATGGTTTCCCCAAAGAGAAGCTGATGAACAATTACACGGTCTGGATTTAAGCAGATTTCCTTTAAATCGAACTAAACTCTAAGGAACAGAATGAAGCTGATCCTGGATCAATGCCGTTTCCGAGACAAATATTTGGCAGGGATAGTTTCAGAGCAACACGATCTCAGCGTCTTTTATACTAAATTCTTACCAGCGAGGCTGATTTTGTTGGATTTCACATGGATATATTTCTAAGAAAAGACCTGACCGCTAACTGTACCCCTAATCTGAACCATAATCAAAATTATTCATTATTAGTATTATTAGTATAAGTGTTAACTTTCCATGGTCCAGGCATTTGCAATTCCCCAATCACATTGTCTGTCAATCAACAAAAGTGACAAAAATGTTCTGAGAATTAACCACAAAAAGCCAAATACGAGAGTATCTCTCATGAACACATTAATGCATCAGCATGATGGTTTCTGTGGCTTCTAAATAAATTCCTGATGTGCCTACAGCATGTCGTCCAAACACCAAGTTCCACCCTACTATGATTTTTATTATTTTTTTTAAAGTCATGTTTTTGTCTTGAGACCGAGGTTTGCACTGTTATTAAGAGGAATATTTCATCACCTTCTGTACAGAATGGATCAGGGGCGGTTTACTTCCTTCATTTGCATACACAAACACTGCAAGTTCGCTAACTTTTACTTATGAAGAGTCTCTACGGCTATGCAAAATCCCGTGACCATTAACGCTAGCATGATGCAAGTTTTAATTAAGTTCTGGAAACGGCATGCGCAGAAACCACCACATGTGTCGAGTTTCATCAGGAATCCTCAAGCAGTCATGCTTGCGGAGGTTTGCATTTGTTGATTTTTTGATTCTGTATGTCAAAAACGTGATTTCTTCCATCTGTCAACACAAAGCAGGAGACTAATGGGACTTTAAAGCTCACAATCTGGACATGGTGAATGCAAGGCTGTAATTCGCATTTGTTCTCCACACTGAGCCCCAATGAAACCCAAAAAGCTGTGCGCGAAAAATGTGAAGCAAACAGAACCAGATGATCCGGGCCGCCCCTCTTGACTGTTCTGGCTGCATGGCCAGGAGATAAAACAGCGTGGCAATCCGTAAATTTACATGAAGTCATTTTTCCTTCTCAATCCAAAAAATATTTCGCTTTACAATTACATCGTTAAAAGCCATGAAGCAAGACATGAATGGCAAAATAATAATATCAACATGCACCACTATTTTGTAAAAATCAAGTCTAATAAGTCAGGTTAAATGACGCTGTTTTTATTCACTTTCAGCATTGCAACATAGTGTTTTTGTATTTTTGCATAATAATAGTAGATTTATAGTTGATTCATGTTTAGCTGTAAACAATTCAGTAACTCATTACATAAGAAGAGACTTCATAGAGCAACGTTACACGCTTCATGATGGATGATGTACTGGATTACTGGATTTGTTCCACTTTCCTGTATGTTTTGTACTTCAGTTTCTATGATCCATTCTCAACCACCTACAGTACAAAGTCTATGAAAAACCTATGAAGGGAATCAGTTACAAATCGCTACTATTCACCTTTGAGTCATTGATTACATTTAAAATTTTCAAGAACGATGAAAAGTTGTTTTGACAGCTAAACATGGATGAGCTGAACCAAACTCAAACTTCCTGACAATCTCCTTAAGATTTCCTATGACCTTGAAATCATTGTGGTTTGTAATTGAATTCAGGAATGTAGGAAAATGGCTTTTTATTGTTGCCAAACTAAATGAAAGTTATTTTGCAGTTAAAACTCAACTCAAAGCATTTATTATATTTTATATCACAGCACAAACTTTTATGAGTCATATGTTTTATCCATTTTTAGTACTTTAAGGTTATACACATCCATGATACAAGTTAGTTATTGATTTGATGTAACTTACATTATAGCAGCTATAAACATCCATTCCTGCATCAGGCTTTGTTTTATTTCTTTCTCTTAAAGGTTCAAGTTTCCAGAGTGCTGAGGTCCTGAGGGCTTTCCTATGTTTTAAACATTTGCAGCACACGTTGCTGCTTTACCTCTGCGAGTTACAATTGCTGAAACTGGAGACTCCTTCCTTGAACACATATACACCAATTACATGTTTTTTTTCTGACAAATCTGTTGATTATGTCACTGAATCTTAAATATTTACACTTAAATTATGTGGATTTTCATACCATCAGGGTTGCTGTTTTGGAAAATGAATCAACACTTTCTGACCAATCAGGATCAAGATAAAAAAGGAAAAAACATACAGTGACTCTGTTAAAATGTTAAATGCTTAACAAGATTATACAGCAGATTTATGTGGACAAGATCACCAAAAATAGCCTTTATAAATGTTTTAAGTTTATAAATGAACCTGGAGTCCCAAAGTCATAGAAATGTCTTGGGGACCCTTTCCAGACTGATACATGTCAATTAGTCAATTACCTTGTTTCCTGTCTGTGTTGCTTTTTTTTTTTTTTTTTTTTTAGATCTTTAAGCGTGCTTCACTTTGTCAGACAGGTTATATTTAACTGGTTTGTTGATTAAACAGGTCCGTCAGTACTCAGTCATGGGTGTGGCAAGTGAAATTGAGTTCAGCTTTCCAATAATCACAATACATTCATGATTTAGCAAGAGGGGCGATTACTTTTTCACTTAGGGCCAGGTGATTTTGAACAGCTTTTTTCCCTTAATAAATGAAATAATAATAAAAAAATTAATTAAAAACTAAATGTTGTATATACTCAGGTTATCTTTGTGTAATATTAAAAACTGTTTGATGATCTCAAGCATTAAATATGACAAATATACCAAAAAAAAAAACTTTTTCACAGCACTGGAGTACTGTGAGAATTTAATGTCACATGACCACAATGTATATCATTTTGGTTGTGATCTTTTTTTGCAGTTATTTTGGTGGCACTTTTTATTTATGTTCATATCATGTTATAATCTATACATAGGCCATAACCCACATTGTGCAATCTTTATAACCAAGCTAACATGCATGCGTTTTGAATCATAAACACTTTGGATTATACAGTAAGTAGTGTTTGTGATGGCATATCACTGAGCCATACATTGCATCGTGCATTATGATGGGATTCAATAGTGCTATAATGCATTATAATAATGCTTTATTCTTGCGATTGATGTATTGGAAGCTACAAACTCTAATGGCTGTTCAGAAATAATGTACAATGTCTCTATGAACTCGTCGTACACATCCCCTTCATAAAAAGTGTTTTAGTTGTTTTCTTTGGGTTGGGGTCTTTTTCTTATAACCTTAACAACAGGTCAGGTTCTTAAAATCATAAAAAACCTGGTCACATGGTGTGGATCATAAGCCTGTCCCAGCGTTCAGTCCCATAGAGGGCCTCATTGTAGGAAACCTCCCCATCACTCCCTTAAGGACTTTATCACATACGCTACATCCTCCCTCTGTCATACTAACAGAGTTGCAGCTGGCTGTGTGCATGTTTCTGTATGTGTGTGTGTCTGGGGTGTGTGTACGAGAGAGGCCGGAACGGGGTACGGACACACAACGGCACTCGTTGGTGCCAAAACAAATGTATCAAAATCCAAAAACTGTTATCCTGTGTAGCAGGAATAAAACAATAACGACACACTAGATCCGTTAAAAAATCCTGCTATGGAGCTGTTCTCTTTTTCAGACCACACCCACACAATAATAAAGGAAAATACTCTTTTACCCTAAACACCAATTCGTATCGCAGATATTTCCCCAAAGACCTACTGGTTCATTTTTAATTTGGAAAACGTTGGCGCTGTATTGGTGTGTCAGTACACACAGCCTCATGAGTTAGGGTCAACCTTTCAAAAAAAACTTTTTCTTTCCAAATCTATGTTGATACCCTCATATTAACAAAGTAACTGGGAAATAATTGAGCTGTGCATAGTAACTCTGACAGTGCTTTCACACTAGGGACTTGGGCACGCCTCTGAATACACTTGGACCCCAAAGAGGAGTATATTTGTGTAGTGTGAACACTCTGTCATGGACCTGGGCTTTGATCAACATTCTCAACAACCGTGTCTAGTATTACAAGTCTCACAAAGGGATAAAAAGGTGACAAAAATCAGTCTGACAAAAGATCAGCTTCAAAATGAACTGTGCAGCATGCTGATCCAGGCTCGAGTTTATCACGAGAAAATAAACTCAAATAGAAACTAAAGCGAATGTTTAGTGTAATGCTCTGTGTGCTCGCACTGCTCACCTGAGTCAATTTTATAGATTAGATTATTTCTTAAATTCAATTATACTTGTATCATAAGAGAAAATATTACCTGAGCCTCACCATGTGCATTTCAATGTACATGCAGTAGTGTGCAAAAGTCATGTCCCGCATTTCTTCATTATTTGCTTCCAAAGAGCCAGACTGTCTTGTATTTTAATGTAATCTTAAGGAATAGCTCTTTAGAAAAGAAAGAGTCCTAGAAAAGCCTCTTTTTTTGGGCAAATTTTAGTCTTTTATTTTCAGTCCAGTCCCTGTACCTGAGCAGTTACAGAGGAATGTTTTTTTTTTTTTTTATTTTTTTGTTAAGCCACACATGGCTATTAATCATTCAAGCATAACAGTCATCTAACTTAAGGCATGAACCAGTGAGAAACAGGTGCAGATGATGACAGATGATCAGGTTGGTGATCAGTGTACTGGTGATGCTGAGAGGTTGGAACAGACGAGAGGGGAAATGAGGTTGTTGTTGAGCTTGTTACATACACAACCAATTTTTAGATCCTTTCTTTAGGTGCTTGGCAGACTGAAAAAGTAAAACATTTGCTTGCATTTTAATCTACATCATTTATTTAAGCAGTATCACAGAAGAAGGAGTGTTGTACTGCTGGAGATTAGCACGACTGGGATGCCGTCATAGTTTATTAAACCAATTATTTTGCTCCACCAAGACATATCCTTTCAGGACTGTGACTGGCGGAGTTGGCGATCGACAATTAATAATTGACAGAAGATGGTGGAATGTCCTGTAAATCTTTTTTAATCCTGTAAAAGTTTTTCTTGATATTTCCGTTATACTCCCAAATAGCGTTAAATGGAAAGCTAGTGTACTATGTAGGGTGTATAATCCCTTGTTCCCCACACAAGTAGTGCCCTTGATCAGGGGTTACAGCGGGATTTGTATTTCAGCCTTGTATTAGGCGCTAGTTAGCTTTGTAGCTGAAATTACAAGAACACTGACGAGGTGATTCAGAACGACTTCGAAGCAGTCATTAAGTGTTGTTTAGGATGACATAACGTTATCAGATGTGTTTTTTTGCTCAAAGTGCTTCTGTGACTGGTTTTGACGTTGGGTTTTGGGAGGACTGTTGCTCTCAACTCTTGTTGTACTGTGGGCCATAAACAGTTTATGCAGAGCATCAAGTACCTGCCTATATGCTGTTACTATAGAAACAATCATGATTTAAAACTAGCTGGTCACATACAGTAAACCCCGACCTCATTACAGCCAGAACTACTTTCCAAGTTACTGTCTGTGCTTTTATACAGAAAAATTCAAATTTGAGCATTATAATCAGGGTTGAAGTGATCTTTGTGCGTTGTTTCGCATCCCTCTTAACTTTGCCCTTTACCCCATAAACACTTGGTCATGCCAAGGCTCAAGAGCTGAGCTCTGCAAATCCAGCATTTCTAAAAAGACTCAGAGCTTCAGACTGAGTGGTTATTGCTAGTCCTTTTATGTAACACTGATTGTAATGAACAACGCAGGTTGCTGCAAAAGCACATGGGCTGTAAGAGGATACAGCAAAGCTAACACACACACACACACATACACACACACATACACACACACATGCACACACATACAACAGCATGATGGTGCATTCTGTTGTCATTTGTTTAGACTGTATATTTCTATAGATAGAAGACAACAGAGACCAAAAGGGAGTACACTCTCGCCTACATGCGTGGCACTGATCATAAGACCTACTGCTGCTTTTTCTCTTATTTCTTCTCTCTCTCTTTTTCTCTCTCTTTTCAGTAGTCATGAAAGAGGAACTCTTGACCACTTCCCAGTGTGACAGGCCATGTTGTGCTGATTCACATGTATTCGACCAACAAAAAAACTCTTCCACCCACGAACTCTGCGTGACTTCGATAAGGCAAAAAAAACAAAACAAAAAAAAAAAACATGAGCACATCAAATGACAAAAAATAGCAAGGTTACTTAGGTCAAAGTGCAGCTACACTGCAAACGAAGCGCTTTCTAATGCATGTATATACTCACATGAATACGAGCAAGATTCTTCAAAGGTAGAGTAGTTGTGGTATTAAAAGTACAGACTTACTGTACTTAAGCAATAAAGCGCTTATGGGTAAGCAGGATTGTGTAACAGGCCCAACCCAAAGCAGAGTTCCCACTAAGAGGTTGATTATTTTCCTATCTCTGCATCTTCTGGACCTTTTATACTACAATCTGCCAACAGGTTCATCTGGTACTTCTGTGCAAGACTGATTTTTAGGAAAGTAGTTATGTATGAGATGGAAAGAAATCAAAAGAATGATGATGACATTGTTACACTGAACAAAACAAACATAATTGTTACTCAAGGATAATATGTAATAAAAAAAGAATTATAAATAATGATGAAAAATTTATATGTTCATGTTTAACTCAGTAGAATTCATTAGAATTAAGCACAATGAGTGAAACTAATATCAAGAATAAAAGATACACAAGACCAAAATCTTTTTTTCAGCACACTCAGTAGTCTTTCATGTTAATAGCTACACTGTACCAGGTGTGAGTCATGTGGTTTGTTATGGTCCATTCTGTTAGAAATAAATGATTGAGAAATTGATGATGCAAATCAAGAGTTGGAAAGGAAAATCCTGCTTGTGTTGACATGTAACATGATAAATGATTAAATTAAGAGTAAAGTGCTAGTAAACTAGATTTACGATCAGGACAAACTAAGAACATAGAGCACATTTTAGTTTGCATGTTCATGTATTGTGCAGATCTGCGGATATGTTACTTTTAAAAATTTACCCCTCCATTTCTCTCTCTCTCTCTCTCTCTCTCTCTCTGTTTCTGTGTGTGTATGTGTGTGTGTTTGCATGCTATTTGCAACTTCCTCATTACTAACAGTGTTAAAATCTGCATTAGAGAGCACTGGATTAACAGCTATTATGTTGAATAAGGTTCAGTTTCAGATTGCTTGTATCGTGGATCATACGTATGTATGAATGTATGTATGTATGTATGTATGTGTGTGTTATTTTACTGCAGTGTTAAGAAGGTTTGCAAACTTGCCTGAGAAATGCTCAACAAATAATACCTCTGACCTACTGTTAAAATACAGCCATTATGGCTTTATGGCACTATAAGCAGTAATATCTATTTATGAGGTGCGTTCAAGTGAAACCAGGACTTATTTTTATTGTGCAGAATAGCAGAAAACAGTTATTTTTTTCATATAATCTCAGGCTACACTAATGCACTCCAGTGTTTCACTAGTGCTTGGATACCATCGAGGCAGAAAGTTATTTTTTTTCTCCGTACAACGAAGTCATGATCACACTGCCTGATTCTCGTCTGAAACACTGAAATGTTCATTGACGCCCCTCGTACTCAATCTACCTTAGGTTTAGATTTGTCCAAAACAAAAATGGTTTTTGTACAAATAATTAAATAATTAATATATTAAGAAACAAGAAATCCTATTTTCACAATTTTGTGGAATTTTCATGAGTCAAACTCGTTTACATTAAAGCAGCTATAAAGGTCATTCCCTCACCAACCTCACCAGTCTTACTTCTTTTTTCTCTTGAAGTTAACAAGAAAAAAATCGCTTGTCATGTTATCAAGAAGGCACAAAACCGTAAAGTTCACAACAGTAGCACTCACATTAGAGACACTCACTCACTCACTCACTCATCATCTATAATGCTTTCTGCTGTATTCAAGGTCGCGGGGGGGCCTGTAGCTTATCCCAGGAGAGGTACGAGGTGGGTTACACCCTGGACAGGGTGCCAAACCAGGACGGGAAACCAGAGCACCCGGAGCAAACCCACCAAGCATGGGGTTGAACATGCAACATTAGAGACAAAAAATGCTAAATATCATCAACAACAACAACAACAACAAAAGTTGCCATTTCAACTCTGTTTGAATGAAGTCCCATTATAGAATATTAATCAATAACTTCTGACCAATCAGAATTAAGAATTCAAGATCTTCCAGATAGCTGCATTACTTATCAAAGATTTATTTATTTATTTTTAACCTCAGCTATGCTTAATATATATAATGAAAACATTTAATATTTTTTTTATTTTATAAATAGAACAAAAATGCATAACAAAATATCGAAATAAACATGAATGTATTTGTGGAAATGTGATAGGCGTTCAGGTCAAACTGGAACTTGTGATCACATTTCTGGAGAATGAAGGCTTTACATTTACAGTTACATTTACAGAAGACTTCAAACATAGTACGGTAATGAAACTCTTAGCCACAGAAAGACATTAGATTTGTGCACATGTAACACTGCAGTAACATACATACATGATACACGGGTGATAATCTTGTTCGACATAATTCAGTGCTCTCTAATGCAGATTTTTTTTTAAAACGATTAGCAATGAGGAAGTTGCAAATAGCATGCACACACACACACACACACACACACATGCAGAAAGAAAGAGAGAGAGAGAAAGGAGTATTTAGAAAAACATAAAATCTGCCCCATACATAAACATGTGAATTAAAATGCAATCTATCTTCCAATACTATCCTGAAAAGCTAGCTTCATAACTAACTTTACTAGCATCAATAGCTTTACTAGCACTGTACATTTATTTAAATTTAGTCATTTATCATGTTGCATGTTAATACAATGTGGCACGGTAGCTTAATGGTTAGCATTTGCACCTGCAGGTCCTGGGTTCGATTCCTGCATCAGGTCTGTGTGCATGGAGTTTGCATGTTTTCCCCGTTTTGCTTCCTAAATTGCACATACTGTTTGATTGTGAATGTTGACCGAAGGTAATACCCTAGTCGTACAAAATGGGAATAAATACAATGGTCACCATTGGCCTCCACAGTCCCTAGTTGGACTACAGGGGTTCCTAGATGGATGGACGGATGTCAATACAAGTGGGATTTTCCCTTTATAACTCTCAGTTTGAATCATCATCAATCATTTATTTCCAAAAAGAGAATAGACCGTATCAAGTATTTCTTTTATTGCCCCATCACTAGTTATAGCACCTGGTCTCAAAAGTCTCGTTTTGACTTGAACGTCAAATGTACATAATCTGATTTAATGAGCATAACGTCTTATTTTTACTAAAATTTTACTTGAAAAGAAGTGGGCAGTGGTGGCTCAGAGGGCTAAGGGACTGAGTTACAGATCGAAAGATGGGTGGTTCGAGCCCCAGGTCCACCAGGTTGCTACTGTTGGGCCCTTTAGCAAGGCCCTTAACTCTGTCTGCTCCAGGGGTGCTGTATCATGGCTGACCCTGCACTATGACCCCAGTTATGCTGGGATATGCGATGAAGAAATTTCACTGTGCAGTAATGTATATGTGACAAATAAAGGCTTAACTTAACTGCCTTCATTTTAAATATGTTGATACATGAATGACATTTTTCAGTGTATTAATGTTAATGTCATTAAGGTTTAAAACAAATACCTCTTTAGAGAATCTCACGTCAAGCTCCTAACATTTCCCCAAAGATTTTGTACTCTGCAGTTATACAACAACCAGCAACACACTGATGTCAGCCCTAAGATGCGACATCTTCTCTTTAAACTGTCAAAACATGCAAGATAAAGATCGTCTTCATGGGAAAAGATCGGCGTTTTAATTAGAAGGTGGGAGAGAGCAACTCAGCGGAGAGATCTGAGATTAGTCACCACGGAGTCGAGGCGAAAAGAAACCAACATTTTAACCGCAAGTAATATCATAATTGCCCTAAAACTTCACTTCTATTCAAGAAGACAAAAAAAGAGTAATATGTATGTTTAAGCTCAAAAGATTAATGCGCCACTGCTGCCGCTCTATAATTTATTTTAATCATAACCAGATTAATGTTTTCAATTTTTACATTCAAGATCTGCAAGTACAAATAAATACACACAGTCTCAACTTTAACCACTGTAAAGCATCCATAAAGATTTGTATAAGATATAATGTATTGAGATACATTGCAAGTAACGTGCAATGTGCTTTCATATTTTATATTAATGCTAAATAATGTCTTGATAAAAAATTTGGAAACTCAGTCAAGTATGTTAAGACATTATAACATGGTGTTATATAATATAATAATGTCTTAGTGTCTTGAATATTAAATCATGCCTTACTATCCATGCGTCATGCGTGTTATGATAAGTTCTTATTAACATCTATAAATGTACAGTATGTCCTATGAATTATTGTCCAAATATAATGGTATGGATACTATATGTAAATCATCTAAGGCATAAAGTATACTGTCCATCATACAATGCCTGACTGTATAAAAACTCACTTAACTGAGTTTGTGGCTGCAGTATTCCTATGAACAGATATTATACAGTAGGTTTTGTAACATTATAAACACATGCATTATTAGTGCTATGCATGTTACTAAAATCATTTACGGGAATCAGTAAATGCTTACTGTATCATAAGCTCAACATAATGAAGTCGTGCTTTCTTAGTGTCATGCATATGACTAAAAACGCTTGGTAGGATCTTTAAAACCTATACTACTACATGTCATAATCCAGCTTTAACTTTTATGCAGATTTCTATTGTTACGAATGTTTATAAAGCTGCACATTCAGCTAGAATGCATTGTACACTCAGTGGACACTTCATTAGGTACACCTGTTCAACCGCGCTTTAATGCAAATATATAATCAGTCAGTCACATGTCAGCAACTTAATGCATTTAGGAATGTAAACATGGTCAAGACAATCTACTGAAGTTCAAGTCAAACAACAGAAAGGTGATTTAAGTGACTTTAAGTGGCTGGTCTGAGTATTTCTGAAACTATCGATCTACTGGCATTTTCTGCAGCAGTTGAAATGAATGGATGAAAATGCCTTGTTGATGCCAGAGGGCAAAGTGGAATGGCCGGACTTGTTCAAGCTGATGGTAAAGCAACAGTAACTCAGGTACGCCGGAGAGCATCTCTGAACACACAACACGTCGAACCTTGAAGCAGGTGGACTATAACAGCAGATCGCACTGGAGCTCACCAAAATTGGACAATAGAAGATTGGAAAAAAACGTTGCCTGGTTTGATGTGTCTCGAGACGTCGAGTAACAATATAAAAGCATGGATCCATCCTGCCTCGTATTAATGGTTCAGACTGTAGGTGTTGGCGTAATAGTGTAGCTGGATATTTTATCGAAACACGTTGTGGCCCTTAGTACATGAGTATTTTTGGTGACCATGTCCATTCCTTTATGACTACATGATAACACATGTCACATGTGTTAAAACAAAAGCTAAAAAAAATCTCAAACTGGTTTCTTAAACATAACAATGAGATCAGTGTAATCAAATGGCCTCCATGAGCAACAGTTCCCAATCCAATAGAGTACCTTTAGTACTTTGTGGAATGAGATAGTCACATCATGGATGTGCAGCAACTTGATGCTATCATGTCAATATGGGATAAAATCTTAAAGCAGTTCTGATGGGAAAAGCTGGTCCAACCCAGTACTAGCAAAGTGTACCTAATGGAAGCGGCCAGTGTGTGTATTTACAATATTTAAATAAATGACTGACATGCTCTTATAAGCATAATTTAACAGGTTCTGTTATATATATGCTTCATTAGGGTTATTTATATTACTATAACAATTTAAATATTATGCTATAATGCTAAAACGCAATAACAATTCAACATTAAACATTATTGACTAATAATATTTTTTTAACTGATATAATATGGCAAGCTTACAAGTTTTAAAGTCATAATGATCATTTCCCCCCCATTCTGCATGTTACTTTAATTTATTAGCATCTATAAAGGCTCAGTGTATGCATTCTGCGTAAATACTGTTATGGCTTGTGCTACAGATTATTGTATAATGCATTATGGATACTTTATAATTATGGAATACATAACCAGAGCATATGAAGTCATACACTGTAACACTGCAACATCAGTGTTAATGATTGCATTTTCTTATGCAGAGTTATTATAATGGACTGAAATCTGAGATGAAATGAATACATGTTTTGTAATGAAATGCATGCTGTTATAGAGGCTATGCTGCCAGGCAGTATAAAGTATCTAATAAGTGCATATTACATTACAAGTGCATCTATTGTGTATTATAATAATTTTTTTAACATTAGTGACTACAGTATTTTTATGAACAGATACTTTTTTTCAATGAAAAAACATAACCTGAAATTATGAAGTTGGTATGCATGCACTTATAACGTCTAATTATAAGGTTTTATGTATAGTATACATTATAATACATCATATAAATATAAATTTTTAACAAGATTGCTTGGTTTTGTTGGTCGCCAGTAACTTCGTTCGTGGAAAGTTTTGGAAAGTTTCCTCAGGCTAAAATGTTCAAATTGGTTATTAGCAATGAGTCATCTGTTATGATTATACAAGAGATTTAATGAAGCAAGCCCAAATGTAATATTTATTGTTTTTCCCTTTATTATAAATTCTTTTTTCACTATCGAGCAAAATTATTATTATTTTTTTATAGCTTTGTTATCATTTTAGATGTAATTCTAACTGTTAAAAGACATGGAGCAGAAAGCAACAATTCATTCTAAAGGCGCTTAATGAGAAATTGGATGTTTTTTCGTTCATCACATAAACATTGACTTGAAGAGCGAGTAACTGATTTGCTTTTTTTTTTTTTTTTTTTTGCAACACCGGCAATTACAACTGCCTCTTCATGTTTTGAAATTGTGGCCTGTTGCCTCTCTCGGCGTTAGGTGATTTTGAAACGTGTTGGGCTGTAAACGGCCACTTACTTATTGATGTTTGTGGTTTTAAAGTTCTGCAAAATCAGGGTGAAGTTTACAGGACAACAGAAGTTAATGAACTCAGTGTCAGCCTGAACGTCACAACCGAAACAAAAGGACAAAAAAAAAAAATCCCATTCAGAATCAATTCAAATAAATTAATTCGAGTAAACCAGACTGGGTGTAACGATCATGGGTGTGTTTGCATGTTTAACGCTGTTCTTGTAGGTCAGGAATTTTCAAGAATGCTTTTCCATAGAACTCTCACAAAAAGATGTTTTCCAGCAATCGCTAGTAACCTTGACGCTTGGAGGCGTTTGTTGCCACACACTCTGATGCCATGGACCCATTTACAGTACAATACACTGCAAAAGATTGGGTTTATTTGCAGTTTGTACACAGGGGTAAGGACAAGTTAGGGCAGATCGGTGAAGGGAATAGAAAGAAATCCTGCCTTCTAACAACACAAGCCAAAAACTTGTACTGATAAGCACAGTAAATAACATTTACATTTAACAGACGCTCTTATCCAGAGCGACTTACATTTATTTTTAATCTCATTACACATCTGAGCAGTTGAGGGCCTTGCTCAGGGGCCCAACAGGGACAACTTGGTGGTTGTAGGATTTGACCCTGGGATCTTCTGAACCGTAGTCCAATGCCTTAACCACTGAGCTACCTCTGACCTTAAATAACATTTTTATATAATGTACACTATTACATGTAATTTAATAGTTGAGTGGGATGGCATTCGTCTAATAAACTACAGTACATTCTGAATGCACAAACTTAATAAACATATTTTAAATAAGAAACTGCACGCTGTAACATACTGCCATTTATTGAGATAAGATTTAAATATGGCATAAATCTTTTAGCTTTGCTATTGAACAAATTTAGCTTGTTGATGAAAATCACGTATCATTTACACGTTGCTTTTCAGTAGTTGAGTTCATGGTTGTTGCTCTATTTGCGGGCTGGATTAGACTGAATTATAAATCCAGAGAGATGTTCATGCGCACACACCTTAGGGTGTATCACCAGGGTGTCACACTCAGTTAAATGAGAAATTGCACACATGTACAGCAGGTGCTCGCTGCATCTTTCCACAGGAATTAAATAAGAATAAAAACAAGAAAACATTGTCCAGGATGAAAAGCTAAAGATAAACTCAAGAACACAAGGTGGAAAAATGCAAACTAACAAACTTAGCAAGGAGATAAAGAAACAGCCAGTTATACAATAAATCATACAAAGCATAAATTTCGCATTAGGTAAACCAATAACTAGACAAATAATTACATCGGACTAAAGAAACAATCACAAAAAGCATGCAAATGACTTAGATAGTGTTAGGAACTGGCGAATGCAAGTCACAGGGTTATGTTTCGGGACAGTTATGTATTATTCTTTCTCTATACTAACTCCTTTGGAAATAAACTGTAATTTTTAAATATACAGTACATACTACATTAATCATGCAACAATGATGCACAGTTAAATGTACAATTATTATACTGTATGAGATTGGCCAGATTCAACAGCAAAGGATACACAAGATGGAAGATTGTAGAAATGATTAGAAACTTCCTTCATAAAAACAGAAGTGCATGACTACTCAGCATGCTCACTATAAACTTAAATCTACTTAGAGCTTTCTTTAGAAAACCAAACTACCAGTAAAGACCTTGGCGTTGCCCGATGACCCTTGTAACTGTATTGCTTGATTTCCATGACACTGCACATAAAGACAGAGAAATTTGTAAACACTTTCCTGACCTCTACACTGGACTGTTTCGGGTTTTTTTTAAGCTGGGTATGCAGTATCTATACTCCCTGGCCAAAAAAAGAAAGGTTTCAGAATGGTCAAATTATTGTCGTGCATCAAGCTGAGAAAACAACTAAGGAACCAAAAAAGAACTATCCAACAAATGATTAACATCTGGAAGGATAGTGATGAACCGTCAACTCAAGGAAGAAATGTGGTCATAAAAAATGAATGGAGATCATGTAAGTGCTTGGTAGAGTTGCATCAAAAAAGATTAGACAGTAAAAATCTGAGCTATGGTTAATAGTGAAAGTAAGAGCATTTCCATACACACACACCATGTGATGAGAACTCACAGAATTGAGACTAAACAGCCGTGTGTATATAAAAAAACCACTTGTTAGTCAGACTAAAGAGAAGAATTCAGTTTGCTAGGGAGCATAAATATCTGACTTTGGAGCGATGGAAAAAGGTCATGTGATCTGATGAGTCCAGACTGACCCTATTCCAGAGCAATGGGCGTGTCAGGGTAAGAAGGGAAATTCATGAAGCGATGCACCCATCATGCATAGTGTCCACTGTACAAACCTCTGGAGACAGTGTTATGATCTGGAGTTGCTTCAGTTGGTCAGGTCTAGACTCAGCAACGTTATGTGGAAATAAAATGAAGTCAGCTGACGACCTGAATGTACTGAATGACCAGGTTATCACATCTAAGGAGGTTTTCTTCCCTAATGGCACATGGCTCAGATGGTGATTTTGGTGATTTTATGTGCCAGTAAAGACTTGGTGTTTATGCAAGTCAATAAGGTCATGTATCATAAAAACAATGATAGGAATTATATTACAATTGTAAAATAAGCCAGTAACATAGACATTTATTGTACACATGCACTATACACTATACACTACTGTACCATTCAGGGAACACAGGTGCTTTGTCTATGGTATACATGCGCACAACTGTTGCATTCAGAATACCTGGCTACATTATATGGAGCATTGGTATATATACAATGGTGAGTCAAAAATAATCCGCACTCTGGCAGTATAATTTATTTTAATTAACTTTTAGAAAAGACAGGTACATAATATTTCAACATAAACTCCTTGCCCTTCAATACACTTTGACAAGTCAGTCTACAAGCTCTCATATTCCCTCATTTAGGAATGTTTTAGACTGAGCCCTGAGCCATGAATTAGAAGTGAATCGTCGTCCTTGTAGGTCCTCTTCGTCCTTGTAGGGCTTTAGAGTGTCGACAGTGTGGGCAGAAGTGTGCGGATGTGCATTGTCACCAAGATCACGATGTCCTTGGATATCAGTCCTCTGCTATTTATCTTAAGTTTAGGCTTCAGCTCGTCAATAAGTATGTTACTGTAACGAGCACTGTTAATTGTTGAACCCTTTTCCTGATGATGTTGCAATACTGGTCCTTGATAATCCCAGAAAACTGTAAGCATTGATGAATTTTCCAGCTGATGGTTGACTTTTAAACTTTTTCTCAGTTTGCGATCGAGGATGTTTCAGTTTCATACTCTGCCGTTTATTCTCAGTCTCATCCCAGTAATGATTCTCTTTAAGAAACTTTCAACGTCCTTATAGTATCTCTTCAAATTATGTTTGCAGATATCTAAACACTTCTGTTTATGTTCTTCCGTGAGTTGTTTCAGCACCAGGAACACCCTCAGACCCCCAAAAAAAAGAACAATTAATCACTGCACCCTGTTCTTTTTTTGAGCAAATCACAAGTGGGACATCCATTTTTGCTTAAACTGCAGTTTCAAATGAACGGATGTAACACATTCACACCTGCACAGCATTGACTGGGGAGACTGTAAGCTTGAACAGAAAGCAGTACAGCCAACAGGAGTGCGGATCATTTTTGACTCACCTTCACGTATTGCACGGAATCAGTTCATGACTTTCTAATCATACAGTATACAGTATACACCCGCTTAAAAAAAATCCTAGGTGTAGGTTTGAAAGCTACCACAAGCAGTAGTACGGTTTTAAGCACTCTCTGCGTGTAAATCATTCTGCATGAATGAAAAGCGAGAGAGCTTCCAGCAAACAAAACATTTTCCCATACTGTAGCTTGGTTACATCACCAAACTGGACTGCCTGCTAAATCCTTCTCAGAAAGCTAGCAACAAATTGTTAATGCTCTTAACGCTTTTTCTGGACGAATTCCATGTTACACCATGTACAAGGTGGGAATGCTGGGAAGACCCTGGTGCCAGGCGAGAGGTGACAGACGGCTAACATGAGCAGGTAAAGGCACGGCCCGACCCTGGCATGAACTCCACCGAATAAATCCAGCTCGATCCTGAAGAACCGCATTCCGTAACGGGTGCAGATTTGTCACGGAGGTGATGAGGAATAAAAGGCCCTTAAGATTTCTTTTTTTTAAAAGATTAATCCGTAAGTGTGTTCTGACAGCTTGGCACTTGAGGACGTCAAGATGATCCAGATCCAGGTGGTGTGTTTGAGCGAGTGCTTGAGAATGTGTATACGTGTGTGTGTTACATATTCCTTGGCAAAAGAGTACTAGAAGTTGAAGTATTTATTGCAGTCAGGTGTATTGTAAGCATCTTCTGGCGTGAGGAACCTGCACTCATCCCAATGCTGGTCACTGTGTTGAGTGTGTATTTGATGGCTCGTGAAGGATTTGAGTAAATCAGGTTAGCTCAGTCCATAGAGACTGGACAAGTACAATATCCTTTTAATGCATGAAGAATGTCTCGGTCTCTCGCTCTCTCTCACACACACACACATGCATACACATGTATACACACACACTTTATTAGATTATCTCTTTTGGGAGTGTTAGTTATAACCCCCTCTGGTCATCTGCGCTAACTCTCTCTTTCTCTTTCCCTCCTGCATGTGTGCGTGTGTTTGTACAAGTGGCCACTAGCCAGCCATTCTTGCATGTGTTTTTAATTCAGCGTGAGTAGTTTAGGAGTTCTGGCTAACTCCGATACACCACAGAGAGCTCAATAAGTCATTTCCGCCAAGAGTCCTTACTCGCTAAACACACACACGACCTACCGTGACCCCATTTTTCTCTCTTTCTTTCTTTCTCTGATTTTTCCTTTTCTTACAGACAAATTGAGCCTTATTACATTTAAGAGAGTGATAATGACTGATGACGGTGCCTTTTAGTCACAAATGAGGTGCGTCAGAAAATAAATCCGCGCAACACACGAGCGTGTATTGTGTGTATGTGTTGCATATTTCAGGGTGGGTACAAGGATGACATCGTCCAATTGTGTTGCGTTCAAGCTAAAACTACGTCTGAATTACTCTATTTCTGGGAAGCCAGCTGGGATTCATGTTTCCAAACTTCCAAGTCGTAAACATCAATTGGAAACCAAACAATCAAGAAACAAAAAATAATAATGACAACAATAAAGCGTTTGAGAGAAAGCGGAATTTTGCATCAATATTAGTCGAGAGATCGCCGAGTATGAGCTTATCTAGGAGAAGATTCCAAACTTCTACGATAGAGAAAGAGAGAAAAAAAAAAAGGATTTACGGCAGTGATTGATTTGCACCGCGGGAGATAGAGAGGGTGGATAAACTGTGGAAGGAATATGGAGGGCTGGGGAAAATAATAAATGTGAAACACACACGCACACACACACACACACACACACACACAAGCGCGCACAGGCACCACACACACACCATGCAGTGCTGTTGATGATAGACTCATGACATGATCATACCCTGCTGACATCATCGAGTCATTCTCTGCTTGGGTGAACCTCTCCCTGTGACAAACACACACACACACACACACACACACACACACCAGCAGAGTGTAAAAATATAACATTCAAATGCTTCCCTGATTGACTTCTACTTTATAAATATTGGCACCCTTTAATAAAATCCAAAATTATTAGCACCCCTATTAATTGCAGAACTATTATTATTATTATTACTATAGAAATCACCCCATTAACCTCAGAATTATTGGCACCCCACTAACTCAGTAAATACTTTAACCATTTTAGAACTCCAGAATTATTGGCACCCTCTTGACTTTGAGAAATACTGACACCGTTTAAGGACTCCAGAATTATTGGCACCCTCTTGACTTTGAGAAATACTGACACTGTTTAGGAACTTTTGGCATCTGTATTAACTCCAGAATTATTGGCACCATTTAAGAACTCCTTTAAAAACTCTTTGAAACTCCAGAAGAAAGATACAATATTTGTATCCCACTAACTCCAAAAGTATTGGCACACCAATAATTCAAGAAATACTGACACAGTTTTAAAAAACTCCAAAATTATTTGCACCCCAGTAACTCCAGAAATATAGGCATCATGCTAACTCCATTATGTATGTACAGTATATATACATAATGGAGTATTTTAAGCTTAAACATACAGTATAGTGACATAGTGTTATTGAGTTCAGCATCTCATCCACCGCTGCCCCAGTGTTGTACTAAAACAACAGGCAATACAGATATTAAGAATATATATTAAGACATATATAAATGTAAATTTTAATCAAATTAAAAAAGGGATCTGTTCTAAAAATGAATTCTCACTAGACAACATTTAAACATCTAAAGAATGATAAACACACTGAGAAAATGGGAACTTAAAGTGTGCTAAACAAGACAGAAACTAGGCTCCAGTGGTGCGAGATCAGGAAAAAACTCAAAACATTTGCACATGATTACCGCCATGTGATTCATACAGGCTGATGGGTGCTGTAGTCCAGCACTGCCATGATGTAAGTACAAGAATTAATATCAACAATAATATGAATAATAATTTTAAAAGTTTTCCTCTGTACTCTGAAGTCCCCCAGTGTAACATACTGTATAACACATGATGTGCATGAGGTCAGAGCCTAGACAAAGACATACACAGAACTTAAACAATAATTTAGCAAGATAGAACCATACACAGGTCAAATTGATCAGTGATCAGAGACTTGCTAGGGGCTGATGGGTAAAGTGGTTTAGTGTGTCTCCTATGCCATATGATGGAAGTCTTTTTTTAATAAAAAAAGTATCTATTCTTTTTGCCATAGAAGTTTAGCTAAGAGTTCAAAAATACATTAAGTGATTTCTTTTTAAAACATTTATAATTTTTTTGGTTGGTTTATATTTCATATGTTTTTAAGGTACAAAAATAAGAGTGGTTTTACAAACCGACTGTACAAAACTGGGACTAAGTGTTCCCTTAATTATTTTAAGCAGTACACAAAGTTACATTAAGATCTTGATAAGCAGCATGTCTCTGTTATGATTCAGACTGTACGAATGGCAAAGAAGAGATGAGCCAAGGGTATGAAAATGATTAATGTGACCATCTTGTTTGTATAACATCTGCAAATGATTTTCATATTTCTCATGGTTGTTTTTGAATCATCTGGGGGTGCAAAAGTGATTTCTGTTCTATAAATGCTTTAGTCAAATTCAAGATGTGAAAAAAGGAGAATAAAGATGCGTGAGAGAAGAAATAATTCATAGAGTTTCAAATGTTCAGATCTGAGAGGATTATCTCTGGTTTCATCTGACCTTCCAAAAACACGCTAGTAGGTGGACTGGTCATGCTTAATTGAACATGAATGCATGTGTATGTTTGCGTGTATAGCATCCTGCAAACAACTCGTGTCCTATTTAGGGTGTGTTCCCCCTTTATAACCAGTGTTCCTGGGAAAAGCTCCAGATCCACCATGATCCTTACCAGAATAAAAAATAAAGGAATACAATTTTCTTGTATTAATAATTGTATGTGTTAAGTTTAGCAAATTATTCCTACTGTACTAAACCGATGAAAACCATTAAAACCCAAAATTAGGTATTGCTTTTTATTAGGTTTCTCTTAACTAACATTATTTTGCATTAGTTTATAATTTATAAACCATAAACATAAGCATTAATATAACAAAGCATTAAAGTAACCAAGTAGGCTAAAGCGCGTTTAACTGAAATGTTGTTATCCTGAAATCCATGATTAAAAATTCACATTGTTTATCAAAACATTCTCAAATGTAGATTATATACTGATGTCAGATATTCAGGTGTAAATATTAAAGTTGACATATTAAAGTTTTCTTTAAACAAGTCTTAAAGATCGCCAAAGTTTGTTTTGCTTCAACATGCTTTCTGGAATACTTAAAATGTCCTTTGCTTTCACTTCTTTGTCAAGCACACCATTTCAGTGTCTGGAGCTTTAAATGAACCATCATCAAATACACTTTTGTGGAAGTGCATTTTCCAAGCCTTTTGGAACACAAACATTGGAATTTGATAAGAGAATTTGATTTGATTTTACTTTATAACCCACTCAACTATAAGGCATTATAAGGCATTTCCCAAGTGTTTCAAGGCTTTTCCAACCTGAATTTCTGATGAACAACCAGGAAATGTTTTTCAGCAACAACCGATTTATTCGGTTGTTTAATGCGTGTGTGCATGTTTAATGCATTATTTATTTACAATGACATCTTTAGCGTTCAAAGATATAAATGTTAAAACACTATGAAGAGCGTGATGAAGGTTAGGATAGCGGACCAAAACTTTATATTAATGCTGTTTGAAACTTTTTATCACTAAACAGTTTAAAACGGAGGACATCATTGCAACATAACAAACTATGTCCGAACCCAATGGATCTGCTGATACTAAAAGATCATGAAATTGCCTTTAAAATTTTACACTGAGTTTCTAGTAAATATTACTATTCATAAAAATTACTATCTTGATGATTCATCCTGCTTTATCATGCAATACAAGCTATTGTTAGCAATGTTAGCCTCACACTGTGCCTCAATGTAACAAACAAACCAATCTAGTTACATTGCTAGTAGGGGTGTGAAACCACTATTCAATACAGTGAAGTAAATTTTTTATTCTTTTTGTTCATTATGCATTTAATGAATTAATTGAAGATACTGTATAAACCTGTTTCAGTGTGTACACTGTGACACACTAGCCCTAACAGCCCTGACAGTACAAATTCAAACATGAGTTTGAAGTTACACCACCATTTGCTAATATTACTAATGCAGTTTAAATGCTGAAGTTTAGTTAATTACCAGCAAATGTGTTAAACACTGTAATAATGACTTGCTACTAATAATTGATAATTTTGGTTAAACAAATTGATGTAACCCTTAACAAATAAACACATCATGTGAGTCATGTTCATATAGTTTAGTAAACTGTTTAAATTAAACCCAATGAGGTATAAAGTCCTGACACTCCCCAATTCAATCTAAAACAAACCTGATAATGTACAACTATTCTCTCAAAATCTGTGCTCCCAAATGGAAAACCTCCAGCTGGCAGTGCGGCTCCTCATTACAACTCAACTTGAGGTTTGGTGATTAAAGCAATAATTCTGTCAGCAAGTCTTCTCGTGCGAACGGAGAGCGCGAGATGCCGAAAGCGCACGTCTTGTCCTGACACAGCATTTCGTCGGTTCAGGAATTGTCTCGTATTTCCAAATATCTGCTAATAATATCTCTCAAAGGTAATCCATCAAACGTTTATAGTCATAAGAATGACTGTTGTGTGCTGTGTGTGTAACACAAAGTCTGACCATCAGGCTGTTGAGAATAAAAATGACATACTTATATTTTAGTTTATTTTTCTTTTTACAAAATGAGCAAAAAAAAAAACCCAAACAAACATAAAAATTGATAGTTTGATTGATTTAAAAAACAGCGGTAGTGAATTCTTTAACTCGATTGATCAGAAAGTTTGCACTCTTTTTATATAACAACAACAACTGTACAATGAACAAGAGGTTTATATTAATGCTGTCATTCTAATACATGGACATGTACAGCAGATGCTATAATATAATATAATTTAAAAACATATAATTATTGTTGTGGTTAAAAGTGCATTTATTCTGTGATTTTTTAATCATTAGCAATTTTTGATAGTCATCATGCTTTGCTTTGTCTTCAGGTTAGTTCAGACACCATATAGTCGTTTTCTTGGGAATCCATTTTTGTTTTTTAAATAGAGAGATAGATAGAAAAAGATAAGGAGATGTATATGAGATGTATATGCTCCTATAACATAAGTGACAACATGCACTAACTTGTCTAACTGACATTCCACCCCCTTATATCTGCCTTTTAACCGTTAAAATGGGCTGTGTTGTTTATTAACAAACAAATCCCTGAAATTCACACATTTACCTCTATCTGAAAATATCTAGCATTTTATCAGCCTTATGAATGTGACATTAAACGTACAAATTGTTATGAGATTGTATAGCTTTTCTACAAACTCTGTGAATTTTAAAGACAATTAAAGAAATGTTACACTTGTACCATGTAACACAAAAAAGTGCAGATTTGAAAATGTTCGTCATTTCTGGAACACCTGGCGATACAGATGTGACATTTTCACATGATGGATATGACATGTCTGAATCAGCCCTCTACAAACTATGAGGTTGTTCAAGTCAAACCATGACATTTCTAATGAACGGACGTGTAAAAGGGATTGACATTTACAGAAGACTTCAAGCACGGTACAGTGATGAGACTTTTAGCCGCAGTGCAAAGGTTAAAGAAGGCTGCACGTCTTTTGAAAGAGATGCATCTCATTGTGGGAACCGTACACACAATCATTCCCTGGAATCATTACTGGAACTCGGTGGGAAGTTATTTTCACATCCCCTGTACAGTCCTGAGCTTGGTCTAAGCCATTTCCACATGTTTGTGATATTAAAGAAGTTCCTGAGAGGCAGTGGCGATTTCTTTAAGACTGCAAGGGAAGCTCAGCTTCCCCTATAATGTCACAAAATTAATGGTCAAATTATG
>JAOVVA010000037.1:2722059-2748539 GCA_028565275.1 Leiocassis micropogon | reverse complement strand
AATAAATAAACCAACTGAATGACAGTTCTGTTGGTGGAAATGGCTTGTTTATGATATAGGTGAGAATAAATGTAAATATATGAATCACTCTTTACATCCGTATTGAGCAGAAAAGCAAGTCAGCATGGAACAAAAGATGGTTGAGGCAGATGAGCTACAAAAGCATAAGAACACACTGGATCGCACGCCAAAGAACAGGGAATCTGCAACTATCATGAGATAGAATCAGCCAAATTCAAAAAAGAATCTTCCCAGTTTAACACAAGGGTGTTAAAAAGCACAAATGGAAAAAATATTATGTAATATTATGTCAATATTATGTCAAAATGATTTTATAAACTTTTAAACTGACACAGAAATGCAGGAAGTAAATAGATACTCATTGTTTTTATTAGAAAATGTATGAACTGAAATTTGTTTCATTTTTAAGCAAATAAGTTTAGTTTAGATGAAAACCTTGTTGGCTTTGCTTTTAGTGGCTCCTCTTACTGACCTAGACACAGAACAAGAGGGTTGATCGTCTTAGCAGCTTGTGACTCTGATACTGTTTTACACATTTCTTTAAATTCAACTATAAACTTGTTTAATAATGGGAAAGATGATTTACAGATTCCTAACTATTTATCTCTATTTATCTCCATTCAGACTGACCAAGTTTTCTGATTGAAAAAGTTTTTAATTCTAGGCATGATGATGGGTTTATTCTAATCTGAAAAGAAACAACCAAATATACATTATAATAACAGGAACAAATGGTGGTGTGCACATTTTATCATACATTTATAGTCTTTACATTTATTTCTTTAATGTCTGTACATGAAGAAGCAACAATATGGTCATTAACCTTTGTAATTACCCCAAGTATCACCCAGAACTTTAGGTGTAATTTAATCTTCTCAATAATCAAAACTGGCCAGTGCAACCCCCCAAATATAACACCATATAAAATAAATTGAAATTCCTGATATAAAACTCTATAATGTGGTAGCATTTCTTGCTTCAATGTAATTGCAAACAAATTACAACAACCCCCACCAACTCATCCTCCACATGCATCAGTAACTGCAGGTGCAAACAACAGCAAGCACATACACAATGAACAGAGGAAGATTAAAAGCAATCAACAATTTTAAACTAAAAGAAAAAAATATGCTATTCAATGCACTAGATATGTAGAGCATGTTGTTGTGGTATGTTGCTTCCTCTTAAAATTAATGTGAAACAGCCTATTTGCAAAAAAAAAAAAAAAAAAGTCCTTGCCGAGGAGGGGGGAGACGCTCCCTTCATGGGAGGAGATCTGAAACCCCCAATGGTGAACCCAAAGTTATGCTCTCATCCAGAACTACCCTTAGGCTTTACTCAATATTACTTTCACTTGGGATTTTCCCTGTGTGCCAACAGCACGAATGTGCTTTATATTTATTAATATAACAACAGAAAGCAAAAGTGAAATCAGAAGAAAACACATACACATGCATGCACAAAACACACACACACACACACACACACACACACACACACACACACACACACACACTTTCACTCTATGATCAGGCTTCTTACGAAAGACATAAGTTTCGCCTTCGCAAGAATATCATCAAACAATTCCAGAGCAGACGTAAACTTAAAGCCGTATCTGATATGTCTGATGTCTCTTACATAACAATCACAAGTCTAAAAAACACACACATCTAATGTATGTGGAGCACAAACAGAATCTAGGTCAAAGATGTAAACCTGCAAAAAAAAAAGTGTTTTAGATTAGGTTTCAGTTCCTAATGAGAATTTCTGTAAGTTTCTATTATCATCTATGGTTACACTTTCTAAGAAAAACAACTTAACAATGCGCTATGAAGACATTTATCACGCTATAATGCATTTATAATGCTACTTTGCATCATTATATTGTTATAAACACATTGTTATAATTGATGGTGAAAATGCATTGCATCTTAAAGTTATCTTGATGATGCATTATAAATGGGTACACATTATGTCATGCTAGTGGTATAACCAGTGTTAATGATGCATTATATCACAAATGCCACTTTGCATAGTGGATTATGAAACCTACACTACAAAGTACCATGTTTGGACACCCCTTTTAACTCCATTGTAAAAGAATGCAGAAGGCGCCCAAAATATTTAATAATATGCTTTGATCAGTTGATAAAGAGATGTGTCTGCTACTCTCGCTTTAAAACATGAAGCCTTCCTAAAGCCTTCATAATGGTTCATGAGGTGCTGTTTGCTATCTATCTATCTATCTATCTATCTATCTATCTATCTATCTATCTATCTATCTATCTATCTATATATATATATTACATACCATTTATATTATATTTCCTTATAATGCAATGTGCTTTATTAATTTTACTCAGAACATTAATAGGTCATAATTAAGATATTATGGATTATTAAAAATCAGTATAACAATGGTTAATTGTTTATGAATATATTACAACATGATATGAATGCGTTCATTGATTCTATTGGTGATTATATCTTGGTGATATATACTGTGTATATATATATATATAAAAATGAAATATAAATGTATAGATTGCAAAATGTATATATTGCAAAAATCAGTTATAAAATCTAAATGTCAAAATAAACATTTTATACATGCAATTGTTATAAGCTGTAATGTGTTTAAGAAGTTTTGAATATATCATACCATGTTATGAGTGTATTTATAGATCCCATAATTACATAATGACATATGACATCCATATGACATTTGTAGAAAGTGTTACAGAATATGTTTGGTTATTAGTTTGCAAGATTCAAACAAATACATTCCTTATTTTATATATTAGATGAATAAGTGAGACTTCTCATCAATTCATAAGCTCAGTATATTAGTGTTATTGTGTCCCCGCAGATGCAAAAATCACAGAAGACCATTAAACGGTCTGAATCAGTGATGAAGCACATTCTATTACTGCAAGGCAAATATTAGACGGCATCGTATTACACCTTTACACTCCATTTGAAAATGATCAAATGTGGTGAACCACTTGGACAGTTTATTAAAAAATAATAATTAAGTACCATTACTAATCACTACAATCCATTACAAATCCACCAGGAATTAAAAGGGAACTCTGAAATGTTTTCCAAAGGTTTTTTTACCCCACAGAATGTAGAAGATTAATGAAATGTGCTGCAAATTGAAATAAAGTTTTTCCTTGACTTTTAGTTCCGCTCTAGTGAACAAGAATGCAAAAATAAATCTCATACATGTGGGATAATACTGTAACTGTTTAATGTCGTATGAATACATTTTATAAAATTACCATCCTTAAATGAAATTGAAAAAAAATCTAAAGCTAAACATTTAATTAACTAAGATTTGTTGGAATATTGGTTGATGGGGTCTCTGCTCTGACAAGAATCAATATATATATATACTGTATATATTTATATACCATTGATTCCCATTGTATTCAATCCCATTTTACAACACGTCCAATTTGGGAACTGGCAATTAGCTTAATATAATTGGACTGTGGGAGAAAACCAGAAGAACCCAGAAGAACCCCACCAAGCAAAGGGAGAACATGCAGACTCCACGCACACAGACCTGAGGTGGGAATCGAACCCAGACTTTGGAGATGCTAGGTGACAGTGCTAACCACTTAGCCCATGTGCCCTTATTGAAGCACATGCCCTTATAACTCAAACATTAAAAGTTTTGGGCATTGCTGGTGGAGGATTGTTTACATTTTGTTTTACATTTTCTTACATTTCTATACAATGGGAATTGGTGGCTCATTGGTAGGCTTCTCACCTGCATGTGCAAGACACGGATTTGATTCCCAGCTAATGTGTCGAACCCAGCCACTGGATACAGAGCATCCTTAGTGCAGGAAGGACAACCTATTCCTAATCTAGTATCCAGATCGGATAGCATGCTGAGGCAACCTCTTAACACACACACATATACAGTATATATACAGTTGTATACAGTGTATATATACAGTTGGTTTATTGACATATTTAATAACGGATTAGGATTTATGAAAGCTCAAACTTCAAGAGTTGAAAAACTACAACGTCATGTTTAATAGAATTACGTACTTGAGTTACAATTGCCCCCAAAATGTTCCTGTTTTTGTATGATATTACGTGACCAAAGAAAAAAATTTCCACAAATGACGTTCAAATGTTAAAGTTGATGTTTTGTTATGTGTCAAGGATCAAACATCTGGGAATCTGCTGTTACAGGAAACTAATCAGTGACTCCACAGTGTGACAAACTGTGAAACGAAATAAAGCTAAGTTACAGTTAAAGTCAAAAAAATCGATGGAATGATTATAATTTAATTTACCGTACTGTATCAGCACATCTAGAAGTGTTTTATCTTCTCTATACGGCAGCAACATTACAAGCAGCAATGCTAATTTTTACACATAATCTATAGACCTTACTTTTTATTTAACTGTAGTGAAATTTAACGTTGCTGAATAAAAACAAACAAAAAAAACGAGTTCCTCTTATTACTTCCATTATAACAGTTATAAACGGTCATTTTCTTACCAGTCTCATATTTTTTTCTCTCTCGTGAAATTAATGACAAAAAATGAAACTTGTCCAGTAACCATAAAAGCAGAAGGCACAAACTCTTCTCTCCTTAAGACTTTTCAATGTCTGAAAATGTAAAGTTAAAGATTTGCACCGATCAGACATAACATCCATTAACATTATTCCCAACTATGTTGTGGTTTCCCATAGTGCCCCTCTCGGCATGCCTCTGTCAGACCTCCGGGGATGTGCTGTGGCATCACGCGTGTTAGCAGCGGAAACCTTAGGGGGCTGTGGGTTGTGGGGTGGGGACTTAACGGATTGGACTTGTTTCTCTGGTGCATCCCACAGGTCTTTGATTATATTGGGATCTGATTAGTTTGGGGTCGGCAGCCTTAGGTTCTTTGCCTGCTCAGCCCTGTGTGGGCGGCTGTGGTGCACTGGGTGTTCTGGTGCCTTTCTTTCATTGCCAGCATTGACTTTTCTGTGGAATCGGGCCAGGTGTGCAGGCATGGGTGAGCCTTGGGGGCACATGGTCCTGTCCTCAGTTTACTGGTATATAATTGGTCATCAATGTTCAGAGATGGCAGGAGTACACAACCTCAATACTCAAGCAAAAGTATTTGTGTAAAAATGTACTCAACCACAAGTGGAAGTACTGCATAAGTCTTTTACTCAAGTAGAAGTATTAAGTAATTAATAATTGTGGTAAAGGTCTCTACATAAAACATTTTTTTTTCTAAATATGTATCTGATAAACAGTGATGTAAAGTATTTTAAACACAATGGAAGTTGATGTTGCTGATAACATGAATGTGTGTAAAATTAATTCTAGTGGAGATTTGTTTTCTGCAGAAATCTAAACTAGTCATGATTTTTTAAGTGTAAATTAATAATGAATAAATAATTGCCTGTGTTCAGATGCTTTGGAAGTTTATGCAACCTTGTGGGCATTACAAGAAATAAAATGTTTTAGCCGATTTATTTGTCATTTATCTTCTTTACTGCTTATCCTGTATACAGGATCACAGGGGCCTGGACCTATCCCAGGAGACTTTGACTACAAGGCGGGGTACAACCTGAACGGGGGGCCAATTGAAATTCTAATTAGCCTAACCTGCATGTCTTTGAACTGCAGGAGAAAAAATAAGGAGAATTCTTATTTGAAATACATGCAAATTCTATACACACAGACCCAAGATGGGAATCAAACCCTCATCCCTGGAGGTGTAAGACCACAATGCGATCCACTATGCCACTGTGCCACCTGCTTTAGGCCCCTTTATGTCAGTGATTTGACTGGTTGGTTTAGACATGGTTGGACAGAGAGAAGCGAACACTGCATAGGTTTTTAGATAACGGACATTACAGCAAGAATGTTGAATAACTTTCAGCACTGGTGAATTTTATGGATGTGGATGAGACACCTTGAAACAGTGCAAGCAGCTGCTCTGCCATGATTGTAGTTTTATTTCAAGAGAGCTGTGGCTTTTCAGGTGCTTAGATTTTTCATAAAGGCAGATTTACACTACAACCGGCCATACTGTCACAACTGCTGTTAGAGAAAGTTAATCAATACCATTCTGATGAGTTGTAGTATAAACTTACTTACAAGAGGCATTCAAGTCAAACTGGGACTTGAATTAAAATACGTCACATATACTTTACCGCACAGTGAAATTCCTTATCCTTGAGCAAGGACCTTAACCCTGTCTGCTTCAGGGGTGCCGTATAATGGCCGTATATTCTGACCACAGCCTACTAACAAGAAACTAGGATATGCGAAGAATAAAGGTTTTTCATTGTGTGTGTATATGTGACAAATAATGGCTGAACTGATCTCAACGTCAATTAAAAGAGTTCCTGGGAGGCCAGCGTTTCAGACATGAAGCTGATCATGGCTTCGGCCGACTGAAAAAACTTTTACTTTGTCCAAGCACTAGTGAAACACTGGGATGAGTGCATTAGTTTAGCAGGAGCTTATATGAAGAATTAAAGGGAGTTTTTACCGTGTTCTGTTATTCTGCACAATCAAAAGTCCAATCTCTCATACAATCATATAACTGTGTCACACTGTGTATTTAAAAGAAAAACCATATAAACTGTCAAATAAGAAATAGGTTGATGTACTTTCTTGCTTTCTAGCAATCTACCAAAACATGCTGACATTAGTGTGAGAAGCAAAACAAGACATGTAGACAATCTACAAGTAGACAAAAAAAACAAAAAAACAGAAGTTGCTGATGGTGGTTAGACGATGTTGGGTCCGCGTGATAAGTATGGATGGATGGGATGGTAGGGTGGGAGAGGAGGAGTTCTCTCTTTCTCTTGCCTTAATTTAAACCCAACAGGAAGGCTGTAGCCGTCAGCCCTTTTCGCTTCCCTTTTTTAAAGCTGGGAGAGGCAGCAGTGGCCTCCATACCACAGGCACGGCCCCAGCATCTGCTCTGACTCACACAGGATGGACAAGTGACCTCTTCTTCGCTTCTCCTCCTCTCCTTGTTTTTTTCCTCATTCCATCATCACATGGTCTGGTCTTGTCTTTAAATCGGTGAATGCATCTGGGGTCAAAGCAAAAAGTTTATCATCAATAAAATTAGAATAAGTAAAAGTATGATCTCATAAACTTTAGCCGTTGCACGGTGGTGTGGCTAACATTGGCTGGTTTGAATTTTCAGGAAATATGATTTAGTGATCCTGTGCCAACTCTCTCCCAGAGTCATGTTCTGTGGTCTTGGGCTGTTGTAACCCAACAACCACAAGGTCCTACATATTTTAAGATGCTTTTCTGCTCACCATGGTTCGAAAGAGTGGTTATATGGATTACTTTAGCCTTACTTACATTGGCCTTTCTGCTTGGACATCCCTCATTTTAAAAAACTTCATTGTTACCATTCACTGGATGTTTTTTGCTTACTGCACCATTCTGTATGTCTAAACTGTAAAGACTGTTGTGGGTGAAAATCCCAGGATCCCTATCACTTATGATGCCATAGTCAAATATTAATCATAACATTTAACGAGAATCCTACTACGTTCACATTACCAGCCTGAAGAGACTCAAATCGGATTTTTTTTACCCTAACATGACAAAGATCTGATTATATTTTAATGGCCGTCTGAACGAAAAAAATCTCATGTTTTTCAGATCGCATCTGAGTCACTTCCATATGTGGTCTTAGATCGAATTCATATCCAATATGTGGTCACAGGACTTGAATGAGGACAGTCAAATCGAATTCATGTGACTTTTGCCTCTGCACATGTGTATGGCGCTCGCTGATGTCGTCAGTCAGCACTGGCACTGTGAGGATTTCAACAGCTGCTAAAACAGCTAAAGCGCAGCGTCTGGCTTTCTTCCTTCTTCAGGACCTCCAAAAATACAGCTGACTAACTCACTTGATATCCTCCAGAGCAAATTCCGAAACCTCATTTTTTGCTAAAGTCGCACTCGTTGTTTTAAAAGCTTTTAAACTCAGATGATGCGAGCAGAGGCGTATCGATGTGCACATGCATGACATTTCAGAGGACAGACACGTCCACATTAGAGTCAGATAAAAGTCACTTAAATTTATGAATGTGAACCATCATAACATGCAAGTCTGACCAAAAAACATAGCCTTAGTCTCTTTAGCAGTATTTAGGACTGATGTGCTCTGCTATCCAGCTGCCACAGATGTTGTTAAGGCATTGTAGTATAATCTGCACTATTTCTGTTTTCACTTTGGTAGACATGATCAAGAAGGTTAAAACAATCACAAAATGTGCAACCATACTGTAGATTTAGCAACTGCATTTTTGGGCAATGTTCAGTAGATAACTTTATCTCAGTCTGTCTTTATTCATTTCTTATATTCTGTAAATGTCCAGCGCAATTCATCAAAACCGCTAAGGTTAATACTCATTCAAAGTACCATGATGCAAAATGCAAGAATTATCAATCTGTCTAATGTTATATCTGAGGGAGATATTTCAGATAATATAAAACTATATTGTCAATTATACAAAGGATAATAATACAATAGTTGTCTTGGATTATGGCTGTAACTCTCTGGGGGATCATCTTCCTCTTTTCACACACCAAAAAAAGAAGAAAAAATTCAAGTTTTTCGAAAGCAGGGTGAAATCAGTTTCCCTCAGGACACAAAGTACTAATGGCTCTTCTCTTGGGTGGTGATGTCAGTGTGTCTGTGTGTGTGTGTGTGTGTGTGTGTGTGTGTGTGTGTGTGTAAAACTGATAAGCAGTTTCAGAAACGTGTCGTCCTTCCGCTGTCCTGATCAAGAGCTCTGTCAGAATTGACGGACAGGGCTGTGAAAAGGGGAAATTTACCAGAAGAAAGGAAGAGGAGGGTAAGGTTGTCGGGAAATAGTGCGTGGGGTTGCGTGTGAATGTGTGAGTGTATATGTGTGTGTGTGTGTGTCTGTGTGTGTGTGTGTCTGTGTATGTGTGTAAGAGAGCATAACAGTGAGAAGCTATGCTGACCGCAGGTCCATGGTTGTGGATGGCATCTGGGACAGTCAGATTACCTCAATTAAACACACACACACACACACACACAAACCACTTTCCTTTCACACCGAGAAGGCTTTGTGGTAAGACAATGAAGTGAGCTTGATAGTGTACAAACACGTGTACCTGTTCTCAGGATTTAAAGCATATACATTACGCAGTAACATGAAGTCCTATCTTTGGCTCTCCGTGTTTTATTGCTGTTTGTACTGCTGTATATATATAATTGCTACATAAATGTTCTAAAAAGCCATTATAAACAATCAATGGCTGCTAAATGTCTCTGACTCAAACTACACAAAACATGAATCGTAGTAACTGGTGCCAAGACCCAGTTTAGCCTAATGAGTAGCACCATAGGCCACAAGTCCTGCTCTTGATATGCAGAGATCAACATGCTCATGAATATAAATGTAAAACTTTTTAATCCTGCCATCCATAGACTCATAAAGTCCTCCTTCTGCAACCCTGAGACCAACAAATTCCTTGTGTTACCATATTGAACCTGCTCTGCCATCCTGAGGACCAAAAGCCCAGGCAAGGCTCTGTGGGCAGGGGTAGTCCAGTGGTTAAGGCATTGGGTCAAAAGGTTCCAGGTTCAAACCCAACCATCACCGAGTTGCGGTAGGGCCCTTGAGCATGGCCCTCTCACTTGCACAGATGTATAATGAAATAGAAATGTGAGTCGCTCTGGATAAGAATGTGTGCAAAATGCTGTAAAGTCAGTGTAAGTACGGCACTACAAGGTCTTGCTTTTGCCATCCCGAAGACTGAAAGATTAATAATCCACCTTTCTCCCACCCACATGTTAGTCTCGCTGTCCTCTTCATTGCAGAAACTATAGAGCTGCTTCCAACCAGAGCCTACAGTAGTTCTGTCATTCAGTGGGCCATAGGCATTTACTTACTACATCCTAAGGTGAACACATTCCTTCCTTTACCATCCTGAGGCCAGGAAATTCCATGCTTTCCAACCCTAAGCCCTACAAGCTCAGAGTTCTGCCACCCTGAGGCCAACAATGTCCTTGTTTTGCAAACCTGGAGTTAACAAGCTCTTTGTTCTTCATCTTAAGACCAGGTTAGAATGCGTAAAGCTCTGCCACTATGAGGCTGACAAAATTCATCTTTCACTGCAAACCTGAGGTCAAGAATCTCTTACTTGGGGCAGACAGACGTCTTGTTCTACCACTCAGAGATCAAGCACCTACATCTGATATCATAAGGTCAACAATCTTCTTCTTCATTTGAAAATCTGAGGCCAACAAGCATCTCGTTCTAGCATCCTAAGGCTGAGAAGATCCCTGTTCTTTCATCCTACACCATTTCATATGCAATTGTGCCATCCAATCATGCCACTCCATTGCCAACAAACCTTACTCCTGCCATCCTGAGGAGAATTACCTTTTTTGTTTTGAGGCAATACTGTAGCTCTGCCATTCCGATAACAAGCCCTATTCCTGCCAACCTGAGGCCAAAAAGCTTGTTGTTCTGCCACCCTGTATGCCTTTCCGAGGCTGACAAGATTCCTTGTTGGCCCACTTCAATGTCTACAAGCTCTACAGGCATTTCGCGGCCCCTTTGATGAGAAAGCACACCTTGAGCATATCAGACTAGCTCGGTTCTCCAACAGAATGATACTTGGGTCTCACAATAAGCAATGCATCTTCCCTATGGGAATTCCCATATAATTGTGATTGCATAAGATTTTCGAAAAAAAAAAAAAAAAAAAAAAAGAACTAAATGTACTATTTTTCTTTCATCATGTCCTGCTGTAAATGCTTGCCTTTGACATGATAATGTTAAATCTGATGAAACATGTGGAGGTATGTACACAGACTGTGAGAACTGAAAAGAGAATAAAAAAAAAAAAAGCACAAATGTGCTTTAGGTATCATTTTTTAAGCAATTTTACCTGCTTTTTTAAGTACTGCAATTGCTACCAGCTTTTGTTAATTGTGCACAGTTCTGAACAACCACTGACCCGCCCTCGTATAACAATCATAAATAATTTCCTGATGTGTCTATGTGCATGTGTGTGTTCTTTTTGCGTTCTGCATATCGCCTACTTTTTCAACCCATTCCTCAAAAATCCTATGATAGCATCTCTGACTGCTCACTAATCACTATGTTTATGCTTTTTTTTTGTAAATCCAAGAACAACAAAAAAAAAAAATCAGTACAGGCTTGCCAAATCCACATCCATGACAATCTGATATGATACTGCTTTACACACTTTTTCCTCATACTTGTTTATTGATAAGATTCTTCCAGTAAAAGGAGACGTGTTTATATAAAAAGAAATGGTTTACAGTTCTTAGAATTCTTTTTAACTACTTTCTTTTTCTTTCTTTCTTTCTTTCTTTCTTTCTTTCTTTCTTTCTTTTTTAAACAACCACTAAAAGAACAAGCAAGGAAATATATGCGCCAATATATAGATACACTTTCTTGCATAAGTATTTATCCACTTGATCGTTTCTAGTTTTATAACTTGAATCTGAAATGTAATTGTGCAAGTATACAAAATTTTCCTTGCTAAAAATAACAAGTTTGTACTGTAAATGCAGTAATGAAAAAAAACAAGCATACAAAAAGCGTACACTTTTTCATATCAGCATAAAATAAATATCATGCGACTCTTTTTTCTTTACAAAAAAACCCCCAACTGTACACAGACCTTGAAGTGAAACAAGTAGTAATAATGGCAAAAAAAAAAAAAAGCTTTTTCTTCCCTTATGGCCTTTATAATTTCCTTCTTTTGTTTTGGGCTTTGGGAACGATGGGATTTGCAACAGTCAAGCCAATAAAGCATTATACAACTGAAGCCACATACACACAAAGTCTATGAGAAAGAGGAGAAGGAAAATAGTAGACAGACTGGACACAGTCCAGCTCTTCCAGTCCCATCACATCAGAAGCTCGATCTGTTTATCACATTGCCACGTTGTTTAAAACACAGTCAAGTAAAAACGGAAAAAACACATTCAGGCTGTCTGTGTCTTCCTCTTTGTCTCTCTCTTTCTCTCTCTCAGAATCTCAAGAAAAAAATGAATGAAGATCCATGTTAGAGCCTGAGAAATACATAGAAATCTAATTACTGTAAATCATGCAAAAAGATTAGATGCAATGCTCATTGATAATATACTTTGCAATTGATTTATTCAGTTTAACAGCATTTAACAACTTGTATGTTAACAGCTTTTGCAGTTCTGTTTAAAAAATTTCACAAAATTGAAAAATTAAAACCTACTGTATCTGATATCAAACTACAGATTAGACTACATAAGAAATGCAATACTGATCGCTGCTAATTTCAAGATCTGATAAAAAAAAATGTAAAAGAAAAAAGAGAAATAAACAGATGAATTAATTTAAATTTCACTTCCCCTTTATACTGATGTTGTGTTCACCACCGGGCATTATTGTGCAATTGTAAAATACATTGCAAAATACTATATAACTGCATAACTTTTGTATTTTATAGATTGCTATTAGTGTGTATTGTACATTTGTAAAACAATTTCACTAAAATAATAACATCATCCAAAGTGGAGTAAAAGAAAAGCAATCGCGAATAGGAAAAAAAAGGTTGTTTTTGTGGGGAAAGTGTTAAATCTTAATTGACGGAAGACACAGTTTCATGAGATTTGTATGTATTTGTATGGTTTTTTGCATATTTGTATTTTTGCACATTTGTATGTTTAAATAAATGTGCCTTTAACATTATGTGTTTTCTTAAATTGTGTGTATATACAGTACACACATATATACATACAGGTCTGGAAAAAAATAAAGAAAGCACTGGAGTTTACTCCAGAAAACTTCGGAAATGTCATTAAGAGGAAGATGGATGGTGACAAATTATCAAGCAAAGCTGAGCTGCTTGCTTTTTTCCCCCCAAAAAGTGTGGTATAAAGTTATCCAACAGCAATGTGAAAAACTGGTGAAGAGTATGCCAAAACGCATAAAAGCTATAATTGCAATTCCTTAATGTTATTTAGCCAAAGTATTAACACAATTTGTTTACAGATTATTTGCATTTTGTTTTATTTGAGTTATTAAAACTCTGACAATACTGCATGATCTTGGTTATTTTAATGTGTTGTGAAGTAATTTCCTTTAAATATACACTCTAAATAACAATAGTTATATTTTGAATTTAGGAGAAATATTGTCAGTAGTTCACAAAAAAATGACACAAATCTGCTCATCTCACCAATTCAAGCACCTGTAAGGAAAAAAAAAAAGAAACTGATTACTTTGCAATGGTCTCATTTTTTTTCAAAGATGTACACACACATACATACAAGTTTTGGAAAAATTATTACTAGATGGGTGAAGAATCATAGATTTTTATAAGGCAATCATTGAAATATTGTACTTAAAAGTTCAGAATTTCAAGGCTTTATTCCCAAGATTTATTTACTTATTTATTTATTTGTGTGTGTGTTTTTTATGTTTTATTATTTTTTTTCTTTTGCAAATCAATGAAAAATTTTTAATTCGACTTTCCAAATACTTCCAAAAACTCAAGTGCCCTATGAAGAGCTAAGAGAAGTTTTGCTATGGAGATTTTCGATAAAAATCAGAACCATAGCACTTTATGGGAGATTTGATTTATTTTCAACACTCCCGGTGATTGGCTGTCTTGTGTCTGGCTGTCTGAAAGATTACTACTGTGAAGTTGCAGGCTTAAAAATTTAATGTTAATTGTTGATTTGTCATAGACAGTAGAGAAATTCCTAGGTTTTAAAAAATGTGTACTTCAGATTGAGACTAGATTCAAATCTGAAACTAATAAACAGTTTGACATTACTCTTTGATGTTCCGGACACAGTAGGAAATGTTCAGCTGCCATGTGATGTGATGTTAGTTGATAACTGTCGTGATCAGCAAACCAGCTAGAGCATGGAAAATTATAGTGGAAACAAAAAACAATATATGTGACAGAACGAGTGGTCGAGAAGCAGGGAACAAGCAGATGGCAGGTTGAAGTTTGTATTCCACTGTGCCTACGAGGGAGATGCAATATTTAAAATTAAATGTTTTCAAAGTAAAATCCATGAAGCATAGCCACATGGTCTGTGATTAAATAATGGATTAATTAAAATAAAAAAAGTTGAATATTATAATAATGTTTTTATTACAGTCATGGACATCACAAAAGATCATTATTACATTTTGACTTACAAACTGAAGCTGAGGAGAAATTTATAACATTTTATTAAACAATTAAGGAAAAGTGTTTGAAAAGTGAAAAACAAACAAACAAACAAAAAAACACAAACTGTGGCCATTTAAATAAGTTAATAATGCTAATAAGTTAACTCTGTACTGGGGAATAAAAAAAATATATATATATTATTATTATTATTATTATTATTATTACTTACAGATAAAGCAGTCCTGACTGAACCACTCCTGTTTTCTATGATAAAGTATACTTTGCATGTGTTATTATCTTTAAAAGCATAAACACATGGTGGTGTACTTTAGGAAACTGAAATCATGTCGTGTCTGTTGAGGGGGAACTTCCCAGAGAAGTATTAAAGGAACAGTTTGTTAAGCCTCTACCGTGTCTGTGTACCATCAGGTCAGCTTCCCTTTTCTCTTCCTGAATAGTAAAATTACTGTAATTGAGCAACGGCACTGCATCGCAACATCGATTTCCAGTTCTGATTCACACCAATCAAAAACTACACCCATGTCAGAGCTGCATTTCCACCCTGACATCAATTTTTAGCTCTGTTTTGATGAGAAAGTTGCTCGTGCAACTCAGAGATGAAGCAATAGCCAAGTTCTCCAACAGAACAATTATGGGTTCTCGCACTAAGCAATACATCCTGACCTATGTGCGAAAATTCCTATATGATCATATGGCATGTTGCAAAACTTTTACCTAAAAGGACTAAATGTACTCTTTTTATTTGAACATGTTCTTCTTTAGCTGCTTTTAGCTTCCTTTACTGAAAAGTATTATGATGCCAATTGAGCAATGTGTGGGATGCAGAGAATAAGATTTTGTAGAAGTTGAAGATATTGCAAAATGCGAACTGTTGTATACATTTCAAGTCATAGGATGTAGTGGTCAGAAGGAGCTTCTGTAACGGACATTCTGGCTTCTGTAATTAAAATCGCAGTTTTAGATTAAAATGCTCATTTTTTGTGGTAGAATTGGTACATAATCTAAGCCTAATAATAAATGGTTTAAAAGTGTGCTGTGTGCTGTAAGAAAAACAGATTTTTTTTCTTTTCTTTGTCCGGCTGTAATGTAAATCATAACATGTTACATGCAAGTAATTTGTCTTGTGGATCTTCCCCTTTCCCCAACATTAAATGACTTAAAAGTAAAATGTGCCAATATTTAATTAATAAAAAATAACTGCTTATCAAGGGCTAGCAAAAAAACCCCAAAAACAACAACACCAAAAGAAAAAAAAAAAAAAAAAAAAAAACTTCAGGACATAAATTTTACACTTTACTGTAACACTATACTACAATATACTACTATATATTATAAGTGTTTGTACTCCTATTCCTTATTCATATACAGTGCATAAAAGGGGTTTGACTGGCCAAGAGCACAATGATATAAACATGTAGAAGTTTAAATCTTTCTTAAAATAAAGTCTATACTGCATATTACAACTCTGTAGACAAATCATTTGATCTCTATTAATAACACTTACATTTTACGTAATATGCAAGAAGCCTTGCATTTGATAAGAACAAGTGTGAAGACAAGAGATGAAATGAGTAGAGTGTGAGGATAGAGTGTGAGGATCAAAGCGCTAACCCTACACTAATCAGTTCACATTTTAGTTCACACATAGAGATTGTGAGAGTTTTCCAAATGCATGCTAGATCTTTGCTTGAGAAACATGAAGGCCTTAGACAAAAAATTATTTTTTCTTATTATCCTTGCTTCCACTGACATCATTATTAACACAGGTTATGCTGTGTAATGATACTCTATGCTGTACTGGCATCTAAATTAATCTCGGTTTGCCAAAAGAAAACATTTAGGCATTCTTGCAGGTTTTTTTAAATTTATTTATTTATTCATTTTAAATGGGGACCATCCAAAAATGTCAACTAAGTCAAAATTGTTCTACTACTACTGTTAGACTGTTACACGAAGACACCACATAATGTTCATTTTATGTAAAGCCATTTGAACAAAGTTAAGCCCTGAAATGCAAATATGACCTATACACGGCCTTTAGCATAAATAAACATAGCTGGATGGGTGTGCTGGATAACAGCGCCTGCCGAATGATTAAATGTAAATATGTGTGGGTGTGTGTTGTGCTATAAAATAAATCTCTTCTAATCTAACTTGGTCAAAGTTGTTTCCAGGATGACTCCGCCCATTTCCACAATTTATGATAGCTCACTGAATGTTTTGATCTGGTTGAAAGCCATGTACAGTACACACCAGTCATAAGTGGGAGATTTTGGACTTACAGTTTAACATGACCATCATCAACACATCAGCTAAGGGAATAACCATGGGTAGAACAGTGTTAACAGCTCCAGAATAGCTCTAGAACACCTAATGCCTTATTAACACACTATGTTGTTTTCTACTTATTTTTTGTAGCTTGTCACCAGTCTCTATGTAGACACAGCATGTTCGAGAGTGTATTGATTTTATGTATCAGAGTTGGTCAAAAGGCAACTCGGAGATAACTGTGCTCAGGCCAAGTGTAACCAGTTATTGTTTAACTTGTTGTACAAGTCGGTCAGCACACACAAAAGGTAAGCGCAGTCTTGGCTCCAAACATTACCATTGAAGGAAAGCAGTTTACGTCATCAGTAATGTGAATAAAGGAATAAAATAATTATAGTGTATAATGTGGTAGACCAGGTCAGAAGCTTTCAATTTTTGCTTACGTCAAATATCAATGTATTGCGTTTGTGTTTGTGTGTGTTGGGGGTTTGAGGAGACTGGTTTGACTGGTCAAACTGACTTAAAGGCTATAGTGGCTCAAATAATTACTTTCAACAACCCTGGTGAACAGAAAAGCGTCTCAAAACAAGTAGAGCCTTAAGGTGGGTGGGTTTCCCAAGCAGAAGACCACCTTTGAGTTTCACTCCTGTTAGCCAAGAACAAGAATCTGGGGCGACATTGGATAGAGAATTATGTAATTGTGGCTGAATTGTGTGCCATTATCGGACTGCTTGCTTTACATATGAAAACGCCGGCCTTCCAGGAGTTCCTTTAATGGTCCAAACTTGTGGAAAATCACTTGGAGTGAGGTCAGGACTGTACAGTCCTCACTTATCCACTGTTTTTCAAGGATCAGAAGTTCCACTTGCTGGATGCTCACAGAAACCAGTGCAGTGTGCTCCGAGCCACCTTGGCCAGGATCGTCATTCACAGAAGTGCAGCCTTCTTTAAAACGGTCTTCTTTTACACCGTTCAAATATTTTGCTGCGCCAAAGAGTCTCATCACTGCTTACTATCTTGTGTAAAGGTCAATCTTTTGAATGCCATCATTCACCAGAAACGTCATCACATGTCCCAGTTTGAGTTGAACGTACATTTACTGTACCTCAGACATTTACTTCATTACTTTTTGTTTGATAATGTTGTATAGGACAGTACATAATGTTTGGTTAATAACGCAATATAGTACAGTATAAGTGGCTTGTGGTACAAAACTGCTGTTACTTCATGATGAGTGTGTATTTGTACTTTTTGTGGTGACCAACACAGTATGTCTCCTTCATATGCATCATGCATTTGTGTTTGTGTGCATGCATTGATGCACAGCAAACACACATTTAATGTAATTGGTAAGATTGCTTTTGTATGAACGGTTAATTCAGTGAGTCAACAACTCGGATAAAAATGAGCAAACTCATACCAGATGAGGATGTCCACCATGTTTGTGGTTTAGTATAATGTTGTGAGAGTTGACCCTGGGAAAGAAACACAGTGGTGTGAGGCTAAAGATGATGATAAATGACACATGTATATCAAGTACACTAAGAGGTTGTGTTGTAGTGTTACAGTGTCAAAGTGTTTGCACAAGATCAGTTTGCCCGAAAACTCTCGCCCGAAATGATAACTGGCGTAAGGTTACGGTGTAGGCACATAGATCTCGTACAGATGTCTATTGTATGTTTATACTTGTCAAATATGTGTGTGTGTGTGTGTTTGTGTGTGTGTGTGTGTGTGAGAGAGAGAGAGAGAGTTGAGGTGAGGGTTATGTAATTGCGTTCCGTGAGGAAGCTGCTGGTTTGCTAGTTGAAGCAGGCAGAAAGAGGAAGTTCCGCCTGTTTATCAGTTCCCACACTTCCTGTGGTCAGGGGGGGCGGGGCCTGAGTCCGGGGGCTGTGGTCGCTGAGCACCTATCTCGCTCGGTAAGAGTGCGAGCGAGTGACCAAGCGTCTGTTACTAAGCGCTGCAGTCTTATCTCAATCCAGATCACACGCCAAGATGTTAAATAACAGGAGCGCAACAGCGGAAGCTTAACACACCTGCTTTTACATGTATATACACACAGACACATAGACACACACATATATACACGCGCATCCTGCTCTGCTTTGTCTTTCGCTATCACACACACACTCTCTCATGTAGCTAACCCCAATCTCCTGTGCTGTCTTCTACAATAAGCATTTGTTTCCCTGGTGAACACATTCATTCATACACACTTCATACACATCTCATACTCACTTCATACATACACTCAGCAGATACTTCATTAGGGAAATCTAATCAGTCAGTCACATGGCAGCAACTCAGTGCATTTAGGCATGTAAACATGGCCAGGATGATCTGCTAAAGTTTAAACCGAGCATCAGAAAGGTGATTTAAGTGACTTTGAAGGTGGCATGGTTGTTGCTGCCAGACAGGCTGGTATTAAATTTTATTTGTATAGCGCTTTTAACAATTGTCATTGTCGCAAAGCAGCTTTACACAATCAAGTCTGTGTGGAATGTGAGTGTGCATGAATCAAAATGAGCAGTATGAGTATGAGACATGGTATGAGTATGTCCGGCAACTGCTAATCTACTGGGATTTTCATGGACAACCATCCCTCTTTACAAAGAACAATCTGAATAAGAGAAAATCCCCAGTGAGGGCAGTTATCTGGGTGAAAATGCCTTGTTGATCTCAGAGGTCAGAGGAGAATGACTAGACAAGTACGAGACAAAAGTTATTTAAATAACATCTCGTTACAAACAGTGTATGCCGAAGAGCATCTCTGAACACATAATACATCAAACTTTGAAGTAAAAGGTCTGTCAGCTAAGAACAGGAAACTGAGGCTATTTTCACATGGCCTTACCAAAATTGGACAATAGAAGATTTGAATAAATGTTTCCCGCTCTGATCAGTCTCAATTTCTGCCAAGAAATTTGGATCGTAGGGTCAGAATTTGGCATTAATGTGGTGGTGTTGTAATGGTGTGGGGAGATTTTCAATTCAACTTTGTAATTTTTAAAAATAACAATGAAATAACATTGGAGCATCATCTTCCCCGGCATGTAATAAAGTGCGACCATAGTGCAGCAGTGCAGTAACCATAATGGCTATGTAGGAAAAAAAAGACATATAAAGGGAGTGCGGGGGGGCACTAACCAAAAAAGTGTGTCTACTATGTGTGCTGCAGGACTGCAAAGTCCAGTTCATAGTTATTGTAATAGTGATGTACGATATGTAAGAGTAAGTGGGGGCACGGGGAACTGCTTGTTCAACAGCCTCAAAGCCATTGGAAAAAGGCTGTGGGACAGTCTGCTTGTTCTGGCGTATATGGACCTGTACCTTCTGCCTTAGGGGGCAGGAGCTGGAACAGGTGATGTACAGGTCGATGCTGATCATGCAGGATGCTGTGCACTCTTTGAAGGGAGTGTTTGGTGTAAATGGTCCTAACCTCTGGGAGACTAGTCCCGGTGATTTTCCCCGCTGCTTTCACCACCTGCTGCAGCTCCTGCTGTACCACCTTAGTGCAGCTGGAAAACCACACCAAACGTCGATTTGTCAGCACACTCTCTATAGCAAAATGGTAAAAGTTCACCAAAAGCTGCAAAAAAAGGTTGGCCCTTCTCAGTTTCCTCAGGGAGATGAAGCGCTGCCGGTCCGTTCCTATGGCAGAGGTGATAATATTACCCCATGTTAGGTCCTCTGTTACAGTTAGGCCAAGAAATTTAAAGCTGGTGACCCTCTCTACGGTCCCATTTCAGATAATAAGTTGTAAGTAAGTCGTCCTTTTCTTGGCCTACTTTGGGCCCTTTAATACCAATTGAGCATGGTTAAGTATTGTTGCTGACCCACAGGATGATGCGTCATGTCGCAAAGCTAAAATCATATCAAACTGGTTTCTTGAACATAACAATGAGGTCACTGCACTCAAACAGCCTCCACAGTCACCAAATCCCAATCCAATGAATGTATATTAAACCAATTTTATAACATATTTCATACACATCATACACACATCAATAGTTTCTACAGTCAGGACCTACAAATATGTTTTTTTGGCATTTGGCCTCCGTACACCATGACACTGATGTCAAGAAGTGAGCGAAGTCAGAACTTTGGGGTTTGTCATTAACCATTCAGAAATTTTTTTTTTCATACACGTGCACACGCAACCCATTTTGGGGGTTCACAAATAAGGCAGCAAATTAACATAATAATATTAATAATAATAAAAAACTATTGTCTTTAATACTTTGATGAAAATCCTTTGCAATCAATGACTGCTTGAAGCGTGGAACCCATGGACATGACAAAATGCTTGCAATGCTTTGCTAGGCCAGTTACTATCAGCAGCTGTTTGTTTGTAGGTCTTTCTGTCCTCAGTCTTATCTTCAGTAAGTAAAAAAGCATGATCTATTGGGTTGAGATCATGTGACTGACTTTGACAGTGAACAATATCTCATGTTTCTGCCTTGGGTAGCTTCCGCTGCATGTTTTGGGTCATTACCCATCTGCAATATAAAGCTCCATCCTATCAGTTTTTCAGCATTTGGCTGAATCTCTATCCATCTAGTATATCTCTATCAATTTCAGAATTCATTCTGCTACTTTTATCAGTGATCAGATCATCACTAAACACCAGAGACCTGGTTTCATTGGTAGCCAGACACATTCACACCATAACACTGCCAGCACTCTGTTCGACAGATGATGTAGTATGTGTTGGGTCATGTGCTTTTCCTTGTTTTTTCCATACTTTGCTCTTCCAATCATTCTGGTACAAGTTAATTTTGATTTCATCAGTCCAAAGAATCTGGCATAGTTTTCTGGCAAAGTCAAATCTGACCTTTCTGTTCTTGAGTGTTACCAGTGCGCCTTGTTGTGAAGCGTCTGTATTTATTTCATAAAGCTGTCTCATGACTTGAGTCTTCCTAAATTGGATAGATGTTGTGAAAGGATTCTTCTTCACCTTGGATGGAATTTTGAGGTCATCTGCTTTACTTGTCTTGCATGGTCTTCCAGGCCGTTAGCTGTTGCTGAGCTTGCCAGTTAATTCCTTCTTTTTAAGAGTCCACTCCTAATGTTTTTGGTATCTCTCAGATGGGTTTATTTTGTTGTTTCCTCCTTATGATGGCCATCCTCACTTAGATGGCCTCACATAAACAGCCCTTGGACCTTATGTTAAGAGTTTAAGTGAACAGCTATGAAATGCCAATGTACTGGAACACTCAGAACGAAGACCAGGCGTTTTATCTGCTTGATTAGCCATGGAGTAACGAGGGAACAGCCCACAACTGGCCATGCAACAGCTTGTCAGCCATTTGTTCCATTATTTATGACCCCAGGTGTATGAAAATGGGTGAGTTTTATAATCTTGCTTCTATGAGTTTATATCTATCTATCTATCTATCTATCTATATATATATATATATATATATATATATATATATATATGTATATATATGTATATATATATAATTTTTGGCAATTACAAGATTTTGTGGGTTTCTTACTTACAGTATTCTTGTACCATGACAAACAAACTTTTCATGAAAGACATTGACTGACTTTTCTCTTTTCAAGTTTGTTTATATGAATCTGACTTACCAGAAACACACAGGTACACACACATGTGAATGAGCTGTCATGACGTTCCAACATGGCATTAATCAGCCTCGTCATAACACAACAAGAATTGTCTGTCACTTTACTCAGGTGTTATTCAACATCACATCACATCACAAATGCAACTTCCGGCTGTTTTTAGAAAGCTTTGTGTGGATCGAAATAGTATTTACGCTTATGAACCTCTGTTTTCGATAATACGAGAACGCTTGACATTTTTTCTCATTACTCATTACACTTCATATAATCAGATCTGAGTGTTCATTTCACTGCATGCAGCAAAAAGCCCCTGTAAGTGATGACCTCATTGACCAAATCCTCGAACTGCATTGAGCTCATGTTTATCAGTGGGGGTGGGGGGGAACAGATCAATCTGTGCATTCAGAGAATGTTCTCGACAGTTCTGTGTTCTGAAGATTGAATGTACGACCAGAGAGACCTGTAGTACGAGAAGTACCAGAAGTTCAGCGGCGAGCTTGTCATTTCTGGCCGGCTGTTGATGTGCTGAGCGGTAATAATATGTGATACGTACAAAATAGCTAATAGTAATAATAGAGCTAATAGATAAAACTTTAATCTATACTCTTTCATGTACTCTTACAGAAAAATTTTATTTAAATAAATTACATTTAAATTCAAATTTTAAAGAGTGATGCAAGGATCAAAGCAGCCTGGTCTTCAGTAACACCTCGGTGTTGCCCCAGGTTACGCCTCCATGCCATGTCAATTTGACACAGTAATTCATGCTAAAGTAGCCCTGACCAAGTACTGAGAGCATCTTAGGAAATATTCTAATATTTTTAAATTTTGATTTATGTGCTGTAATCATATAAAGTGAAACAAAAAAGTTTTGAAAGATTTCATTTTAAGTAACGTAACTTTTTCACCATATTTAAAATTTTGAAGTTGCACTATACAGTCATGTGCTAAAGTTTCCCTTTTTCATTTCTATGTTTTTCTGTGTAAAACATAATAATCATTCCTTTATGACTTTATCAGACTCTTATATTGTTTTTGGCTTTAGAATACTCTATATACAGAGGAGTTCATGGTCGACTCTATGACTGCAAGATGCCTAGATCCTGTGGCAAAAACAGGGCCAAACCATGACCCCTTCACCGCCGTGCCTGACACTGTGTATGAGGTGTTTCTGCTGAATTGCGGTTTGGTTTTGCCAAAATGGTGCTGGGCATTAAGGCCAAACAACTGCACTTTGGTCTTATCTGTCCATAGGACATTGTTCCAGAAGGTTTGTGTTTGCTCAGATGCAGTTTTGCAAACCTCAGTCGAACCTCCATATTCTTTATAGACAAAAGAGTTTTTTTTTCCAAGCAACCCTTCCAAACAAACCGTATTTGTTCAGTCTTCTTCTACTTTAACATGCTCAGTGAGGCCTGTAGGGTCTGAGATGTAGCTCTTATTTTATTTATTTATTTATTTATTTATTTTAGCATTGCATGATCTGACCTTGGGGTGAAAGTGCTGGAAGACCACTCCTGGGAATACTGGCAACTGACGAGAAAGTTTTTCACTTGTGAATAATCTTTCTCACTGTAGAATTCTGAACTCCAAATTGATGTACTGCAAAAATGGCTTCTCTAAGATTGCTTAGTACATTGCTTATGTCTTTCCCTCTTGGCATTGCGTATACACACCTGAATGTTCCAGACCAGCAAACTGGCAAAACTTTTATAGAAGCCTGCACACCTGCTGATGCTCAGTTAATCAAAGGTTGATGATTAGCAGCACCGTTCTGCAACTTACTCTCTTAAATCTTGTGGAAGCAGTAAAGGTGGTCTTAGTACTACCCAGACCCCTTTTTTTTGGCTTCATTTTTGTTAAATAAATTATGGCACAGTGAAAAGGTTATTATTTAACTACAACATACACAAATATAGTCTCAGGTACAATTTGTGCAGTTTTATAAGAAAAGTAGCTGCATTGTTTTGTTAAACATCCTGTAGAACCAGCTGCAATGCTTTTGAGGGCTTTGTCTTTTTTTTATTTGCTCATTTCAGTCGTTTGTTTGCTCATTTTACTAAAGGGTACCCGCGTACATTTGTGCACAGGAGATGTAATTTATTCTCACTTCCTGGTTGATTTGTGCACAGGAGACATAATTTATTTCCACATTTCTGGTTAATTATCATATATGAGATACATTTCCTTCTCACGTTTCTCACGTTGTGTACAGAGATAAAATTTGTTTCCACATTTTGATTAATTCATGTACATGAGATACAATTAATTCTAAATATCCTCAAAACCTTAAAGTTGTGTTGAAGAATGTATATATATATATATATATATATATATAGATATATAGATATATATACATATATATACGGTATCTATATATGTATATATCTATATATATAGATGGAGCTGGGTTTTTAAAAGTTGAATGTTGATATATCAAAATTGATTTGATATGCACAAACATTTTAGTAACACATTTTATAATACATTTTCTGTTGCAATGAAGAACACCAAAATATTATTGTGTTTACATTGTCTTACAATCCATTCAAAAGTGCCAGTGGCAGAAGGAAAACCAGACTGGACATTGTAAACCGCCTTCAGTTGCCCCTTTGCAAGTGAAATGTACCACCAATAAATGTTAAATGGGGACCCAAAAAACAGAGAGGTTGGTGGGGTGGGGTGTGTGTGTGTATGTGTATGTGCGTGTGTGTGTGTGTGCGCGTGTGTGTGAGTGCGTGTGTGTGGGTGTGTGGGTTTATATGTATGTGTGTGTGGATGGGTGGGTGTGAATTTGTATGTGTGGGTGGGAGGTTATTGAGGGGAGCAGAGAGCAGGTGTTAGTTACAGAGACTCATCCTTGCCTACTGACTACTGATGACGGTTCCTCATATAAGTACCTTCACTGCAGTTGAGCCAGGTTTTTAACTTAAAGGTCTCTGTAGTTTATAAATGTCTTACACATTGGTAAAAACATTTTTGGGTTACTGGATGTGTGGGGTATCTACTGGCTTCAGTTAAGGAGCTTAGAGGCAGGACTTGTTTTCTCAGACTCATTATAAAATTTTAATGTTATTAAATGGTATTATTGATGTTAATCAATTATTAATGTAAAAGTGTTTGTATTTTATGTTAGAATACAAAGTAATTGTATTCAGTGTATTCAGAAAAAAAAATCAGTGTTGGCAGTCTCACTGTGTGTTCCTTAGTTCCTAGAAAATAAGTACACACACAGAGAGATAATTTCTTTAAAAAAAAAAGAGATGAGGTGTAGTCATAGTCAGTTGTAAACTCAAAAATAAACATTAGACTGCTAATGTTTGTGAGAGAATAAGTTGAATGCATTAAATCAATTATTTTAGAACTGTGGTGTCAAAAGTAAATCATGTTTGTAAATTACTGTAACTAAGTGTATGTGGACAGTTAGTTATTGTATCACTATGTGTTCTCTGAATGACTTCAGCATTCAACAGACTTTCAGCTGCCCGAAGAGTCAGCAGTGAATGGGTAAAACGGTACCAGCCCCCATCCAGACACAGTGTCAGTTCTGTGAAGCTTGAGAAGGTGCTCCTTTTTAATAGGCTGGAAAGGACATAAGGATTGTGAGCAGGCATTCACAGTGTTATTACACTCCTGGGTTACACAGAACCTGGTGGTGAGACTGGCAGAGATGAATGGCATGGTAGAGCAGCAATTAATAATGTTTTTACAAGAGCAATGGAGGCACACAGAAGCTGTGGACAGATCAGGCATTGTATTGAAATGTGCAGGTGAATTGATTGGGCCATTGGCTTTTCTGTAGAAATCATTCAGATTAATTGAAAGTACCGGGAGGAGAAAGCAGGGAGGAGGGAAATTGGGAGACCCATGATTTATAGGCCCTGCTCCAAGAGGAAGACAAAATGGCGACCTTACAGCTGGAGACATGAAGGGGCGGGTCTCACCCTGAATGTCATTCAACCATACTTATTGCCCCTACAGTTAGTATCGACAGGCCGACAATTTCATGGCCTCAGAACAAAAAAGAGACTCAAGGAATAATAAATCACATAATGATGGTCATTACAAAAAGAACAACAAAATTCACACAATAAATAATGTGTGTAATAGTATTATAATTATTAAATGTTTAAGCAACACAGTTAACTAAAGTGTGAACCAGAAAATTATACCAGGATTGATAATATTGCTTAAAATGTATATGTTGTGAGTATTTTATGAGACAAATATAAATGTAGTCAGCAACTTTTTGTCACACAAGCTCAATCTTAAAAAAGGTTGTTAAAAAGAAAGCAGGTATTACTAGCTAAATAGTAAAAACTGTTAAGATATAGCAGTATATTTTTAACAAATACTATTAATCAATAGAATCCAAAGAACTACAGTATAGCCACT